>CM047815.1:85748179-86348179 GCA_026214975.1 Gentiana macrophylla
GGTTTTGTGGTTATAATTAAATACGCATCTATTGTAACCTAAATCATTTGGAGAAGTGTGTAAACATTGTGATAATATAATCTCCTCATTTCTACCCGTGGACTAGCCGGTACATTGTTGAAAATCACGTAAAATCATGTGTTCTTGTTTTTGTGTGTTTGATTTGTTTGCTTAATATATATTCTTTCTCAAATTCCCGCGATCCGTTAAAACATTCTCAATACTAAAATGGGAAGAAAAACCTCAACCAAGAGAAACAAAGGAACAAAGCATGTAAGAACTTGAAACTTTCTCATGCAGCATCCTAAAACTTCTTCAAATCTAACTAACTAACTCTAACTACTTTAAAGTAAACCATCCATACAACCATATTATATAAAGTGAACCATCCATTCCTACGTGGAACTTTGGATGAGGAAACATATATGGCACATTATGAAGGATTCAAAATTGCAGGCCATGAAAACCGGGCTTGCAAGTTGAGAAAGTCACTTTATGGTCCAGGCGCCTCTTTAGAGGTACAAGAGTTTTGATGGATTTATGAAGAAATATAAGTACAAATGGTCGCTTTGATCACGTGTCTACTTGAAGAAGCTCCGAGATGGTACATTTGGCCATTCGACAACCCTTCGTCGCACCTTCGTGCAAAGTGATTTAGGCGTAACCGAGCCACGCCACGCAAGGGCGAGCCAGATTTATCTTCTGGCTAGAATAAATTTTCATCATGTTTTTCTTATGGGCATTGTTAATAACACACATCGATGCTCGACGCCACACTGTGAAATTTTGACTTTAGAGGTCGATTTGTTTTCAACCCTCAGAGTCGAAATTATGCACAAAATTTGACTCTGGGGTTGATAACAGATTTCGACCTCTACAGTAAATTTGCATTTGGTGTGGTGCCTAAGAATCGCGTGTACCATTAACAATGTCATTTTCTTATACCGCAAAAAAAAAAAAAAATTCAAGTCTGAAGTGAGCAAAAAGTAATTTTGAGTCTATAAAACGAATGTAGAATTTCTTCAATACGAATCTAGGAGAGAGTGCTTTTTTGTTGGGACAACTATTCTTTTTTGGTGTGATAGATATTCTAATAATGAAAAAGAAAAGTGTTTTCATTTTCTTTTTTCGATTTTACAGATGTGTCATAATAATGTATACCCTATAAAATAAAATGATTCAATATCCCATTATAAAAAGACACGGTTTCAATAATAAAAACATGATAGTAACGATACTACAACCGTCCCATATTATAAGTCATTCAACATTTATGCATACGATAAGAAACTCAAGAAATGATCCAACTTTGATTGTTTTGGAGTAAAATGCCCTTAATGGTTTATTAAATAGAAAATGTTAAAAGGACAATTTAGGTGTATGATTAGTGATTTAATCCAATGACATTGATTTATGCATTCATGACAAATTTTGTTGTCCGACCATTATACCTTTGTTTATATTAAATTCAAATCCAATCCACAAGGGTTAGTTTTGTACTTTTGCCTCTACTTTTGTCTGAATGACACAAATAAACAGTGTCTGCCTCTGTTTCACATTTTACCTATCATAATTGTCTTCCACTCCCATCATCCCATTATTAAACTGGTGTATGAGTCATGCATCAAACGAAAAAGAAAACAGAGAAAAAGTGCATTAATTTTTACATGAAACGCGAGAATGACATATGTTGTTAGACGGTTGAAAAATGCTGAATGACTTATAATATGTGACGGAGGTAGTATAGCTAACTAATTCTAAACACATTTTTATATAAATATAATACATTTGTGTAAGTCACTATTGTGTAATAGACTAATGTTGCTTTATCTTCTATTAAAAAAAGATTTTTTTTTGATAAAATGAAGCACTAAAAATTGGGTTATTGGTGGACTGATATGATTTTTGGGTGGGTTAGGTTTGATTTTATTGCTACCTACTTTAAAAAAATTAAAAATTGGGTGGTCTAACCCACCCAAGTCTTGGTAAGTCCGCCCGACGCCACGTGTCATCCTCTCGTTGGGCATATAATAAATGAAGAGCATGTAAGATACTGAACGGGCAGGCAGGAGCACTTGGACCCTCGTGAGGGAGATCGCTTGCATAGCTCCTCCACCACCGCAGTCGGTCGGTGGCATGGTAGGGACTGACAGAGTCGGGCTGAGTCCCGACTTCAGCCCACGTGCTAATAATAAGTTGGACAAATATGGAATGAATCATGTGGTCTAATGACAACCGTTTTGGCATTAAAGTATGTCCATGATTATCTCCCAAATAATGGGATACACTCCTTAAGGATTAAGAATTAGAATCCTTGATTGGCAAGGAACTAGGACGAGATGTCCCATATATTTCCTAGGAACTACGAAAGACTTGATTCAAGACACTTATTGATAACGTAGGAAACTTGAAAGAAAACCCTCAGGCTCACTAAAACCACCATAAACACCATCCTTTATAAACAGCTTTAAATTAGTTGTCACACGAAAATTAGGCCCGATTTATTATCGTGACGACATCCAAAGATCGGGCTATGCAAATGTAAATGACCCCAACCAATCGCAGATGAAGATTTGTGGTGAAAGATAAGTGTACGGGTTTTATCTAGCTCGTCATCATTCAAACCACAATTAACTTAGCTATTCATGATTAATGCAATAGCCTGCCAATTAACAAACAACTAAGTCATTAAAAGAAGAAATTAAGCTAAAACGAATTTATAACTCAGTTGAATGTAAAACATGAAAAGAGATCAAATCGCGATGAAGATTCAACAAAAGATCGATGATATAAAACAATTACCTGATCAAAACCCAAGCATTGATTTCACCGATTACCTAAATGAGATTGCTAAAAATGAGGTTTGGAAACCATCGTTGGTTTCAAAATAGCTCCCACTAGTTGCACGGACACATGGACACGATACGCCGGATACCTGACACCAGGATCACGGAAGTTTTAAAATGCGGCGTAAGATAAAATGTGCCGTGCATGATTAAATGTCAAATATTAAAGTATGAGCGACTAATCATGTAATTAAGCAAAAAGCATAAGGACAGTATGCAATTATTAAAATGAGTAAGGACTAAAAGGTAATTATCAAATACTATAAGCACTAGAATGGGATAAATTTAACCCAAGCATAATAACCAAAAATATGTCACGCCAGAACACCATGGTAGACGCCATCCCACAACTTCAAATACAAGCATCATGGCGAATTTTCTTAAAACCAAAGCGCTTTCATACGAGGTAGGATTCACCAAAAATACACAAAATACATGAAATACTACTACAATAGATGAATAGTTCAACATCATCTCCAAACATCCTCGACAAAAGATTTGATTCCAACTCGGTTCATTCTAATGTGACGATTAGCTAACCCGGAGAAATGAAATACTTACATTTTCTTGTAGCTTGATGTCTGGTCTCATCCCAAAATACACAAAATACTCCTCAGTAATGTGACATTAGCTAACTCAAGAAATGAAATTGTACTGCTCGTCGCAAATTACGGCTATATCTCTTATGGGCTTAAAAAGGAAGATGATCAATGTTTTCAGCTTCCACAAAGATAACACATTTCAATGAAATTTATAAATAACGATAAAACCAAACGAGAGAAATATGTATGATTTAGGTTATTATATTATAATATGACTAAGATAAAGATACGTTAGAGCTTTTATTTTAAAAATAAATAAAGTTTTTTATTCGAAAAAATTATTGTATCTCAGGGAAAAATGCGAAAAAAAAATACCGGCTTCCAAAACTAAACATGCGTCACCAGCGTCCAGGCCTGACTTGCTGCGTGTCCGGAAGTTCACCTTCGCTGTGTCCGAATTTTTGAAAAATACAATTGGGTCCACAATCGCAGTGTCAGCAGGTGTGTCCGGCGTGTCACCGCAGGTCCGACACGGGGACACGCGTGCCTAACTGTCCCTTCCGTCCGTGCAAGTACCTAGGCTCCCAGGTGGTCGAGCTCTGCTCCCTCCTTCAAGTCGAAGTCCCAGACAAATCATCACTCATATCTATTATGAAAGTCTATTTTATGTTGCTAAGGACTTCTCAGCATGACGTCCGAGCCGTGGAAGAAAAAACAAGGAAGCGAAAAAGTTAACTCATACATGCGCTTCGTGAAAAACGCTTCTAAGAGGGCTAAATATTGTGTATTATTCTATATTATTCAAGTCTGGGTAAAATCATCTCCACAAACCAAGATTTGTAGTTGTCAGAATACAATACTTGCCAAAATAGAAAAAATTACAAAGTTATTACTTAAATTAAATCAGCCCGGAAATCAAGACGCTGAAATCGCTGACCTTCCTAAGCGAATGGATCCGAATCGGATCGGATCTTTATTGAATGCACAATTAAAATAACAAGAACGTGAAAAACATGCTTAAAAATCTTCCAGCGCTCAAAATGGAAGGAAAAACAGCCTCGCACGGATAAAGTGTCATTTCCATAATAATAAATGAAAAATATTTGCAGGGTATACGGAGAAGATGCGGAGAAAATTGGAAGAAGATCAGGAAGTTTCATTGTATCCTCATTCCTACCTTGATTACATCACTTCTTTTATACTTGTATCGTAGCTACCAGGGACGGAGGCAATGTGATAATTCCAGGAAATGTTTCCACCCGGAGAAAAAAATGTTCTACACTAAAATATACATGTAATCCACCTTGATCCATTAAATATTCTTAATCAAGTCCCCACCCAATTGAACTCGATATTGCCCGTTCATGCTTCCACCCCAAGTTGAAATCACCGCGTCTCCGTCCTTAGTAAAGCTACAATTAGTTGTTTTTACTAATATTCGACTTACCAAACAATCCAAACAAAGAGCCAGTGAGATTTTTACAGAATGAGTACACAAAGGGCTGTTATTGAATCATGAGAAACATGTTTATGTTAGAAAAGTAGAAAAATTAACAAGAAACTGGCAATGAATTACCAATATTTAGGAATTATGTAAAGATCGTCCTTTCTGCCCACACAAAGCCCAAATTTCTCTGTCATATCTAAATCTTCACATTTCATTCCATTTGGTAGCTCCCAATCAAAATGATAAAGTAATTGTGCAATGGGCAATACAACTGACTTGCCCAAGCAAATGTCATTCCTGGACACATTCTCCGTCCTGCACCAAATGGAATATATTCAAAAATGTCTACCTTTGTAGTCGATCAACTATCAAGAAATCTCGGGCGAAAGCATTTCGTCTTCCCCAGTATGAAGGATCTCTGTTTATCAGCCATGCATTAACAATGATTTTGGAAGTTCTTGCCGGGATTTCATATCCATTGATCTCTACTCTTCGCTAGTTATTATGTCTTGAAGTGTTAAAGGTGGTGGATGAAACTCTCAGGGTCTCTTTGATAATCGATGTCAGGGTACTTGAGGTCATCCAATTTTTCTTCAACCACATAACCTTCACTACTAAAAGCCTGCCTCACTTCTTCTTGCGCTCTCTTAGGGATGCTTGGATTTTTATCATCTCTGACATAGCCCAATCTATAGTAGTAGAAGGACTTTCACTTCCACACAGAAAACATATCCTGATATTAATATCCCATAACGTTACAGTCAAAATAAACATAATATCCAAAGCCAAGAACAGACTTTCTGTGGTGCGTTTGCAGAAGCCGAGCTTGGGAAAGTCGGTTTTTGCTCTAGAATCTACAAAGAAGTTGGTTCTGATTCCAATCCGACTTTATGATATATCGATATTGGCCATACTGTAAATATACTGATCTGGTAGATAGAGTGTACAACAAGTATTAGCCGCCTAGAAAAAGATGATGTTAAAGGTAATGTGCTATATAGTGGCATCCAGAAACCATTAAAGACATCCAATTAAAAAAAAAACAAATTGATAACGTTAGGGGAAATGGTCACATTTCACAAATATCAAATTAATATGCAATACATTAAAAAATACACACATATATATACTACTATGCCCCTAAATAATAATCATTTTATGTGTTTCATCACCGTATTAATAAACTGGATAAATGTCATTAATATTAATGAATAAAGTCTATATATAAATATAATACAATATGAATATGATAAATATTATTCAATGGCATGGACTCCCTGTAATTTTTTCAATGGGGGCATAAAAAAAAAAGGTTTTAAAAACTTGGCCAAAAGGTTAAAAAAAAAGCTTAGATGCTGGGTTTCAAACTACCGACCTTATGATTAGTGATAAAGGTTCTAACCATTGAATTAAATGTATAAATATTATAAAAAATGTTTAAAATAATAGATGGAGTATATTAAGTATATTCACTCCAAATTTAGGTTATACATGAACTCCAATTGGCATTCATGTGGGAGTCTCTGATATGATATGATTACATGTATTAATATAAATATTTTTTCTTTGGCAAAAAAAAAAATTTATATTTATTCATATATCTATATATGAAAGTGTATATCGTATAAAATTGCACACAAGCTACCATTTATTTCTATTAGGTAATTAATGCTAATTAAATACATATATTACAAGCATTTCTTCTGCTTGGATGATAATTTTTATTTTATTTTTCATAGAACAGGCGGTTTATCAGACACTAGACCAACTGTTAACCCGGTAGGCTGGTGGCATTACGTGATTGCAACATTAACTTCATGTTTAGAGCACAAATTAGTTCAAATTCAATTTTGAATCAAACAAAAGGTACCTTATTTAGCTTATATTCTTGCCAAGTGTATATTATAGTTGCTATGCTATTAAATACAGCATACATATAACATAGTATAGTATTAGCAAAGAGGGAGAAAGAATATTGGTAAGGAGGTCACCTACCATTCCAATATTGCTTTTAATATTGTCATTTGTCAGATGAAATTCTGCAGATTCATCTTGATGCTTTAATAGACCATCCAGCCAGAGACTTATGGCCCTTAGGCTTCTGCTCAGACTCAGCTGTTCTGTGATCGGATCATTTTATCCATTATCCTATCAATTTGCGTGGTGTAGCCTTTCTAACGCGGGTTTTACTCACTAATATGATGGAATAGCTTAACAGAAGGTTAATAATAATCAGCCAAGATTGAACCCTGAACCGAACTTTTAAAGCTTGGATACGTAAGGTTTTTGGAAAGTTTTAAGGATCCTCGCTTTTCTTGCCAAAAGCTGCCAATGATGTTGACAGTGTATATCATGAGAAGACTTTCTGTCAAATTGATCAGTTTTCCCTCAATTTACCAAGCTATCCATTTCCATTGATTTGAAGTTTGTTCCTCCTTACGGATCTGAATGCCTGGACACGCATTGGACTCAAAGCTCTGAATTACAAATTCTCTGGACTTGTCGCCAGTAATCTCCATATGGACAAAAAGGATACGCCGGTACAATCGTAACTCACGATTTTGATGGCAATGACTGAGTAGCCTGGACGAAAATATGGCGTCATGGGGTTTTCAACATTTCTTTAGTAATCTCGGAGAGGAAACAACAACATGGGAGACTTCACCAATCTGAAGATGCATAAGGGTCCGTATTTGTTTGCCATTTCCTCAAGTTTCGGTGAGGCAAATCATCGAACAGCTGATGGAGGTTCCTATAAGAGGTAGTTTCCATGGACCAGGTGGGAGATTTGAGGTTGTGTGTTTTGCTTTTTTGAACCTACGACCAAATCCAGAACTGAAACAATTAGCAACAAACCAAGAAGAAATGTGAAGAACTCCATTACATACAAACTTGAAGTAAATATGATAGTGTGATGAAGAATGTTGGGAGATGATGCGCCAGTTTATATAATTTAATGCCTTGCCAAGGTGAGAATCAGGATATATTGGAAATATATATATATGTATATCTATATATATAAATGTATGTATGTATGTAATAGTGTGGAGAACAAAAATCACTCTGGGCAAGAATAAACGAATGATTTACATCATGATTTGAACCATTGCTTATGATGTATAATACATTGATTATGCTATAGGACTCAGGGGAGCACCTATGTGCATAAAAGCAAGGGTCAATACTCTCAGTTGAGATTCGAAAAGTGATGTCTATTGTTGGTAAAAGGTAAAAAACTGACTGTAATGTTCTATTCAATTTTAAATCTTTTGTGGTGTCCGAATTAATAAAAAAAATTGGATTAAGCGATGTATGGTAGTATAGACTCATTAGAATCATTGGTGCAAATCCAGGTTATTTCATTCACGTTGTGGTTGGGTAGTAGTTAGCGTGATCGTGAACTCAAGTATTCTTTTATGTTTAATGATGACTTTACCCATTTTGAGTTATTAGCAAATGACACGCGCACTACACAAAGCGGCTAAAAACAATTTGGTCGGAAAACCCAACATCTCAACCATATCTCTAATTTCGTGAATCCGTTTGTCAAAGATGTGGGTTTCCCTTGCTTTTCATATTGTAGAGGAATACTCTCTCAGTTTTATTTAAGCTATCAGTATGATTGCCAAAAATAAAAATTAACTTTTATCTCGTCGTAGTGTGATATTTCCAAGTATTATTTATCAGCTTTTTCTACATCTATCATTATTTGTTACTGGGTGAGAGATTGAAAACAATTTTGTATATCGAAGCACGCAGATGTTATTTTCATTTTTGTTAAGTTAGTAAATGCTGACGCTAAATAAGAATTGCAGTGTATGTATTTTTTTATTTTTTTTTGAATGGGGAGTCATATATATGAAACAAATGCTTTGATCTTGTCACCCTATCTCATCAATTTATTAAATGTCCAACATATCTCTTCTTTGTTTTTGTGTTTGTTAGGCGGCTTTGCATGGAGAGATAAAGGTGTGCAATAATTTTTCTAAATAAAAAATATTATATATAAACATAGATAATTTTTTATATACATATATATGTGAAATGAGCATCTTATTTTAACGTCTCGACCACTTTATTTTTATATATATCATCTATAATTACATGTACAGATAATTAAATATCTAAATATACGCTGTGTTATAACGGAAAAAAAAAAACAAATTGATAAATTTAGCAAATATCAAAAATTCCCGTGATCGTCCATATTGTTTGTCGTTATAGCGTTAATAATAATAGTGACTGGACGTGTTAAATTAAAAAAATTATTTTAAAAATTCAAATTATGAAGGAATCGAAATAGATCTGTTGGTATTGAAAACTTTTGTTAAGATCTTGTGTGATTCTTATTGTTTGTACAGAATTAGGTTGTTTGGGCATTTGCCTACGTTATTAATAAGGGGGTGAATGTATGGAGGGCGACAAAAATATTTCATCAATTAAGTAGAGGCGACAAATTTTTGAAACTTTTCGCATAAGACAAAACTATTTATCCACTATCTAAATTCACTTGTGTTCTTAAAGTCACGGCATTTAAATTCATCAGCCAAATTCATCATTAAATTATCACTAATTTTTAAATTCCATCGTCGGGATTCATTTGATTTTCTGATTCATCATTAAAATTCACTATCGAAATTCGCTGATTTGGGATTACTAGGAGATATTCACACGATTTTGGGATTATTTGTTTGTCATTCTCACTTATAAAATTATCAGATTGCCCTTCTCCTTATAAAAAATATAATAGTTGTCATGTTGTAATAATATTTGGGCGTGTCTTATCCCTAATTTTCCATATTAATAAAGTTCCCTTTAATTAAAGGAAAAAAAAACTTGTCAAGATCACCACACGCGGGCAAGACCAGCGTAATGATACATCATGATTTGCGATCATTGCTTATGATGTATAATACATTGATTATGCTATATAAACTCGGAAGCGGACCTATGTGCATAAAGGTGATGGTCGAACGCTCGTTGAGATGAGATTAGTGATGATTTTGTTGGTAAAAAAGTATAAATACAACTAATGTTCTACTCAATTTTTTTTTTTTATGGTGACTAGCATTAAAAAAATTTGGGCCTGCCGCTATATAGACTCCTTAGAATCATTGGTGCGAATCAAGGTTATGTCATTCATTATTTTTGGGTAGTTGTGTACCGTATCATAACTCGTATTCCTTATGATTAGGAATTAGCACTTTACCCGGTATGAGTTATGGAAATGATATGAAACAACATAAAACATAAAACAAAAACAAAATACAGTTGGTCGTGAAAACCCAAGCATCTCAACCATATCTCTAATTTCGTGAATCCGTTTGTCAAAAGATGTGGGTTTTCTTTGCTTTCAGTGTGTAGGAGTACTCCTCCGTTTCAATGTAATCTATTGTAGTTGTCGAAAATAAAAAAATCCTTTTATCTACATTGTATAGTTGCATTTCCAAAGTATTATTTCAAAGTATTATTTATTGTATTTTTCTACATCTTTTTATTTATTAAGGGTGAGATTTGAAAATAATGTGCGTTAATTAATTATATCAAAGCCCGGTGATTATTGTCATTTTAAGTTAAATCAAAAGCGTTAAATCTCTCTCAGCCAATAGATGGTTTTTTAGCAAATCTGACGAGTTAAAAAAGAACCGATGGAGTTGTAATTTTTTTGAATGAGAGTCATATATATGAAACAAAATGCTTTGATCTTGTCACCTTCTTCTTCTATTTATTAAATGTCAACATATCTCTTCTTTGTTTTTGTGTTTGTCGTTATTGTTAATACTAATAGTGACTGACGTGTTAAATTAAAAAAATTATTTTAAAAAAATTCAAATTTATGAAGGAATCGAAAATAGATCTGTTGGTATTGAAAACTTGTTAAGATCTTGTGTGATTCTTTATTGTTTGTACATAATTAGGTTGTTGGGCATTTGCCTACGTTATTAATAAAGTTGCCTTTAAAAATAAACTAAAAAATATATAATAAAAAAAAACTTGTCAAGATCCCCTTAAAAATAAAATAAAAAATTGTTAAGATTTTTTTATTTATATATATTATTGGAAAATCCGTCTGCTAAATACAATGGAGAATAATATTGTTTTTTTTTTTTTGAGAATGAGAATAATATTGTTAACAATTAACCATCATGTTTGGAGAAAATTTTATAAAACTGTTGTAATGAAGATTGTATCAATGGCATATATTACAATGATTTATTTTCTGACTTCAATCTGATAAAAAAGTGTATTATGTGAAACGCAGTAAAAATGAGTCTTTTAATGTATATCGGCAGTTGAACAATACTTACCAATGACCATAAAATCTCTCCACGCGTTTAGTTGAACACCTTTGTTCAAATTATTTTAAACATTACCCTCTGTTTTTAACTTTCGGAGAGAATAATCACTTGTGACAAGAAAGTAATTAATGCGTAATAAAATAGAGTGTAAAATAACAAAGCTACCCCATTCCTTGTGCATGGAAAATTGTACCGAAATTTGGGTTATTGAAATGAAGGGTAAAAGAAGAAAAAAAATAATAAATACTGCATTGGTATTGTAAATTGTGAGATAAATAAAAGCAAAGAAGTTCGAAAAGTGCCGATTAAAAATGATGGAGAATATTATTTTAATAGAGAAACAATGTATAATCGAGCCATCTTCAGTCACTAACAAAAAAGATTTAAAGACATACAAGAAGAAATTAATCTTTGATTTACCTAAAAATATGTGTTTTAATACACATGAAAACCCGAATAATTTGTGGATACTGGCCATTCAGCAATGACACTGAAAATATTTGAATCACGAACCCTCATGAGGTGTGTTACATACCTATATAATTGCACGGAAGGTGAAGAGACAAATGACTCGACTAACTAGAAATCTCGGTACATAATTTTCATTATACTCCATTTAAATAATAAACACTTTAGGAAAAAATATTCATCTCGTAATATTAGTGCATTTTAAAATACCAAAAAGTATTTACGCGTTTTCTTCCCGTGCCTCCAATTTATTATTCATGCAGCAATTTTCAAATTTTACATTCATTTCACTAATGTTATAAAAGGGTATTAATTATGTGTCATCTAAAATTAATTACATTTATTTATTTTCTTAATATGTGTAAATAGCTCAAAGTGACTATTATTTAAGGAAGGAGGTAGTATTCAACACATATTTTTTGTGACTCCATTTATAATACACCTCTGACCATGAAATAATTGAAACACATTTGATACATTTTTACCATTCCATCATACATTGATCACACCCCAAAATGCTAAAATTATCTGCGAGTACTTGTAAAGGCCATCATCATAATGATACCACAATCAAATGCCATTGATCAAAGCAACTCATATCATCTGGATCAAACATGCCTGCAACTCATACGGATAAAAGTAAAAGGTGAAGCTATGCGTTTCAATAAGGAAACATTGCATCATATGGTGCTAATATAACAGGACCAGGACAAAGTTGCATTTTTTTAAAAATGAATGTATAAGTACAATAATAATTAGAATATTTAACAAGACTTGTAATCTTACTAGTGGGAGGCAACCATGCGCCAAGACGGTATTTGCCCTCCAAATTGTTAGTTAGATTAGGTAAGAAAATTTTTGTTAAGTAAATGCGATTTGAAAGATGAGAGTAAGAATGTTTGTGTGTTTAGTAAAATGTTAAAGATGAACGTAGATGAAGAGTAAAAATAACAGAGAATATAAAAATAGGTAAGTTATTGTATAATATGCATAACATTAGACATTACATCATAGAGGCTGCATTTAGATAAGTTGTTATACAATATGCATCACGGATAAGTTAGTAAAACAATATGCATAATATTATATATTACATTATGTAGGTGCATTTGTTTATAAACCAATTGCCTTGGCGATGGTCTGAGACAAAAGCATTAACACAAAGGAGCACTTGTAAGCGTAAAGGCTAATTAATTTCAAGTGTCATTTTTTATGAGGACTTGAATTTGCATCACTAAGGGATGTTGTCTCGTATTTAGTGGATTCAATTTCCATCTCATCATCGCTTCATTAAGCGACATTACTGCCGTAAGAACCCGACGAGTTCATGGTAGCCTCGACTACATGCAAATTCAAACCCACGATTTATATTAAGGAATCAAACACCAAGCACTCTCAGCATCAAATACTAAGAACCCTTTGTACTTTAATTTCTCTTAAATATTCTAGTTTCTTAAGATTATTTGGCAACCTCACGCAATTCTTCATGTTTAGTTGAAGAGAAGCTCGAGCATTGGACATTAATTTTCTAGTAGCCTATTGCAAATTTTTCTCCAATTAAGAAAACTTGCATGGGGATGATGCCCGAAGAGCTATGGGTTCATGTTCAATATTCTATTGCCTCATTGCAAAGTACAAACTCATTAAACCAACAAATTTATGTCTTAACTGATTGGTAACATAGAAGTTTGTCAAAATCAAGGATCGAAGAGTTAAAACAATTACCACTTCACCTTTATTCATTCGAGTCTTGAAAACTTTCTCTAGAAGCATCTACAACTTCTTCATGTTTGCCTAACTAACTTTAACTACTTTAACAATAACATCTTCTAAATTAATCAAGTGTAAATGCAGGTTGTGAAGAATATGTTGGTGTTTTCTCCAACACTTTGAGACGGTTTGCAATTTTAGAGGCTCTACTACATTCAAAATATAATGGTGTTTTCTCTTCACCACCCCATTTTGTTGGGTGTTTCAATACAAGATGTTTGATGAATGATACATGTAGGGATTGTAGAATTGAGGCATGTTGAATTTATGGCGCATAAGTCAGATGATCTTGATTTCTTAGCAAATTGAGTTTTTCATAGGATCGGAACTTGAAGAATAGACCTAGCTTATGACTTATGTTTCATTAAAAATACCAACCAAAGCGACTAAAATAATCCACTGATAGCAAGAAAATATGTGCAATGCCGTTGCACAATAAAGTCCTATAAGGACCCCATATATCAACATGTATTAGATCAAAACAAAATTTAACTTTAGACATGCTAATAGGAAATGATTCCTCTTATGTTTAGCTAAACAACAAGTCTCACAAACAAATCGGAAGGAATAGAAATGTTAGAATCATCTCGACTTAAAAGTTTCATTACTACTAATGCACATATGACATAGTCTATAATTCCATAGTAAAATAGAATCAATATCAACGATTTACAAAATTACACAAAGAAACTTACATTTGATGCTTGTTAGAATGACCGAATCAACTTTTGTAAGACATATAGGACTTTGAAACCTTAGCTTAATCCAATCGTCCTCAAACAGCAATTTTGATCAAGCGTTTGATATCTTTGTGAAGAAATAGAAGTACAAACACAATCAGTTTGATCACTATGTAATACTTGAAGAAGCTCCGAGATAAGTACATTTGTTTATTTGCTCTTATATGTTGATGATATGTCGATTGCATTTAAGTGCAAGGTGGAGATTGAAAAATTGAAGGATCAAATGAGTTAGGAGATTTAGATGAAAGATCTGGAGAAGGTCGAAAAGGGTTCTAGGAATGGAAATCAGCAGAGACACATAGAATGGCACGGTCTGTTTAGCACAAACATAGTATTTGAAAAACATACTACAAATGTTTGGTATTGATTACAAGAAGAAACCTCTAAGGCTCCGTTGGCCCCACATTGCAACCTGAGTGCATCATGACTCCAAAACATAAGCGAGAAGCAGGGCAAAATGATTCTATTCCATATGAAAATGAGTTGGAGGTTTGATGTATATGGTGTGTACACGGACATATATCTCTCATGCATATCAAGACATGGTAAGTTGATTTGTTAAATGTTTACCATGGCGGAGAACCGATGAAGCTAAATGATCAACTCTATAGTCAATGGTTGCATTGTCTACTACGGAGGAAGAGTATATGGAAATCTGAAGCATTTAAGGTAGGCATTTGGCTCCATAATTTGGTGAAGGACTTAGGGATTTGTCAAGAGAAAATATTGAAATTTTTACTTAATGATCAATGTGCCATATTTGGAAAGAATCAAGTCCATCATGGTCACTTGACAAGCACATCGACATTCGATACCACTTTGTTTGGGAAATTGTAGAAGAGGCGGGATATCCTACTATGAAGATCGGAGGTGCATGAGACAATCCTACTGCAGTTGATGTTGTGAAGGTGGTTACAAAGATCAAGTTCCAACCTTTGCTTTGACTTGGTCAATATTTCTGAGTGACAAGCACTGGGCGCAAATGGAAGCAACACTTTTGATGAGGAAAGTTCGCCAAAGTGGAGATTGTTGTAATATATAATGGCTCATTTTTACATGTGTTTTAGTTGTTCAAATGGTGGCTAGATGTTCAAATGATGATTCTTTGAAATAGTTTCACATATTCTTTGGGAAGATGTCCTACGGAAGAAAATATGGCACCATTTTGTCCTATTAAACCATGCACCCCAATCTTCATTGTAAAAGCATCTCATTTTTAGTAATAGGTATGTATTAGCTTCAGTACAAAAAAATGGATCCTGAGAGATAAATTTATGTGTGTGTAAATTTTCTCTAATTTGAAAATTTGTTATTTCCGTGGATGTAGGTGAATCGTCGAACCATGTTAAATCTTTGTTCTTGTTCTTCAGCTACACTCCACGTGTTTTACTTTCATTTCGGTGATGATTACGCACTGTGCGCATTTATCTTTGTAATAGCATAGATCACGGATCATTTCCCAACAATCAGGGATCTTGTCCATATGTCGGATTACAATTGTTCAACATCTTTCTTGATTGTTGTTAATAATGAGGGAAAATGAAATTCGAAATGGTGACTTGATCTCTAATCTGGTGGAACTAATATGTCAAGTTAAGCGAGAATGATGGTCGGCGGAGTAAGTGTGTTCGATTCTGTGAAAGTCATTGGTCAAGTCAAGCTGAGTTTTTACAGCGAAGTCACAAATCTGGCGACTGCTGAGGTTTGCTTAATGCGGAATGAGTTCTACATTTGCCAAGCTGGTTGATTACAAATCTGGAAAGTCAGTAGAGCTAAGTTTTTGTGGTGACAAATTTGGGCCGAGCCCCATATCTGGAGTATTTATGACATTTTAGACAATGATCCTATAGCGGTTAAGGTTTAGGGGAATTGTGCATTTATAAATACCAATGTTGTAATCAATACGGTGTGTGTCTTCACCGAAGTGTGAAAACCTTGTAAAATTTTGCATAGTAAAATATCTCATTTTAGGTCCATGGAGTAGTCGGCACAATGCGAGAAACCACGTGAAATCTCTATGTTCACTTTGCTTCTATGTTTCATCAATGTCCGCCATTGTTTACCTTTGAATTTATTCTGTTTTATCTTTCTTGAGTGCAAGTTACATCCTTGTTTTAACAAGCGGTATCGTAGCGTTGGATCGGAGTAATTTGCGGAGTTGAGCAGAGTTGATCTTCACCAAGACCGGTGACCGGTGCTACGATATTATGATCAAAGGTCCATTCTTTGCCAAGAAAGATGTCCATGATTAACATAAAGATTGATAAATTTCTGAGGAGGAAACAGATTTTGATCTGTGGCGAATCAAGATGCGGGTCTTGTTAAAGCAACAAGGATTGTGGTCTCCTTTGCTCAGTAAAAGGATGCCAATTCTACTGATTATGCCGGTGATCTGGCAGAGAAAGCCACATTCAACCATCATGTTGTGCTTGGCTCGATGATGTTATCATAAATTTTTGAGGAAGACACATTTGCCAGAGTTATGGTCAAAGCTTGTAAGCTTTGTATATGACTAAGTCATCGACCAACAAGTTACTTTTGAAGCGGAGGCTTTATTCGGACTAAGGATGCATGATGGGTCTCAAATTTGAGATCATTTGATCAGTGAACACAATATTAATTGATCTTAGGAATATTGATGTAAAGATTGATGATGAGGATGCTACTCTGATCTTGCTTTGGTATCACTCGAGCTTCTATGTGAACTTTGTGCGATCCTTCATAGTTGGGAAGGATAAAATGGCTTTGAAGGATGTGAGAGTCGACCTTGCATTCCATGGGAAGTGAGTAATAAGGCGAGAAAGAGCAGTCAATTTCTTTGGACTAGTAGTCAAGTCAGTAGAGTAGGAAAGAAAGCATGGATGAGTCTAAGAAGAAGAATTCCAAGAAGGCGGGGTCCAAGGTCCTAAATCATATATGTCGCAATTCATGAAGGAGCAGTGGACATTGGAAGTCCAATTGTCCAAACATGAAGAAACAACATGATATGAAGCCGCACATTTGTTGTGGCGATTGAGCATGACTTCGTGGAAGAGGACATGGATTCTCGGTGGCGAGGGAGAGTCGATTACATCGTCTTGATTCTAGACTTTGGAGCATCCTATCATATTTGTCCACACTGTGGAGTGGTTCTCAAGCTATGAAAGGAGAGAGATGGATGGCATATTTCTATTGCCAACAAGCAAGGTCAACAATGTAGTTGAGATTGGCTCGATTCGGTGAGATGACGATGATGGTAGATTTTGTACTCACGAGTAAAGTTAGACCGTTACTACAAATGACCAAGAATTTGGTATCTCAGCAGACTTTTGGAGGTAAGGGTTCAATTTCAAGGATGAAGATGGTGTCTTTGAGTGTTCACAAAAACTCGCTTTGGTTCTCATGAGAGTCAAGAAGTGGACCTTGTATATTCTACATGGGTCTCTGTGTCCGGTGCTCTCTTGATGTGGCATCTGGCTGAGGTTCACGATTGGATTGCATTTACTTGACTATCAATCCTTACAGCAAGTGTGCCGGGTCAAAGTGTAGTGCTAGTCCCGGTGAGTCAGGTCGTATCCTCGAGGGAAATGAAGGCATAATTCAAAAGTGTGGTTAAACACCAAAAGCTATTATTAACTCGATCTAAGTCGCAGCTTTTTACCGGTTTTATCGGGTTAGATCATTAGATTAGTTAGATTGTTAGTAAGCAATAAATAAATATATAAATATAAAAATAGATAATATATATATTTTGGATCACAGCGAGAATCAATTCATTGAATTACGATCTCTTTTTAGTAGAAATAAATGAGACAGATCTTTCCTTGTGAGGAGTCAATTATATATGAACGGTGTACTCTCCTAAAGCTAGAACAACTCCCTCCTTTGACAAGCGTATGAAATTGTCATACGTCAAGTCATCATCAATGTCATCTTAAGCATGGGTCACTCCGTTTTGTCATTCGGCCAATTTTAAGATTGATTCATTAAACATGTGATTTTAACGTAATAATATCGTGAGCACAATTTTAATAAGATTTATCTCCCAAGATAAATCACGCCTCGAGAAGTAAATCGGATTCGTTGTCACGTTTTCACTCGGCCAATTTTACCCTCCGGTCTTTCTATTACGATCTAAATATTCTAATCGCGAGTTTGTCAATTCATTAGATTACGTTTCTAGTAAAAATAGAAAGAGATTCATTATAATTGGTTTTAATCATTATTATAAAGTCGATCATCCATTTTACCAAAAAGATTAACTAATTGATTCATATCTTGGCTAGATATATTTTTAGTTTAACATAATTAACATAAATAATATATAAATGGAAATAGAAATAGTAAACATAATAATATTAGAATATATTACCGATTACAACCGCTTTGAATCGGGAGTCGTTTCCACCGGATGTAATTGTAACAATGCTTGATTTTAACAATCTTGATAATTATTCCGTAATTCTGACAGTGATTATAACTACTTTATTTATATATATAAAACATATATATACATCATGTATATATGTATACATACAGTACAAAGTAGAAAAAAGAAAAATAATGGTAGATGAAATATATATATATATGGATGTATATATATTTTTGGGATGATGTGTGTGTGTATATATATATATATATATATATATATATATATACACACAAAGTGATCTAAAAAATAAAAAGAAAGAAGAACAGAGAAAGGAACGAAAGAAGAAGAAAGAAGAGGAAAAAAGGGCACTTCTTTTATTCTAATGGGAAGTCGGAAGCCGTAGCGACAAAATAAGATACTGAAATGGAAAAAAAAAAGTGGCGAAAAATAATGGTTGAGACAGAATGGCACATGTGATTTACTACATGTGTTCTTACACGTATGGTTGAATGACGTGTAATGTAACATGTAAGTAATACGCTAAGTTTTCGCCTCAACCACTATTTTTTTCGTCACCTTCTTTTCCTTTAGATCAAAAATCGCCCTCACAACCGCTTAACGCTTATTCTAATTTAGCAAGTATTTATAGGCTACAAAGGGGCCGGACTGGGCGAAATGGCCGGACTGGCTAGGGATAATCATTACATTCATCCCCCGATTTTGGATAAAATTTATATTTTGAATAAAACTTTTAAAATTCATATCTTGTGTTCTAGATCTCCAAATGACATGATTTAAGAGGCATTGGAAAGCTCGTTGAATGATCTACAACTTTCATGAAGGACTCTTCTTCGAGAAAATCTTTTGATGGCCATTCGTTTGTCGAAGATATTTCGATTTCCACTAAATCGAATCGATTGACCATGACCACTTGACTTAATGATACTTGAGTTGTAGAAGTCCGATTGACGTGATTCAAAATCGTTGGAAAGCTCTTTCAAAGATCTACAATTTTCATTAAGGACACTTCTTCAGAAAATGCCGTTTTAATGAGTCATTTGTTCGTCAAGATATAATTCGTTGAAGTAGTACCATCGCACCAATGACCAAGCAAGTTAGTGCAGCACTCTTATATCCCTAAAAATACCTCTTTTAGGCCTCAAAGCGATGTCATTACCGGGATTTTGGTCAACCTATAATTCTCGCAATAAACCACCAAAATACCAAGCGTAAATCCGACACGACACTCCGGGTTCTTAAACCGGTGCAAAACTTATAAAACTTATAAAAATCGATAATTTATATAATAACCACTATTTATATATTTGGATAAAATTAAGTAATTATTGACTTAAATTGGTACAATAATGCTCAAAGTGGTATCAATATTAGGGTAAAATGTCGTAATAATGATCATTAATTTATCTCATGTCACGAGTCACGGATGGAGCTTAACTCTTGAGGCCACGGTGGCTTTATCAACTACTGAGGCGAATACATATGGCTCTTACTAAAGCAAACACCGAGGTTATCTAGTTTAGCGACTTCAGTGATGATTTGGGTCTAATCGAGGATCAAGTGAGATTTATTGCGACAGCTTTGACCGCAATTTGTCTAGCTAAGGATCAGGTTCATCATGAGAGAACCAAGCATATTGATGTGAGGTATCATTTTCTCGAAATGAGAAAGAGGGTTGTAGTGAGGAAGATCAGCACAAGGAGAATCTGCTAATTAATGTGTTCACTAAACCAGTTCGACAAAACAAGTTTCGAGCTTGTATCTGGACTTCTTGAATATTCAAAAATTATAATATGGAAATCTGGAAAATCGGTGAGGACGAGGGTCAAGCCGAATGGATTTAATGGAGAGGTGCAGTACAACACATCCTGGCATTTGTGAATGCATTTGGTGCAATCACATCGAATTATCTGATCTGGTTGGTTTGAATGAGAGTTCAAGTCAATGTGGAGAATTGTCGACAATAGTGACTTGATCTCTAATATGAGTGGAACTAATTAATCTATTAAGTCAGTGAGAATGATGGTCAATGAGTAAGTGTGTTTGAGCATGTGAAAGTCATTTACTGGTTAAGTCAATGAGTTTCTTCAAATCGGTGAGTCTGCTAAGGTTTCTTTGAATGCTGGTTGCAGTTCTACATCTGATTGATCTGATCGACACAAGTCTAGAAAGTCAGCAGAGTTTGAGTTTAAATCACAGGTGACAGCAGAGGAGCCCGGACCACATCTGGTGTTTTATGATAGTTCAAACAAAGATCTTATATGGCGGTTATGGATTTTGAGAATTGTGCTATAAATACCAATATGTGTAATTAATGCAAAGTATGTGTCTTTTAAGAGTGTGAAAACCTTGTAACTTAGGTGTATGATAAAATATCTCATTTACATCGTGAGTAGGAAGTAGTGTGCTACACAACGCCTAAACCACGTTAAATCTATGTGTTTCTCTTTGTTTTATGTATTTTATCAATTTCAGTTGTTTACGTTTGAATTGCTTACTTTTATCTTTTTTGGTGTGCAAGTTACACATCTGTGCTTTAACAATTAAAAGCAAATTTGAATGAGACTGAAAAATATCTGAACCGAACATTTCAAGATGATTGTCGAGCAACTATGAATGAGACTGGGAAAGTCTCAGATCTGAACAAAATTTAAATGACAAAAGAAAAAAGTGATAGATCATTTTTATTCCAATATATTAGAAAACAAAGAGAAAGTACATCTTCCATAGAGATCATGATCTTTTCCAGCAGAAAATAGAGAAATGTATCAAATCAGAATTGCTAGTGTCACGATAAAATGGTCAAATAAAGTGACACGATATTTTTATACCATCGATGATCCTGTGTATAAGATTGCATGTCATGTCAGTTCTACTGTGAGTTGTGACCATTTTATAACGACGCTAATTAACACACACACACACACTCTTATTTCTTGTAAAATTCAATGACCCAGTAATTATAAGCACGACATATGACTTTTATGGAAATGAATCCAGCTTTTCTTGCAAGGAATTCGAATTCCGAAAGTGTTCTTTCTTTTCCTCCAGGGTTCACAGTCATCATTGCAATATCATACAGAAAGCTAACAGATGATAATAAACTGCCGTCTGGACATTCTGGCAGAATGGTATCAACAACAATCACTTTACCATTTTCCGGCAATTCGTTGTAGCAATTGCTCAGTATCTTTATGCAGTGATCATCGCTCCAATCGTGAAGTACCCACTGAAACCATATATATTCATGAAACACAATTATTTATCGTCAGTAATCAACAATATTGTAAAATATGTTATATATATATTGATCATTGTATTAAACATACCTTCAGTAAAACCACCTCGCCTTTGGGAATACTTTCAAACATATCACCGGCAATGTGCTTAACCCTAGAATGAAAACAAGATCCAACATATATATATATATATATATATAGATCGATCGACAATAAGGATTTAAGAATATGGTTTACGTACGTACCTTTTAGAGGGGGTGCATTTTGGATAACATATGAGGTAAATCGAAGTTTATTGCCTGAATGTGTGGGTACTTTGAAACGATGGCACCGGCGGTGGCTCCGAATCCGCCTCCACATCGACCAACTCGTTCACGCCCTCAAAACCATGGTAGACCTCAAGAAGTCTGTTGATGGCCATTGAAGCCGGACCTATCATCCCATTGTTAAAGACCTCATTAAATCTGGTATCAATGGATGGGTATTCAAAAGCATGCATCCCATGAGCTAAGACGAATGCACTTCCACCTTCTAATATTGCATCTTTCAAACGGCCCTAAGCATCCATATACACTTTGTCTGAAGTCAAAAGCAAGATAGGAGCAAGGGAAACCCCATTTTCATCAGGAACCAAGACTTTTGTAAGGGGCCAAATCTGTATAGTCTTTAGGATAATCTCCATGTTCTTCATCAGTGACCACTTCGCAATTGAAGTAGGAGGCACTTGTAAGAAATCGAAGCATCCGATCAAGCATGACAGCGGATCCACCTCCTAGGTTTTGGTGTAGTTGTTTTGGCAGGAGGAAGCGATTTGTGTTGCAGTTAATTGAGCATCTAGTCCTCCGCCGCCTGCTTTTACAATCAGATCAAACAAGTTAAAGCTGCAAGCAGCCTTCAAGACCATGTGGAGAGCAAGGCCGTTTGGAGTATTCATCCCTTGCAAGAAACCTTGTTCATCTTCCGCAACATCCATATCAACATTCTGGTGTTTGCTGGGAACCCATTTGGAACTTCTTGTTTTCCACTTTGGAAATATGTCAAGCACGTTTATATATATATATATATATATATGAATAATTTATGGTGCTGAAGTCGGCAAGCGTCATGAAGCGCCAAATAGAACCTCCCAACACTCAAACGCGTAAATATAGAAGTTGTATGTTTTTTTTTTTTTTAAATTTATGTAGTAGGTTTTGTTTTTTTAAACCTGAAATTTTTATTAATCAAAGAAAGAAAAATTAGAACGTTTTGTGCCTACCCCGGCACCTCCTGAAAAGCTGTCCTTTATGCACATACCCACCTCCTAAAACCCTAATCCAGAAAATCCGACGTGAGAAAAATCGAATGTTGGAGAAAGAGTATGGTCTTCTGTGCATTGGTATGAAACAACTTAAAAAAAACAAAAATTGGAGATGCAACCCCAAACAAAACAAAAGGAAAGAAAAACTACATCAGCCTACATTCTTGAACCTAGGCAGTCAAGACAAATCCAAGTGCTTATAAGATTACTCAAAGCAAGCTGCAAGATGACAATTCAAAGCACAGCACCCTTCTTAAAAAACATCAACAACACATGAAGCAAACCAACGTCCAGCTTCAATCATCATTCGAAAAGCAAAATAGTAGTTTTTCTTCTATTTTGTTACAAATGACTTTCAAATTATTGCATCAAGAGAGATTTGAAACTCACTTTTGAGCTAGGCGGCAAGTTGTAGTTTTTCTTACCATTTGATTTTAGGGAATTGGAGAGAGAATGATAAATAAATAAAAATCTTAAATCGAGTAACATTACATGTTTTAAAACTTTTGATAAACGCAATAAACTTATTTAAATATTAAAACGATCGATAAACAAAATAAAAATCAATACACTTTCTCTCATCTGTTATTTTCAGACACTTTATATTTTACAATCTAATATTCCAAAATACTTGTAGATTTCTTTTGATGTAGAATATACCATTAGCAAAAAAACAAACCAGAAAGAATAATCTTTAACGACAATAATACAAAATAACATTATATGGTTCGATCAATGTGACCTATACATCCTCAAAGTGAAACAAAGAATATTACTATAGTGGAGAAATAAAAATAAAACGTTCCTCATGAAGCCTAAAGTCGATCAAAATCCAAAATAGGCTAAGAGGCTAAGGCAATTAGGAGATTATTTTAATTCATACATCTTGATTGTGTATCTAATACAAAATACAAAAGATCTTATTTATATAATTAAGAACTAAAGGGTCAGTACAAAACTAAATTATCAATGTGGGATATTTGTTCCACACACTTAACATATACACATACATATACATAGCAAGTGCAGGTGTGTATCAGTGTGTGTGTGTGAATATATATATATATATATATATATATATATATATATATATATATATCACATACATATATATACATAGCAAGTGCAGGTGTGTGTCAGTATATATATATATATATATATATATATATATATATATATATATATATATATATATAAGCAAAAATGATCAACTATTTGTGGGTTGTAGGAGCTTCTCTATTTTGTGGGTTGTAGAGATACATCATGCTCCAAGTTATACGTATAAGTTAAATGCGTATATATTTATCTATTCTTACCAATGTTTTGTCACTTCTTTTCTCAGCTCTTAGTGTTTTGTCGTTTCCTTTCTCTTATTTGGTGGAGGTCCTGGAGGAGGTCACAATGTTAGCTTTTGCAATGTACGCCACAGTTGTTACTGATAACTACACAAATTGTCCTCTCTCTCTCTCTCTCTCTCTCTCATGTATAGACACTTATAAATCGATAAAATGTATATAAATACAAATATATATGAATGATACGTCGTCAAAGTGAGATGGGTGATCATGAATCTGTAAATATACTAATCTGGAGTAAAGGATAAAGAGTTTTGTGTTAATGTAGGAAAAATTGTTCTCTCGGGACATCATCAAACACTTTGTACACAGAACCGGGTCAAGAGAGGCGTTGGGAAGTTGTTAATTTGTTAAGGAGGTGATTCAAGTTAGTTTTAAGCTTTACGTATACCTGTGAATTAATTCTAATTAAGTTAATGAAGCGATTAATCAATCAATCCTCATGTAATTGAAGCTGGATTTCATGTTTTGTAAAACCCCGGTTTTGTAATTAAAAACTTTAAGTCATTTTGACCCTATTTAATTAAATATCACCCAATGGTTCACGTGAACCAAACAAAATAGAAGGGTGGCCGATGCTGCCGAAAAAAAAAAAAAAAAAAAAATGACCTGATCACCGGTTGGGATACCGTTTCATTATCGGATTCAAGAATAAATTATGATTCAGTCAACCACATGTGGATCAAGATAATCCGACACAATGAATCGTCACGTGGTTCTGCAGTTTGTAGGTAGATCATCTTTTTCAACTAGCCGGTCTTGGATCCGTATCGCAGTTGGCATTCATTAGAGGTAAAGAATTACATAATTGAAAGGCTAGATTAAATTTATGATTTTTTTAATTGGTTTGACTCGTTTTGAATTTTTCGTGGTCAAATAATTATATATGTGCATGATTTTGAGTTGTTAATTTACTAGGAAAATTGAATCAATCGGTGGAAAAGAATAGGAACAGTCACCCACACCGCAACGGCAGCCACCCATGCCGCATCGTGAGTCTTAGTTCTAATTTTGTTCCGGAAGATTGTCCCTCAGTATACAGTATACGGTACAAGATAATGTAAGTAGTCAATATGATTAATACTCCTTCTGTCCCGTTATATAGGGTTTTTAGCTTTTAGATTTTTTCGTATTATAAGGCGCTTCACATCTAAATAACGCAAGATTGAACGATTGTTTTACTTTCACATCAAACAATGCGATTTTATATATCACTTCCAGGAAAACAATATAATATTTTCTTCAAAATGTTAAAAAAAACTCATTTCTAAGAACTGTGTGAAATTTCTAAAAACCTATAATCTGGGGACGGAGAGAGTATTTTGTTTAATTTTATGTCATATAGTAATTTTAGATGCATGTTAGGATCATATCATTCTGAATGTCGGGATGTGTCTTAGTTAGGTATTGGCATACCTTCTATTGTTATGAATTCTAGAATCATCAACATCGTTGGCGAGCCCCACACTTGGGGTCAATTATAATTCAGGTGGGTGTTGGGTCGGTAATTTAGTGCCCACCTGGGTTAGAAAATAAATAAATAGCAAGCCTGGCTAGTTTTTCATTAATTTTTTATTTTTATTTGTGTCATGAAAAACATGGCAAGATCTTCCTCTGCTATGGGCATGACAATGCACATTAAGCTCTTCCTTTGTGGGAATGCCGAAGAGGCGTCTGGGCGCCCGCAAGGGGAGGAAGAGAGCCGTGTGCAAAGACCCCAAAATCTATAAATTTAAGCGCATGAACAATTATAACTCAATAGTATATATATATACATATATATATATATTTCATTTTAAAAATAAATATGGTATTAGTTACAATTGTAAGCGAAATAAGTATAAGCTTCACATCTAATTAGGGTTCGATTCTTGCTAGATGAGCAACAATAACATATTTTTTTGGTTAAGCCATTTTTAGAAGAAGCGCAAAATAATATATCGCACGAGCAACCTAATTTGGGTGATGCGCCCAAGGCGTAATACCCTGAATCATCTAGGAATTTGTTCCACATAGGACACTATTATTAATTGCGCTTATTTAATTGATTTACTCCATTTAATTTTATGTCATGTAATAATTTTATATGCATGTTAAGCAGTACGCGCATGTCGGATGGATTTTGGTTAGGTATTGGCAAACCACTTATTTCGCTATGAGTTTTAGGAATCCTCAACATTAGATGTGCCTCGTGGGGACACATCTTTGGTCGAAATAAATAACAAACCGGTTAGATTATCATTTATTTATTCTTCATTATTTTGGTCAGGGAAAACATGACAAGATATTCTCTTGTGGGCATGAGAATTCACATTAAACCCTTCCTTTGTGGGTATGACCAATGCGTAATACCTAGAATCACAAAGCAATTTGTTACACGTAGGACATTATTATTTTTAAGCTTCGTCGGGATCTGCGTTCAGCCTGCTTGTTAATGCACAATGGTACCTATTACGTTTTTCATCTCTTTTTAGGGTGTTTTTCATCTCTTGATGTTTTATTTTACTATTATGTCCTTGTTAGAACACTTGCATTAGATGCTTTCTAAAATAATACTCTATATTTCTGATTTTAAATACATTTTTCTAGTTTATAGAATCTCTCTATCTCACAGATGAAATCATTGATTCTATATTTACGTAATGAGTTAGATATAAGAATAAATTTACTGAATCTAGATAAATACGGTAGATGTAAAGTAAATTTTATAGAATTTGTAGTTTCTTTGTAAAAATGTAAAGTATCTAACGCAGTCACTCTTTCTCATAATCTGAATGTTGAAATCTTTAAAATACAATTTTGAAGGGATTTACAGTATCTACTGCAAGTGCTCTTATGTACTTTTATATGAAGATTGGTTGTAATCACAATTATGTAATGGTAAAACACTTTCACCTCCTACAATTTAATAGAGTTTGTATTTAGAAAAAAGAATTTGAATAAGCCTGATTTATTTAGGGGTTTGGGGAGAGGACAATGACATTTAAATCGATTAAGTAGAAAGATATCTTTTGAAACTTTTTGATTAAATCAAAACTTTTTTATTAATTCAGGTGGCTTTAATATAATAATAATAATAAAATAAAAATAAAAAACCAACTCACTTCATCTCTCTTATCGATTTTTTTACATTAATATCTCTCGATGTAGAACTCCAAATTTGAAAATTCTTTCATCAAATTTTTATTTTTCATGCTCTTTATTTTGAGATAGCATTCAAGCATATTCCGACGTGATTTTCGTAAAATCCGCGCCGAAATTAATTAATATTCGAAATCCATTTGTCAAAAATTAATTGATTTTGGGATTATTTGAGATAAATTCGACAATGAATCTCATGAAAACGATGCAATTATATAGAACCAAGTCTCAAGCGAACAGCATCAAAAAAATAAAAATTGGTGAAATTTTGTAGCGTTTGCGAGATACAGATCATAAGATATGATTGTTTGAAAATGGAGAAAGAACCAATCAAAAAAAAAAAAAAAAATGGAGAAGAAAGAGAAAAAAAAACACACACACAAGTATAGCGATCAGCATTTATATGGCGCGAGAATTTTTTTTTCTCTTTGTATTTTAGGCTATAAAAACTATAGAAATTGTTATTTTTCTTATAAAAAATATGTGGTTGTTTTGTTATTTAAAAATATTTGAAACTGTGTCCTTATCCATAATTCTCTATTTATTTTTGGGGAATAAGAGAAGATAAATACATATCATTAATTAAAGAGATGAAAGTTTTTTTGGAGCTTTTGCATAAAAAAAAAAACTATTCTTTTGAATATTCAGCACCCTTTTCCTATATAAAAACAACAATAGCTTTCTCTCTTATCTATCTTTTTAACACTTATAAATAATTCATATATATATTATATATATAACGTGCATGCATGACATATTTCAAGGTGGAAATCAAGAAGTTTCAAATGGGGATTCCCAGCAGAAACACCGGAATGTAAAGTTAACGACAGCGAAATTCGCCGCTTCCCTCTGCCAAAACAACATCAAAACCTAGACGCTAGGATCCGTCATGCATGATCGAGATGCTTCGTTATCGGTGGCGAGGCTACATACAATCAAAGGGCAGCGACAATGTGATCATGATAGGTCCAGCCTAGCTTCAATGGAGATCAACAGAGACTTCTTGAGGTCTACAATGGTTTTGAAGGCGTGAAGGCTGAGTCGATGTTGGAGGTGGATTCGAGCCACGCCATGATGCCATATATTGGTTATTTAGACACATTCAACAAATTCTTGGTTATTAAGTTGAACCATTATTTTACACCCAAAATACCACTCACCACCTTACCACGCCTACTACCCTACCTTACCCACCACCCAACCCTACTACATCTCACACACCACCCATCACCCCATCATACCCAACCTACTCTACCTTACCACCCACCCACTCTTATCCCATCACTCATGCGTTTTGTCGATTTTTCATTTTATTCCATCGCATTCCATCCATATTTGGAAGGAATGAAAATGGACCTTTTTTTTTATTCCATTAGAATAAAACTTCATTACATTCAATTACCTCATAATCATACACAAACATTGGAATGGAATGAAAAATCATTTCATTCTATTCCATTCTCGCCTAACAAACATACAATAACATGATTAAATTCCCTCCATTTCCAGAATCCTCTTGACCCTTCCGTTTCCTATCCCATTTAAATTTCGAATCCCAACTATTGCTCTGGTTCTCGTACCATTAGCTTTGATTCTTCGTTCGATGCTAGACATTAAATGATTTTTCTGGCTATAAAAATTATGGTCCCAAGCTTTCAAAAAATATTGATGCATGCGACTAGGGTCGTAAGCTAGACAAGTTCCTCGTGAGTACATGAGATCAGTTCGACCCAAAACTTGATTCGATTCGGGCTAAATTATATTGAGCTCTAAATTGATTCGACTCAAATATTAAAC
The DNA here is from genome assembly GCA_026214975.1 of Gentiana macrophylla. NCBI lineage: Eukaryota > Viridiplantae > Streptophyta > Magnoliopsida > Gentianales > Gentianaceae > Gentiana > Gentiana macrophylla. The sequence goes on from CM047815.1 coordinate 85,777,496, forward strand.
AAATGATACCCGAGAAATGGTATACTCGGCTCAACAACTCACAAGTATGCTCGAAAATATACTTATATATAATAAAATTGAACCATGAACCCTAAATCCTTAACCCATGGAAACCCCGGAACCTCCCTAAACCCCATGAACTCAAACCCTCTTTAACCCCTCCCCGAACTCCACAGATCCTCCAGAACCCACCTGAACCCTGAATCCATGAGCCTATGAATCACTGAACCCTGAAACTGAACCCGTGATTTTCGGCGACTTTCCGTAATGTCACCATTTTTAATCCCAGTGAAGGAATTTGGAAGAGTAATGGAGGAAGGAAGAGGAAGAAGAAGATAGGACTGAATCGGGTGGAGGTGTGTGGTATCAATGGAGTGTCGGAGTGCGTTAATGAAGGAAGGAAGAAGGAAGAAGAAGGAGATGGGCGCTTACTTGTCTTTTAACATGTTTTAAAAGATGGAGTTTATTTAACCCGAAATTGTTGAAAAAATGCTCTTTAGCCAATTCCCGAAATGAATAAAATGGTCCTATCACAATTTGGTACCATGAGTTTTCAATCGATTAATGAGTGGTTCACGGGTAAGTTTAAATTATGATATTTATTGTCTATTAAGAGTTTTAATTATAGATTTAGGGTTAAAGGTTGTATCTTTAATTATTAGGGTTTTTTTCATAATATTTATGTTAGATTCGTTGTCACATTGTAGATTCACATATGATTTGGAAGTAAGATTTTGTTTGATTCATAGTTCAGCCCGTATTTGAGGTAAAAGTCCTTCTTATCAAAATGTTTTATTTTTAGTCTAAAGATTATGCCTTTAAGTTGCTTTGAATATTGATTTAATGTAAAGTCGTGAAACTAGAGATGATTATGTGTAGTCCGATATCTACTAAAGCGTGTTTTGAGAAGCGTGATATAGTCGGAAATATCACAAACGTATTTGGGTTGATTTAGCGGTGGATATCGAGGCGAGATGTGTGATTATGCCAATGTAGTACACGCGGTGCTCAAGAAAGTCATGAAGATTGGAAGGTAAATAAATGACGAGCTCCGACAATCGACAAATTCATGAGAGGTTATCGCTTTTAGTATTAATGACTTGTCCTTTCAGGAGTACAAATGTTGCTATTTATAGGGACTAAGAGGTGGCGATTACAAATGACTATAATTAGGAGCGATTAAGGCGTGGTTAAATACAATAACGCATGAGTGGGGAGATCCGGTTAAATGTTCTCGTTTATGTTGATGATATGATACTGCGGGCAATGACTCGGTGGCTTTGCAAGTTTTCAAGAATTATTTGGGCACCTATTTTAAAATGAAGGACTTGGGACGTTTGAAATATTTTTGGGTTGGAAGTAGCCGGATCTCGCAAGGAAATTTTTCTTTCTCAGCAGTATGCTTTGGATATTATTGAGGAGGCGGGTTACTTGGAGCACGTCCCGACTTCCATATGGAGCAAAATCATCGTTTAGCCGTTGCCCATGGGGCCTAATTGGATGATCCCGGAAAATACCGTAGATTAGTGGGGCGTCTTATTTATTTGGGTGTTACACGTCCCGACTTGGCATATTCGGTGCACATTTTATCTCAATTTATGCAGACACCGCGCGTGGAACACTGGGAGGCGCGTTGCGTGTGGTCCGTTATTTGAAGAAGAGTCGGTCGGGGATACTTTTAAGGGCCGATAGTCCTTGTCTCTTGAGGGTGGTGTGATTCGGATTGGGCGAGCTGCCCATCACCCGTCGATCTTTGAGTGGGTGGTTTGTACTTGGGACCTCTCCGATTTCGTGGAAGACAAAGCAAGCAGACGGTTCCCGGTCTCTCACGAAGGCCGAATATCGCTCCATGCGCCGCCATTAGCTGTGAGTCGAAATGGCTCCGGCAACCCCCGGCGATTTGAGGATTCGGATCCCGGTGGGATCCCACTACATTGTGATAGTCAAAGTCGCTTTGCATATTGCGCAGAACCCGATTTTCATGAACGGACCAAACATATTGAAGTTCGATCGCCATTTTGTTCGTGATGCGATCTCGGATGGACTTATTGCACCGGCGTATGTACCCACTCGTGACCGGCTAGCGGATATCTTTACCAAAGCATTGGGTTTTAGCAATTTGATTTTACATTTGCACAAGTTGAGCGTTAAGTGATCTTCACGCTCCAATTTGAGGAGGTATTATGGATATATATATATATATTGTTTATTATTATAACTCGAGGTATAAATGGACTTTTATGGAATGTAGAGTTACTATCTATGATGTATAAATACTACTTACTTGGATGAATGAAAGATGAGGAAAATTATTCTTCTTTTTATTTGTGTTTTGTCATTTTCAGAAGCCACCCACAGTCCAAATGTACTAAAGACCCCTTTATAGAAACCTCACAGCTTTCATGCACTGCTAGAGAGTAAACACTTATATATTAAACATATGTCAAAATACAATTTTGATGCAGAAAATACACCTGACAAGGCTAATAGGCCTATGACATTAAGGCCTATAATCATGTTGTAAGAGAATAGACAAATATTTAGCCTAATTAAGACACAAAAAAATCGTATATGTCATTTGCATACCGAAACACATTGAACCAAGTTTAGTCAGATCGACTAGTTATTACGAAAAAATAATTAAGAGTGGGGTGAGAAGAAAACCGAAAAACCAATCCAAACTAAAAACTGCCCAGAACAAAATAAAAATAACCAAAACCAATAATAACCAAATGAATCGGTTTTGGTTTGAAACCGAATCGAATAATATTAGTTTGGGTTTGGTTATTTTTGTTATAAACACACGAAGAGACTTGCGAGTTTAAGAATGGTAAATAACATATGGCAATGCAAACATAAAAGTATGGCAAAGTATTGATAAAACACGAAATAAAGAGAACACAGTTATTTAACGTGGTTTAGGCGTTATGCCGACTACTCCACAGACGATGTAAAAGGAGATATATTATTATGCGCGTAATTACAAGGTTTTCACAAGTGTGTGAACAACACTCTTGAAAGACACATATTGCATTGATTACAACATTGGTATTTATAGGCACAAATCTCAAACTCTAACCGCCAAAGATCTTTGTAGGAATTGTCATAAATACCCCAAATGTGGACCCCAACTCATTTGTTATCCACCGGAAGAAACTCACTCAAACCGACTTTCCGGACTTGTAACCAATCGCCCGGATGTAGAACTCGGCTATACTCGAGAAACTCACATTGATCAGGCGATCAGTTGACTTGTAAGAAACTTAGTTGCACTTCATCAAACCGACTTTCACATAATCGAATATACTTAAGCCGAATCCGACCATCATTCTCGGCCTCGATTTTCATATTAGTTCCACGGATTATTTATCGGTTTAGAGATCAAGTCACCCAGCCCGACAAATTTCCACCTTGACTTGAACTTCCTCATTCAGCGTCACCAGACATTGCATAATCAGGGCGTACTTGCTCGTGATGCATTCGTCAATGCCGGGATGTACAGATCGGATTTTCCTCATAATCCACTCGGGTTGATGCGCCTCAACGGAGTATCCGGATTCATTTACAAGCTTTGAATATTCAAAGGCAAGTCCGGACACAAGCCGAAACTTGCTCTGCTTGAACTGGTTTAGTGAACATATTAGCGTGGATTCTCGCCGAGTGCCGATCTTTTTCACTACAACCCTCTTCTCATTTCTTAAAATGATACCTCACATCAATATGATTGGTTTCTCTCATGATGAACATGATCCTTAGCTAGACAAATTGCACTCAACTGTCATAATAAATCTCGACTTGATCCTCGATGTAGCCCCGAATCACCGACTAGTCCCTTCAACCGGATTACCCTCGTTGGTCGCTTGGTAGAAGAGCCATATACTCGGCTTGATGAGTTGATAAAGCCATTATTTCTGAAGAGTTTCTTTCCGGTGACAAATGAATTTCAATATGAAAACATAACTTGATCATAGATTTTCTCATCGCCCACATCACTGCAGATAATCGCATCACGATCTCGCCGTGATCGCTTCTGAGTATCACCTCCATAAATGAGACCAACATCGCTTGTACCTCTAAGGTACTGAACATTCTTTTCCTGACTTTCCAAAGATTCCTTTCTTCCGTGCCGAGCCATAAACCTGCGCCGACAACACATTCGTCTGAGCGGATCAGCCTAATGCACACCATGGCATACATCGATCGCCAATTGCACTAGCATGAGGAACTCTTGACATGTACTCCTTCTCATCTAGCCGATCGTGAAGCAAAAAGCGACAAATGAACATTTGATGCCATAGGAGTATCTATTGGCTTAGCGGTGACATGCCAAACTTTGACAAAATCTTCATATACATAGCCTATTTGAGATAAAAACAATTTTCTCCGATTTCTATCTCTCAGGATCTCCATCCCCAAAATTTTCTTGGATGTACCCAAATCTTTCATTTCAAACTCAACACTGAGAAGGTCTTTCGAGATACTTAACATCGGACTTCTTCATTGCAAATTTATCACCATGTCATCCACATATAACACAAGATATATAGATTTATGATCCATGCTGGCGATTGTTGTAAACACGGCAATCATATAAGGACTTCATCAGAACTCCAACCGGATCATATTATTGTCAAACCTTTATACCACTGTTTGTGCTAGAACTGCTTCATCCATACAAGGACTTCTTCAACTTACAAACAAAATTTTCTTTACTAAGAACTTGGAAACCCTCTGGTTTGAGTCATGTATATCTCTTTGTCTACCTCACCATGTAGAAAGTTTGCTCTTCACATCTAAATGCTCAAGTTCTAAGTCCTGTCAGGCACCATTGCTAGTAACACTGATTGAAGTATGTCTGACCACTGGTGAGAATATCTCATCAAAGTCTACCCTTTTTTCTGACTGACCCTCTTGCAACCAAACGTGCCTTATACTTAACTCATTATGCCTCAGTTATCCCTTATTTCTTCTTGAAAATCCATTTGGAAGTAACAACTCTCCTTTCAAATTGGATTTTTAACAAGATCCCAAGTCCCGATTCTTGATAATTACTCCATTTCATCTCCCATGGAAGCAAGCCATTGAGATGCTTCAGAACATGTCACTGCTTCCCTGTAAGTAGAAGGTTCAAAACCATTTACTTCTTCTGCAACTTGAAGTGCATATCAAACCAAATCATCAAACCCATACCTATTAGGAGGTATCCCAACATTGGATCTTCTAGCTCACGACAATTTATACTCTGGCCGACGCGTTCTCGGTTTGACGCTCAACTAACATTTGCTCAAACCAATGGCTTGGATTCGCTTGTGGTTCAAGAACTGAGATCAAATGAAAACCGACTTGGATCGCTTGATTGTTGCATTCAACCCGACTCCACCCAAGCTCCACCATATTGTCGAGTTTTCTCGTTTCATCATCGGTTTCGTTTGATTATCCTCCCCACCTGATGAAGCCCGAGCATAGAATTTTCATCGAAAACTGTATCTCTACTGAGAATAACTCTATTTTCTGCTGATGACCAAATTTTGTACCCCATTACTCCATCACCATACCCCACAAACACTCCTTTCTTGGCTCCTTGGTCCCACTTTCCCTTCAACGACATGATAGTAAAGCGTGTGCTTCCAAATACCCTTAGAATCGAATAATCTACAGCTTGCCACGACCACATCTCAACTGGTGTTTTGAGACTGGTCCCTGTGTGAGGTCTCCTGTTGATTAAGTAGCAAGATGTGGTTACAGCCTCTACCCAAAATCTCCTTGACAAACCAGCATAAGAGAGCATACATCTTGCTCTCTCAAGAAGAGTTTGATACATTCTTTCAGCTACACCATTTTGCTGAGGAGTATTCCTGACTGTATGATGTCTGGCAATACCCTCAGTTTTGCACAATGTATCAAACTCGCCTTCGTGATAATTCGAGCACCATTATTTGTATGAAGCCTCTGGATCTTCTTCCCTAACTGATTTTCAACTAGAGCCTTCCATTGCATGAAGCTTTTGAATGCCTCACTTTTGTGTTTCATCGGCACCACCCAAGTCATTCTTGAATAGTCATCTATGAATGACACAAAATATCTGTGACCACCCAATGACTCCACTTTTGATGGCCCCTAACAATCAGAATGAATGTAATCAAGTGATGACTTTGTGTTGTGTACCCCTTTTGAGAACTTGCTCCTATGAAGCTTCCCAAACACACAATGCTCACAAAAGTCCAGATTCTTGACCTTACATTCCCCAAGAAGATCTTTCTGAGAAAGAATCTGCATCCCTTTTTCACCCATGTGGCCAAGTCTCATGTGCCACAGTTTTGTAAGCTGAGACTGATGAATCTCAGCTGATGCTACAGGAGCAGAACCAGTGTTTAGGGCCAAATTATAGTGATTTTCATATATATTTTATGAATCAATTTCCCCCATATATGGATTATTTTCATAGATATCGGGCCTTATAGTCAAATATTGAGTAAATGAGGTTTTTAATGATTAAATATGAAAACGATCGATTTTTATGTTTATTTGATGTTTTATATTATTTTGGAAATTATTACGTTTTTGGTATGTTTTTTATATTTGTAGATACCCAATTAATGATGGAAAAGATGATCCTAAAAGGCTAAATTCGAGATGGAAGAGGATCAATTAAAGATATGGAAGAATAAAAGAGATAAGGAAAGAAATAAATCAAGATAAAGATGGAAAAATCAAGAAAATCGATTTCAAGTCAATATGACGAAGCCCATCCATGCAAGCGACAGCGCTCAATAGTGGGACGGGCGTTTGGTGAAGTGGACGAGCGCCCTAGAAGAGATTTTACATTCGAGTCTCCAGACGCAGTCGAACGAGCGTTGACTCTCCGTCCAAGGCAAATGGACGGGCGCCCATGTATTCAAACGAGTCCGCCGCCGCTTTGCCTAAACCGACTTAATCTTCTATTTAAACGGCCGCCGCCCCAACCCTAAGAGCATCCATATTTTTCTTCACATCAAAAGAGAGCACAAACCGCATCTTGAGAGTTGAAGGCCGGTCACCCGAGCCTTGTGCTCGGGTGAACCGAGGTTAGATTAGAGTAGATTATGTAGCTTTTCTTTTCGTTTCCATGGAGTTCAACCATTGTATCCAAGACTATGTGAGTTTGATTTCTTTCAATTAATTTAATTCCGCTTTATCTTCATGAGCTTTAAGTCGTTTGTATTTTTCTATGCGATTTGTATGCCATGTGAATTAGAATCGAAGATTAGTTCATGATTGATGTTTATAATACGGAAGTTGCGTAAACTAGATCACCATAGAAAGATAGGTTTTTAGCCATTAATGATGACAAGTTAATGAGTTAGATTCCTAGGTTGTTAGGTTCTTTAAAAACGAGTTAATTGAATCTACACCCGAGTTTTGTTTGGTAAATCGCCTCAACACTCGAAAGATGAGAGATAGATAATTGAATTCACTACTAAAGTAGGCTTTCATAGCTTGAGAGATAAGTTCACTCAAGAGATTGTGGATTTGTGTCTCGTGAAAGGGTGAAACCACAAAGCTGAATTAGAATCACGAGATTAACTAGAATTGAAATCACTTAGGTTTGTACTTTGGTTGTTCCCATGTTTCTTAGGTTAGATTTATTTTGATTGTTCGTTTATGTTTTTTTTTGTTTTTATGTTTTGTTCTTTCGTTCTAATTTTTGTTTATTCATTCTTGAGTAACAATTGAGAGAGTTAATGAAATTAGATTCAACATCCCAATTCCTCGTGGATCGACTCCTTACTTATCTCGCTCTACTATCAACAACCCGGTATTCGGCCGGTTAGAGTTAGTTTTGCATATAGGTTGTTGTGGTTATAAATTTTCTTTTGTTTTAATGATGCAAAATCTATCCAACAAAAGTGGCGCCGTTGCCGGGAATAGGTGTCATGTTGAATCTGATTTTGTTAATTTTTCGATTTTGTTACGATTTATTTTTGTATTCTTTCAATAAAAGTAGCGTCGAATAGATTGAGAGTTTTTATTTTGCCGTGTTTCGATGACCGTAGGTTAAGAATGTGCAAAGTTTTTTACTCAACTGCTTTACGTGAAGTTTGCGTTTAGTTGTTACCTAGTCTAACCCCCGTGCTATAATTTTATGTGGTCGCTCGCGTTTTGATGAATGATGATCTTCTAAGTTAATTAGGGTTTATATAGTTAGGGTTTTCTCGTTATTTTCTCGTTTGTTTCTATGCATATTCGTTGTATGGACGAAGCGTCTGGTTTATCGGACGCCCGCCCGCCTCCTAACGTGCGTAAACGCAAGCGTTGGAATTATGGGACGTTCGTCCGCTCTGAATTTTCAATCCGCCTCGATTTGAAGAATCGACGGGCGTCAGATTCTAAACTCCCGTCCGGTCGTTTTTCAAGGCGAGCGGCGAAAGGCCTGAAAAGTGGAACGCCCGCCCGCGGCCGAGATTTCCTTTGAACGTTCGTCCGGAATGCGCCCAGGTTCTGAATTTTTCTTGATTTAAATTTTAATGCTTTTATTTGATGTGATTTTTCATACGAGCTTCGTGGCTATCTCTTTTACGTAGATGTCCCGAACTTATATGTTTTTACCTTTCCATCTACGTAATCCATGTTAAATAACCGATTAATTTTATATGCATGATTCATCTATGCAAGTTATAGTTATCATCGGTTCTCGTATGCTATAACCGGTCCGATTGTTAATTAGTAGCTAATGTCGGTTTCCGTATGCTACATATCGTTATGATGAATCTTGTTAGCTTTTAAGACTTACGTGCTTCCTTTGTTTTTATAACTCATATAGGTAGCTACTGTCGGTTTTCGTAATGCTACCATTGCATCTTATGAGTTATATCTGTTTAGAATAGCTAACTGTTGGTTTCCATAATGCTATCACCTTTGATGAGTCTTAAAGCGCGTCTACATTGCATGTAATGAACAAAGATCGCTGCTTATCGTGAACCTCGTCATTATTTGGTAGACGTTTATTTTATACATATCGTGTTGCAAATGAAAGGGCTAGTTTTCTTTCTTTTATTTTCTTTTATTTTTGCATATCATTCGGATGCATATCATTTAGTTGCAAGTCATATAGTTGCATTGTTTTTCTATTTTTCTTTTATTTTTCTTGAGAGTAGTTAATCGCCGGTTTTCGTAATACTACCTCGCTTTTTATTTTTAGGATTTGTCATGTAGGTTGCATTGTAGTATATTTTCATGTAGTTGCACCTAGCCACGAGTTTGTGATATTTTCATGTATATGTGTCCATATTTATGTGAGCATAATTTGAATATCTCTATGATCCTTTTCTCTATGTGCTTTATTTGTATAAGTCTAATCTTTTCCCGAAGACTCTTTTGCACTAATCAAGTCTCAGGATACTTTCTATAGCTATTGTGCACTTTAAAGATGTATTCGCTGTCCCTGTGATGCTCCACAATCTATCGAGCTATGCAAGCAATCCTGGTTCTTGTTGGTTCCTCCGCACTGCCAAAGATCCAATCGCCTAAGTTCTCTAATTTATTATTTCGTATAACTTGAGGACAAGTTGCAATCTAAGTGTGGGGAAGGATAGATGATTTATGTGTCTACTTTCGCTTGCTCATATTGTTAGTATTTCTATGAAAAGTGCTTAATTTTTCAATTTTTTTGTTATATCCCGAGTAGACAAAGGCATATCTTTGCTTGAGTTTATATCATTTTGCTATATTCGTATATTTAGTAATTTTAGTTGTTTCACCCGACACTCTTTTTCACATGCCATAGTAAATGATGAGCTAAATGTTGAAAGCCTACCCCATTTTAGTTGGAGATTTTTGATGATTATAGCATGTTTCTTTGCTTATGTACAATTCTTTGAAAGTTTAGTAGTTTGTATTCTAGGATTAAAGTATGACATCTTTGTGAATATCTGTAAGTTTGAATGTGATAAGTGAAACGTGATTAAGTCTTTGCAATAGTAATAAATTGTTTACTTGAGGTGTTATGCTCACAGTGGTATGTGCTACTAGAAAATAATCTTTTCCACTCGCCATGTAAATCTTAAGTAAACATAATTGTAATTGTGTGTGTCGGAAGTTGGTTTATGATTTGGGTGAGGTAGGTGTACCACGATGTCCTATTCCACTATGATGACCAAAAGCTCACGACTACCGGCTTTATAAGAAATTTGACCTATGATTGGAGTGAGGTAGTGGGATTATCTTGAAATGTCCTATTTCGCATGAGGCAAAAGCTTATTCGATGTGTGTTAGAAAGTGTGAAAAAGTGAAAATATTGGAATATATTATTATGAATAAGTAAGGACTTAGTTATCGTTAACCTTATACCCAAAGATAAACGAAGGATATGTTGTAGGATTATCCTCTCGAATCGCTCGTAAATGTTTTAGATATTCTCTACTATTTCTTTTTGGGATATGTATGTTTTGTAAAGTGCCTGTTATAATTTTTGAATATTTCTAACTTAGATGGGAAACCGGGCTAGTTTTGGTTTGAATAACTTTCAAATTGTGGAACTTAGTGGAAGTTTATTATGGCTATGTGATGAGAGATAAATTTATGATCATTATTACGACATTTTACCCCAATATTGATACCATTTTGAGCATTATTGTATCAAATCAAGTAAAATTACTAAGTTTTATTCAAATGTATAAGTAGTAGTTATTATATAAATTATTGTATTTTTATAAGTTTTTTATTAGTTTTTGTACCGGTTTAAGAACCGAGAGTGTCGTGGTCGGATTTACGCTTGGTATTTTGGTGGTTCATTGCAGATTATATATTGACCAAGATTCCACGTAATTTACATGTTTTGGTCCTAAAACATATCTTTTGAGGTTAGAAGAAGATGCCACAAGTCTACGAAGTTCAATGGAAGAAATTTTCTAAGTACTTAAATCGTTACATATTTTTGACGGAGATTTGACCCAGCTTAGAGGCATTTTCAGGGGATGACTTCTTCATGAAAGTGGTAGATTATTCAACGAGCTTTCCAATGCCGCTGAAATCATGTCATTTGGAGTTCGGGAACTCAAGTTATGGCCAAGTGGCCAATCGATTCTGATTAGTAAAATCCTTAAATATCTTCGACATACGGATGACTCATCAAACAACATTTTCTGAAGAAGTGTCCTTAATAAAAGTTGTATAACTTTGAATAATATTTCCAACGATTTTGAATCAAGTCAATTGGACTTCTACAACTCAAATGATGGTCAAGTGGCTAATTGATTCATACTAGAAGAAAATCCCTAAAAAGACTCGTAATACAAATGGCTCATCAAAAAGTTTTCTGAAGAAGTGTCCTTCATGAAAGTTGTAGAGTTTTCCGAGAGCTTTCTAATGACGTTTGAATCATGATTTTGGAGGTCTACAACTCAAGATATGAATTTTAGAAGTTTAATATATAATTATATATACATACGCTAAAGACATGCAAGCATATGAAGAGAAATGATTGCAATGATGATTTCGGACCTGGTCCGGCTTCTTCAAGGACCGGTCCGGCCCTTCCCATTTTTCTATATATACAGAGCAAATGGGAACATATCAAATGCCCCTTCTTTCTCTCTTTCTCGTTCCTTTCTTCTTTGTTTTTTTTTGCATACAGTTTGTATATATATATATATATATATATATATATATATATATATATACACACACACACGCCCTAATATATATATATATACATCCATATATATATATATTTCATCTATCTTCTTTTATTTTCTACTCGTATATACATATATATCGATGTATGTATGTATATATGTTTTTCACATATATAAATAAAATGGTTATAGTATCGTTGTAAATTATTAATAATTATCAAGATTGTTGATTTCAAGCTTTGGCATGTTAGATCCGTGAAACGAATTCGATTCGATAGTCATAACCGGTAATATATTCTAAAATTGTTATGTTTATTATTTCTATTTCTATTTATATATGATATTAAACTAAAAATATATCTAGCCAAAGATATGAATCAATTAGTTAATCTTTTGGTAAAATGAATGATCGACTCGTAATAATGATTAAAATCAATTATGATGAATCTCTTCTTTCTCGCTTAATGAAACGTTAAAATAGAAAGACCGGAGGGTAAAATTGGCCGAGTGAAAACGTGACAACGGAACCCGCCTACCCGGCATTTGTCTTGGGAAAGATAAATTTTATTGACATTTGTACTCGAGATCGTAATATTGTTAAATCATCGATTAATCAAACTTAAACCGAAAGTTGAATCGTCCGGCTTGACAACCGGAGCCTTTTAAATAAAATTGACCGCTTGACTAACGGAATGACTCCTTTTATCTAAAGGTAGATTTGTACTCGGACCGCTCGTAAAAACCGTAATCGCTTGTGGACCTTGGATCGATGCAATGGACATATGACAATTTCATACGCCGTGTGAGGAGGAGTTGTCACAGTTTAGAGTACACCGATTCATATATAATTTACACCTTGAATAAAGGAAGATCTGCTCATTTATTTCTACTAAAAGATATTGATTCAAGAACGTATTCTTGGCTAGATTCCAAAAATATATATATATTATATTAGTATTTATTTACTTATTTTACTTTATGCACTACTAACAATCTAACTACTAACATAATCTAACCCGAGGAAAATGATAAACCCGCGACTTAGATCGAAAGTTAATAATAGCTTCTTGGTGTTTAACCCCACTTAAAAGAATTACCATGTTTTCCCTGAGGAATACTTAATTCGACTCACCGCACTAGCACTACAATTCTGACCGGTACACCGCCGTTAGGATCCAGATAGCCTAGGTAATGTCCGTCGCCTTCTCGCGCCCGCTTCCAAGGTTAGGTTTAAGCGGTGTCAAGATTTTGGCGCCGTTGTCGGGGAAAACGTCGCTAACTTCTTTTCTTTGTGTCTAGGGTTACTACTTGTATTAGCTCAAAATTCTCGAGGATAAGTCAACACTCTTCTTATCACATTTTATTTTTATTTTCCGCTGGTATCTACCTTCTTTAGTTACCAATTTTCTTCTTCTATCAAATTCGAGTTATTTTCATTTTCGATAGTAGAAAGTAAACGCCGGTCATAATAAAATGATGATAAGTCAATACATTTTCAATCTCATTTGTATTTTTATTTTCATTGGTACCTACCATTTGGTAAGATATCAATTTTTTTATAAAATACTGATAAATACTGAGTGGCTTCGTAAGTGTACCGAGAGAGAGAGAGAAAAAAAAAAAAAAAAAAAAAAAAAAAAACAAACAAACTACTCGGTAAATATCGAGTGGATTCGTAATTACCGAGGAGAAAAAAAATATATGGTTTTTTTTATCGATTTTGTGTTATTTTCTATTCGATATTTTCTATTCCACAAGAATTGTCAAATCGAGTTACTTAAAATGGTCGAAACCGCTGGTGAAACACCGAACAAGCGGATTGCTCATGCTCAAGGGTATGGCCAAACCTTAATCGTAATTTACCTCAACCTAATAAACTAATCGTAATAATAGAAATAATCGTAATCGAATAAGCATAATCGTAATAATCGAAAACCACCTAACCCGAGACCTATATGTGATCGGGACCGTATGCAAGAAGGTACTATCAGATTAATAATCCAATTGCTTACCCAAACAAAGGAGCAAATAATTTAAATAAAATCTCATCTTTTGGTTTAATTGACACAAGAGCTCAATTTCTAGGAGAAGATGACGAGGATCCACATCATCACCTCTATCTTTCAAGAATTGTGTAATACAAACCAAAAGTCATGGTGCTCATCGGGAATTAACGAGGATGTCTATGTTTTTTTTCTTTAAAAGGAAGAGCACGAGATTGGGCTTTTGTCACTTCCACATCATTCACCGACTAGTTGGGAGGATATTCAACCGAGTTCTTAAAGCAATATTTTACTCCTGGTAGAAAATTGGAATTAATAGTCTAAATTGCCAACTTTAAACAAGGATCTCAAGAAATGCTTCGGGAATGCTTTGGGAAAGATTTAAAAAGTTATTAAGAGCTTGTCCCGATCACGGTTATTCCTTAGATATGCAAATCCAACTTTTCGTCAGAATTAAGGAGAGACTCAATGCAAGTGCATGTAGATCATGCATGTGGTGGTTCGTTAATGATGAGTGAAGCCCAAATAGTTTACGATGCTATAGAAAAGATTTCCAAAATAATCGTGATGGGAAACCGGTTCTAGCACAAGAAAAGTAGCCTTTGCAGAGAATGTACATCGAATGCGTAAGTTCTTGCACACTTGGAGAATTTGAGTAGAAATTTGACGGGGCTTATTAGCCAAGAAAATGTAAACTCGTAAAATATCATACCAAATGACTACTCAAATCATGATAATGTGTCATTAGGGATGGAAGAACCAAAAGGATATTCAAGTGGAAAAGGTGAGTTTTTTACAAGATAGAATTTGAACAATGCATATTCAAACTCGCTTAATGCTATAAAGAAGAGATCACCCTACTTTTCATTGGTCCTCAAACCCCAGTAAGCAAGGACAACCACCGTGATCCAGCCTCAATATAAGAATCCATATAATAATCAAGTTTATCGGGGCGAGATACATCGAATCGTAATCTACAATCATTACCTAGATCGATCCACAACATACCACTCAAAGCATACCAATACCCAAAGTTCAACTCAACCTGGGAATGAGTTGATAAATGGGAGAAATTAATCAAAATCTGATGGGGTATGATGTCAACTCAAGCTCAAAATATGGAAACCATGATGACTTCTATAGTAATACCACTAAGGATATGAGTACGCTTGAAAACATCTATAAGCAGACATGATACCGTATCAAGAATTATAGAAGCTTCATTGAGGAATCTGAATATCACTTGAGTAGAGAAGTAGAACGTAAAACAAGAAACCCTCGTAAGGATTGCCAAGTAATATCGAAAGAAATCTGAGTGGGGTAAATGCATTTATTACCGTAAGGAAGGATCTGTGGAAGTAATGGATTAGAAAATTCGGGAATAATGAAGTAGATGATGATTTAGATGGTAAATATAAGAAGAATATGGAATCTAAAGCGGCCATTTCAAACTCGAACCTTATCCGCTCAACCTAAATTCACATCGGTTCAACTCTGGAAGGGCATCACCACATCCACGTGATATTTTGAAGAAAAAGGTATCGAATGATGACACACAATGTCCTCGAAAGGCACAATCATTCAAGGAAGCTTTACCATCTTCATCTAACGATAATGGTAAGGAGGTATTCATTCTAACCCTACTCGATCTTGAATTACTCCCCATTCCCGAGAAATGAAATGAAAAAGATGAAGTTGGATAATAAGTATGCATGTTTTCTTGACACTTTTCGGCACTTAACTATTAATACCCCTTTCATCGATGTTTGTAAGGGAGAGTTTAGTTTAGAGTTAATCATGAGAGCTGTTATCTTCAACATTTACAATTCATTGAAATATCCATACATTACACTAGAATCTAGTTCTTGTGTAGACACTTGTGTTCTCTTGTGGTGGATCGTGATTAACACGCAGTGGATCAAGAAGATGACTCAAGAATAATGTGAAAGCTCAGAACTCAAAGCTCGAAAATCAAAGGAAAAGGTCAAGAACCGCTTGGATTCGACGGCATTCGCCTCAACATATGTTGGAAAGCAATATTGATAAAAAGACGGATGCAAAGGCGCGAGGATGACCCACAACCAAAGGCCTTTAAAAATCAAGCACGGTAAAGTCTGCCATAGACTATAAATGTAGTCAATGACGGTACTATCCTTCCTTTTACTCCTAAGCATTTATTTTCGGTTGGATTATGTGCTTAATTGTTACGTGCTTTTGTGAGTAATTGTTAGAATTATCCCGCTTTGTTTAGTATATTATATTAGTTAATCATTATCATTTTGGTCGAGCAAACGACGTTAACCAAAAGCGCTACCGAGGCAGCCCGTAAAAAATGTTAAATATAATAATTACTCATACTTTGGATGATACTTTGCTAATACTTAGGATTGATTTTCATTTTGTTTCACCAAGTCTTAGGATGAATGTTTGAATGACATTAAACGGGAACGATTAGGTGGTTATCCGAAAATCCCGAGGGAAAACTGATAAAATTCAAATGCATCATTTCTTAGACTTAGGTTGTTAGAACAATTTGAAATAACCCTTGAGGATCTGGGTATAAAAGACTCAGAGTTAATACTTGTCACATATTTCATATCATGATCTAGTCTGTTTTAAATTTCAAATAATGTGTGACATGTATTAGTTCAACTACTGTGGAATATTGTGTGTTTTAAATCAATAAAAGTTTATGTGGTGTGTTTATCTACCCTTTTGCATTACATCGCTCACACTCCACACACTTTTATTTCATTTGCACACAATGGTCATAACTTTAACCCACCCACCCACCCTTTTTATCATCCGAGTATTTGTTTTGACTTGTTTTGTGCACCATTGCTTTCCCAACAACTTATTTACACTCACTTTACATCGAGGACAATGTAAGTCTCGTAAGTGGGGAGTGAGTCGTTGGTCTGAAGAATGGCATTAATGTTTATTTTGTATCAATAAATCCCTTTAGTTTTCGATCTTTTTCGAGCATTATTTAGTTGATTAAAATAAATCAGTATAAGGTATATATTTCATGGATTTGAAGATGTAATGATCAATTTGGATGTGTATAACCAATGTGAACTGTAAGTGCATTGTAATTCCAAATATATTTGTGTAACATGAATTCCTTCACGTAAGCCTTTGATATTGAAACGAAAATTTTAAACTGTATCCATTCAGTATCCTAGTGGTTATTCTAGATAATAACAGTAACTTAGTACCTAACTTTTGAACGTGTAATCGTGAATATCCAAGGTTTGAATGTGATAGAAATGATATAAGTTAAGTTTAAAAATAAAATAAATAAATAAATAAAGATGAACTATCTATATGTCGGTTGTAGCTACCAATGATTTGAGTCTTGCAAGAGGGCGTTATCAATGAACGCCCTATATCACTACATGAGGTTTAAAAGCTCCCGACCGCCTCGATGATAGTAGTCCGGGCCTAGGTGTTATCACTAAACGCCCTATTGCTGGGAATGAAGGCATATGCTACACATGTGAAATTAAGTTCAAAAAAAAAAAAAAAAAAAAAAAAGTTTAAGAATGGTTGAAAACTTAGTTATCTTCGACTATCCCCCAAGATAAACCGAATGATATGCTTTAGGGATTATCCTAATAAGTACACAGGAGGACTTTGTGTGGAATTGTTCTGCTATACCTAGGAAAGTCATTAGACTGGCCTCAATGGATATTTGTGCGAGGATAGTGGAAATGGAAAAAGGCTTGTCACACACACACTGTTATACATTTATATTGAGGTTAAAGCCTGGTTATAATTCTAAAGGTTGTATTATCTCGGTTGTTCCTTATACCTTCTATCTTCATGAATTTATCTCTTATTCATTTTGTTTTATCGCTTGTTTTGATCGAGACGACCAAAAGCTAAGTAGGGGTTGTGATGAGAGATAAATTTATGATCATTATTACGATATTTTACCCCAATATTGATACCATTTTGAGCATTATTGTATCAAATCAAGTAAAAATTACTAAGTTTTATTCAAATGTATAAGTAGTAGTTATTATATAAATTATTGTATTTTTATAAGTTTTTATTAGTTTTGTACCGGTTTAGTAACGGACGTCGTGTCGGATTTACGTTTGGTATTTTGGTGGTTCATTGCGAGATTATATATTGACCAAGATTCACGTAACGACATGTTTTGGTCCTAAAACATATCTTTTGAGGTTAGAAGAAGACGCCACAAGTCTACGAGTTCAATGGAAAAATTTTCAAGACTTAAATCGTTACATATTTTTGACGGAGATTTGACCCAGCTTAGAGGCATTTTCAGGGGATGACTTCTTCATGAAAGTGGTAGATTATTCAACGAGCTTTCCAATGCCGCTGAAATCATGTCATTTGGAGTTCGGGAACTCAAGTTATGGCCATACTAATCGATTCTGGATTAGTAAAATCCCAAATATCTTCGACATACGGATGGCTCATCAAAACAACATTTTCTGAAGAAGTGTCCTTAATAAAGTTGTATAACTTTGAATAATATTTCCAACGCATTTTGAATCAAGTCAATTGGACTTCTACAACTCAAATGATGGTCAAGTGGCTAATTGATTCATACTAGAAGAAAATCCCGAAAAAGACTCGTAATACAAATGGCTCATCAAAAAGGCGTTTTCTGAAGAAGTGTCCTTCATGAAAGTTGTAGAGTTTTCCGAGAGCTTTCTAATGACGTTTGAATCATGATTTTTGGAGGTCTACAACTCAAGATATGAATTTTAGAAGTTTAATATATAATTATATATACATACTGTGCTAAAGACATGCAAGATATGAAGAGAAATGATTGCAATGATGATTCCGGACCGGTCCGGCTCCTTCAAGAACCGGTCCGGCCCTTCCCATTTTTTCTATATATACAGAGCAAATGGGAACATATCAAATGCCCCTTCTTTCTCTCTTTCTCGTTCCTTTCTTCTTTGTTTTTTTTTTTGCATACAGTTTGTATATATATATATATATATATATATATACACACACACACACGTCCTAATATATATATATATACATCCATATATATATATATTTCATCTATCTTCTTTTATTTTAGCCGTGGTATATACATATATATGTTCGATGTATGTATGTATATATGTTTTTCACATATATAAATAAAATGGTTATAGTATCGTTGTAATGGCGAATAATTATCGAAGATTGTTGATTTGAAGCTTTGGCATGTTAGATCCGTGGAAACGACTCGATTCGATAGTCATAACCGGTAATATATTCTAAAATTGTTATGTTTATTATTTCTATTTCTATTTATATATGATATTAAACTAAAAATATATCTAAGCCAAGATATTAATCAATTAGTTAATCTTTTGGTAAAATGAATGATCGACTCGTAATAATGATTAAAATCAATTATGATGAATCTCTTTCTTTCAAGCGCTTAATGAAACGTTAAAATAGAAAGACCTGAGGGTAAAATTGGCCGAGTGAAAACGTGACAACGGAACCCGCTTTCTACCCGCGCATTTGTCTTGGGAAAGATAAATTTTATTGACATTTGTACTGAGATCGTAATATTGTTAAATCATCGCTTAATCGAAACTTAAACCGAAAGTTGAATCGTCCGGCTTTGACAACCGGAGCCTTTTAAATAAAATTGACCGCTTGACGAACGGAATGACTCCTTTTATCTAAAGGTAGATTTGTACTCGGACTGCTCGTAAAAATCAGAATGTGATTGTGGACCTTGGATCGATGCAATGGACATATGACAATTTCATACGCTCGTGTGAGGAGGAGTTGTCTAGTTTAGAGTACACCGATTCATATATAATTTACATCTTGAATAAAGGAAGATGCATGCTCATTTATTTCTACTAAAAGATATTGATTCAAGAACGTATTCTTGGCTAGATTCCAAAATATATATATATTATATTAGTATTTATTTACTTATTTTACTTTATGCACTACTAACAATCTAACTACTAACATAATCTAACCCGAGGAAAATGATAAACCCGCGACTTAGATCGAGTTAATAATAGCTTCTCTGGTGTTTAACCCCACTTAAAAGAATTACCATGTTTTCCTCGAGGAATACGACCGACTCACCGCACTAGCACTACAATTTGACCCGGCACAATCGCCGGTTAGGATCAGATAGCCTAGGTAATGTCCGCCGCCTTTCCGCGCTGCTTTCCAAGGTTAGGTTTAGTGTCATCACTATGCACACACTCACTTGGGTGAACTTCTAAGTTAATAAATATGCTTCATATTTGCATAGATGTTTATTTATCTCGAGTTGTTTTTTGTTTTGTTTTGCTCGGGACGAGCAAAAAGATAAGTGTGGGGGTGTTGTTTAGGGCCAAATTATAGTAATTTTCATATATATTTTATGAATCAATTTCCCATATATGGATTATTTTCATAGATATCGGGCCTTATAGTCAAATATTGAGTAAATGAGGTTTTTAATGATTAAATATGAAAACGATCGATTTTTATGTTTATTTGATGTTTTTATATTATTTTGGAAATTATTACGCTTTGGTATGTTTTTGATATTTGTAGATACCCAATTAATGATGGAAAAGATGATCCTAAAAGGCTAAATTCGAGATGGAAGAGGATCAATTAAAGATATGGAAGAATAAAGAGATAAGGAAAGAAATAAATCAAGATAAAGATGGAAAAATCAAGAAATTCGATTTCAAGTCAATATGGACGAAAGGCCCATCTCAAGCGACGTGACAGCCGCTCAATAGTGGACGGGCGTTTGGTGAAGTGGACGAGCGCCCTAGAAGAGATTTTACACATTCGAGTCTCCAGACGCAAGTCGAACGAGCGCTGACTCTCCGTCCAAGGCAAATGGACGGGCGCCCATGTATTCAAACGAGCGTCCGCCGCCGCTTTGCCTAAACCGACTTAATCTTCTATTTAAACACCGTCGCCCCAACCCTAAGAGCATCCATATTTTTCTTCACATCAAAAGAGAGCACACGCATCTCGAGAGTTGAAGGCCTGGTCACCCGAGCCTTGTGCTCGGGTGAACCGAGGTTAGATTAGTGAGTAGATTATGTAGCTTTTCTTTTCGCTTCCATGGAGTTCAACCATTGTATCCAAGACTATGTGAGTTTGATTTCTTTCAATTAATTTAATTCGCTTTTATCTTCATGAGCTTTAAGTCGCTTGTATTTTTCTATGCGATTTGTATGCCATGTGAATTAGAATCGAAAGATTAGTTCATGATTGATGTTTATAATACGGAAGTTGCGTAAACTAGATCACCATAGAAAGATAGGGGTTTTAGCCATTAATGATGACAAGTTAATGAGTTAGATTCTAGGTTGTTAGGTTCTTTAAAAACGAGAGTTAATTGAATCTACACCGAGTTTTGTTTGGTAAATCGGTCTCAACACTCGAAAGATGAGAGATAGATAATTGAATTCACTACGAAAGTAGGCTTTCATAGCTTGAGAGATAAGTTCACTAAGAGATTTGGGATTTGTGTCTCGTGAAAGGGTGAAACCACAAACTGAATTAGAATCATGAGATTAACTAGAATTGAAATCACTTAGGTTTGTACTTTGGTTGTTCCCATGTTTCTTAGGTTAGATTTATTTTGATTGTTCGTTTATGTTTTTTTTGTTTTTATGTTTTGTTCTTTCGTTCCTTTTGTTTATTCATTCTTTGAGTAACAATTGAGAGAGTTAATGAAATTAGATTCAACATCCCAATTCCCTGTGGATCGACCCCTTACTTATCTCGCTCTACTATCAACAACCCGGTATTCGGCGGTTAGGAGTTAGTTTTGCATATAGGTTAGTGGTTATAAATTTTCTTTGTTTTAATGATGCAAAATCTATCCAACAACCAAAGAACAATTGACCTCGTCATATATGGTGAGTCCCTTTCTTGATTCCTTGAGAACCTCAATCGAGTTTTTATAGACACTCAAGATACCACTTTCCCCTTAAAAGCCTAATCCTCGCTATCCAAAGAACCGAGAGATACCAAGTTTTTGGTCATTTGTGGAACATGTCTAACTTCACTCGGCTTTCTGTAATCTTCCATCCTCGACCTCAATCGAACTGAGCCAATCCCAACTACCTTGCGTACCTTGATGTTTGCCATGATATATGACCACCATCTATCTCCCGATAACTTGAGAACCACTGCTGTGAGGGGCAAATATGAAAGGATGCCCTAGAGTCCGTAATCCACATATCGCTTTGATGTGCCGACTCTCCCGCCACTAGGACCATGTCCTCATCTCGAATCATGCTCACCGCTACAAGAACTGTGCTGAAGCGATTCTCTTGTTGTTTATTCTCTTGACAATTGGACTTCCAATGTCCATGCTCCTTACAAAAGAATTGCAAGCATCTCTGTGGATTTAGGGTCATTGGACCTTGTCTTCTTGGAATTTTCTTCCTAGATCGACCATGCTCTTTTCCACTGGCTGCCATCGACTATCGCTTTGCAGTACCGATTGTTCGCCCTGGCTTGCCTTATGTCTCACCCCTGGTATGTAAAGATGACCTTGCATCCTCTAAAGCAATCAGATCCTTCCCAACTATGAAGGATCGCACAAAGTTCTCATAGAAGTCGCTAATGAAAGCAAACAAAATCAAAGCAACATCTTCATCCTCAACCTTAACATCAATATTCCCGAGATCAGTAATATTGTGTTCAACTGATCAAGATGATCTCTCAACTGAGTCCCTCATTGCATCCTCAGTGAATAGCCTCTCGCTTAAAGAAAGAACTTGATGGTCAATGACTTAGTCATATACAGCTTTCAAGCTTCAACCATAACTTGGCAAAATGTGTATTCCTCAAGAACTTCACGTGATAACATCATCGACAAGCACAACATGATGGTTGAATGTGCTTTCTTCCAGATCGGCATAACTGTAGAGAATCGCATCCCACTTATCAGGACAAAGCGAGTCCACAATCCTTGTTGCTTTAACAAGGCCCGCATCTTTATTTACCTACAACCGAAACTATTCCTCCTCGTAAATTTATCAATCTTCACGTTCATTGATGACATCCTTCTAATTAAGGAACAAACCTTTGATCACAAAATCCTAGCACTTTGTCACCGATCTTGGTGAAGATCAACTCGTTCACCGCAACTCCTCGAATCTTGAACTCGACTCTCGATACCGATTTGTTATAAACACACGTAAGAGACTTGCGCTTTAGAAGGATAATAACAGAGTATAGCAATGCAAACATAAAGTATGACGGTATTGATAAAACACGAAACAAAGAGAACATCGTTATTTAACGTGGTTTCGGCAGTGCCGACTACTCCACGGACGTAAAATGAGATATATTATTATACGAATACAAAGGTTTTCACAAGTGTGTGAACAACACTCTTGAAAGACACATATTGCATTGATTACAACATTGGTATTTATAGGCACAAATCCCAAACCCTAACTCGGGTACCGCTTTTGTTATAAACACACGTAGAGACTTGCAATTTAAGAAGGATAAATAACAGATAGCAATGCAAACATAAAGTATGGAGGTATTGATAAAACACTGAAACAAAGAGAACACAGTTATTTAACGTGGTTTCCGGCGTTGTGCCGACTACTCCACGGACAGAAAAGGAGATATATGTTATTTTGCACAGAATTACAAGGTTTTCACAAGTGTGTGAACAACACTCTTGAAAGACACATGTTGCATTGATTACAATATTAGTATTTATAGGCACAAATCCCAAACCCTAATCGCCAAAGATCTTTGTCGGAAATGTCATAATACTCTGATGTGGACACTCACTCCAATTTGTTATCCACCAGACAAAACTCAACTCAAAACCGACTTCCGGACTTGTAACCAAGCTGCTAGATGTAGAACTCGGCTATCTCAAGAAACTCAACAGTACCAATCCATCGGCGACTTTCGAAGAAACTGGTTGCACTTCATCAAACCGACTTTCACAAAATCGAATATACTTAATCGAATCGACCATCATTCTCTCGCCTCGCTCGATTAGTTCCACGCATTATTTATCAGTTTAGAGATCAAGTCACCTAAAACTGACAATTTTTATTTTACCCCAATCCAACCCGAACCCTAACCGAAGTCAATAATCAAAACAACATCATTTTATTATTGATATATAAGCTTATATCCTAACTCTAAACCCAACCCAGCCAATTCTTCATAGTTGAGACATGTAAGAACCTCTCCTCTATACCACATAATTCTTTGCTCCGTGTCGGGTTCCATTATAATCGCCGTGTTATACACCACGTTAGTGACCTTTCAAATCGTTTCTCATCATTAGTTATTATGCTACCTTCCTCTTCTTAGCAATTTTATTATAGTTTTACTTTAATGGATTCCGAGCCACGAACATTTTCTTCATTGCTTGATATATCAAGTCTTTGTGTTAGTGTGTATTATTGTTCAAAAGTATAATTTTGTTTAAGTGACTTTGGAGGAATGTTTTATAATTGGGCTTCAAAATTCGAATGATCAAATATTGTCTTGAACCATAAACTTTTGTACTCTTTTAAAAACTGCATGTTAAACCGAATCCAAAACCGAAACCAGCTTTGAACCAAACCATTGGGGTTGACTTCATTTTGGTTTGGTTTGGGGTACAAAGTATAGCCCCAAACCGACCCGCACTTTCTAAACCGAACTAAACCAACCCAAACCAACCCCGATCGATCACTCCTAAATAAAGAGACAGACTGTGAAACAATATGGCTTGAATTTGATGTAGATAATAGTGAAATAACCGTTTATCGTTGTCCATATCCACGTCGGAATCTCTACTACTGATGGAATAGAACAACTATGAAACATAACTTTTGAGTGTGCACTTAAAAGTCAATTATATGGCCTATATATATTCGACTTCTGTAAAGTCAAGTGTGCACTTAAAAGTCGAATATAGACCATATATATCGACTTTTAAAAATTCGATCATCATAATCAACAAGTCATGCAAACCATAAAATAAAGCAGCTGTAAGGTAGGAACATAAACCATATTGCAGGTACATACTTAGACAAAGCACCCAGAATAAATATAAGTACCGGACATAAGCACGCTGACAGACTTAAACATATAAGCATACATATAAGGATCCACCCCAAAATAGGTGTGAAATCACAAGAAATATGTGGCTAATTAAATGGCTAAATGAATAACTAGGCTATATACTAATGCCTTGTTTTAGAAATAAGGCTCATTCAAAGATTCAATTTTAAACAGAATCAGAAACAAAAGACAAATTAACATAAGCTCATGAACACTCGGAAACTTTTTTTGAAATGAGAGTGTAAAAGAGACAACTTACCAAAATAATCTATGCATTTCTTATTTTATTTAATTTTTTTCAAGTCCGCCTTAAATGTCTGTCATACTCGAACTAATAACATTTGACTCCGGATAAATCAGATAAAAAAACAAAAATAAAAAAAAATTTGAAAACAAGAAATTTTATTAATTAACGTCCGCAAAACACGCTGCTAGAACGTCTCCAGGGGGTAAAGTACCCCAGTAGTCATATCATGTAAAGACAAAGCGTGACGCCGCAGAAGATGCGCAGTGTACATTGCCCGCATTTACTAACAAATGAGAAAGAAATGGAATCAAAACTAGGGAGCGAGCTAAACAATCCCTCGAAGACAACCCGAAAGCAAAGCGATGTCCTCCACAGCCGTCGGAGCCGCTGCACACAAGCTAGACAACCACTTTCCACTTTCACCCGCAAATGCAATCGCCGCGCTCTTCCATTGCCAAGCATATGCCTCAAAAGCTCCACGTATTCGGCCGACCTCCTCCATCAAAAGGATAGCCTACGGTGTGCATGACTGCCCCAACAGAATCTCGAAAAACAAGCCCGATACCTGCTATATATATCCTCTCGTACCACAGCATCAACATTACATTTGACTACCCCCTGTGGCGGGCGAGCCCAAGAGTCCGCTAAATCTTTGGCGCGCCGACACACGGAAAGGTCGCCGTGGTTCCTCAGTAAACTCGATCGTCGTCGCTAAAGAACGCCGCATGTATCAGCTAAAACATAAACGGCCTGGCTATCAAACACCGCCAAGCAATAGCGCTTCCATATCCCCAGCGAGCCCCCACAACCTCACAATGCCGTATCCCCGCTCCGACAAGAGGCACATAAAGAAATCCGCAAAGGAGGACGTGCAAAGATACCCCAAAGCCTCATAGTAAGGGGAAGCCCGCCAATCTCGGCATCCGCCATCTCACACTTCAAACAAAACATGCCGTAAGGTTCCACTGCCTCGTCTCGCATGCCAAGCATGTGCCGTCCCTCAAATTGCGCGCGTAAGGCACTCCTCGCCAACTGGCGATCGTGAAGGCACCTCCATAAGAAGTGTTGAATGCGAGGTGGACCGAGTCGCCAACATCGCCGCTGCATCCGATCGCCCCGAATCCAAGTCCCTCGCCCCATCCACCAAAGTTAAGCCGGTAAAGCGAGAGTGCCGAAAGTACCAGACTTGACCGTGTAGATGCCCGCACGGTCATAAGCCCATATACGCCGATCCGGTGAGTACCGAGGCAAATGAAGTGGCTGAATAGCATCCGACTCCATAGGTAAAATAAGCCCCGACCCGGCGGGCATCCCATGTACGCGTGTGTGTGGGTAAACTTAGATGAAACCTTAGCATCAACCGAGAGTGGCCTCGCATAAGGTATACGGAAGGACGGCCGCCGCTCCGCTCCACGCATCATGAAACACAAAGACGGACTCCCATCCCCACTCTCCATCGCATCCCATTAAGCAATAAATCCTCGCCCAATATATCGCGCATACATGAACGACAAACCGAGCACCCGATCTAGCCGACAAAATAGTGCCCTCTCAAAATATTTTGCATGAAGTACCTGAGCCGCTAATGACCATGGAACGGTCATGATCCGCCACGACTGTTTCGCCAGCAAGGCCAAATTAAAGCATTCTAGATCCCGAAAAGCCTGCATCGCCTGTGATTCTTTGGCAAGCAACATGCCTCCCAACTCTTCCAATGGATCCGCTGCCTCGACTTTGTGTCGCCCGAAGAAGCCCTTAATCGCTTTTTCCAAATCTCGAATCAAAGTAGTGGGAATCTTGAAGCACCGCATGATATAAGTGGGAATGGCTCAGAGTGCCGATTTGATAAAGACCTCTTTCCCACTGGGAAAGCGAGCTTGTCCTTCCGGCACCGCCACCTTTTACATATTCTATCTCTCAAAGACTCAAAAACTTGGCGCTATTTCGACCAACCACAAATGGCGACCAGATACTTGCCGACTCCATCGCCCGTGGGAATCAAGTGTATCGTAAATCGCTTCCCACCGCTTCTAAGGAAATCACCTCGTGTGTCCTTTGGCAAGCTAGATTTACGGAAATTGATAGCTTGTCCGAGAAAGAGCCCCGCACTGCAAACAAATCCTCCAACGCTCGTCACCCCATCCAACAGCTCAAAAAAGACCATACAATCATCAGCAAACAGCAGATGGGAGATAGTGACCCCGGGCTCCCTCCCAAACCGAATACCCCGGAGAGCACCCCTGCGCACATAATCATCCAACAATGCCGTAAACCCCTACGCATGATGATAAAGAGGAAAGGGGATAACGGGTCACCCTGACGAATGCCCCTGGTGGGCAGAATCCGCTGACTCGGCTTTCCGTTGATCAAGACCCGAAAAGAAACACTCGTGACACACCGACGGACCAAATCAATCGGACTTAAAGAAGAACATTATAATAGTTTTATTTTTTTCAAAACTAAATATGTATTACGCACACCTTTTGTCCTCATAATGGACTCGAACCCAGTATATTCCTGATTGGAAGTGTAAAATTAATGAATAACATGCACTAAAGTAGTTTCATCTAATCAATCAATACAAGGAAAAAAAAAAACACAATTATCTGAATTTTTTGTGAAAAGATCCATTTCATTAAACAGAGCCAAAAAAACTGCGACAAAATAATTTACAGACGGCAGACGCGACGGAGCAACCATAAAGTATTCTACTCTTCAAGTTGACGGAGATTTTTTGCTCTCTCCCTGCATTAGATACAAAACATACGATGGCGGCCTATCTTTATCATGGCCATGATCTGATTTTATGCGTTTTTTTGTTTTCAAAGTATGTTTTTACAAATAATAACAAAAAAATTTCAAAAAATCATGTTGGCAGAGAAACATTAATTTTATTACGGTCCAGGCACACCATATCATATTTACTACCATCTTTTAAAAAAGGGATAACACTTAATAGGGGATCCACATATATAGTCATAGACATGCTTAAATTCTCTATTGGACATGGTCCATCACGTCAGTTGTGGCCAAACCAAGATAAAATTTGTGTCACAGCAATCATAAATTATAAAAGATGACAGAAATGTAGCTGTTCTCATTACGTGTAAAGGTCTGCCATATTACAAATACATATATAGCTGCATTGTTTCTAGCCACGTGTGTAAAAATGAAAGACAAGTAAATCTTCCTATATTAATTCATTTAAGAGGGAAATATTCCAGATCAATCATTTCTTTTTTGGTCTTTTATACTCGCCCTCAAGTTGGATTGGAAGTTGATTACACCCAACTTGGTCCGCACGTGTTCAAAGCTGTGCCAAGTGGTTTGGTGAACATCCGCAAGCTTGATCTTTTGTGCCAACGTGTATAGTGCGCACAGTGCCATCTTAAATTTTCTCCCGAACTAGGTGATAGTCAATCTCAATGTGCTTTGTGTGCTCGTGAAAAACTGGATTGGAGGCAATGTGAAGAGCTGTCTTGTAACGCCCCGTGCCCCGGCCCAGAACGTTAAACGAAGCCATAAATGGTCCGTCAACCGCTTAGACCTCCGCCCTCGCTTGGTCTAAAAGTGGCTAACCCGAAGTTGACAAGACATTTATGTCTCACACTTATACGAGGGTGAAGTATTCTCTTATTTTACTTGATGTGGGACTTTACATTCTCTCCTTATAAGGGATGGCGTCCTCGCCGACGGCCGAGATCGCCCTCGGATCGTTTACCGAGAGATAACTAGAGGCCATCCTTACACCGCCTTCTTTTGCGGTGCAACAAGATAGTTCCGCCTCGATAGTCGGCTCGATACCATTCAGAACGCCCCTGCACTTCGGTTGCAGTACGCTTAAACGAGTCATAAATGGTCCGCCAATCGCTAGACCTCCGTCCTCGCTTGGTCTAAAAGGGCTAACCCGAATTGACAAGACCTTTATTCTCTTATTTATGACTCATTTGTATATATACGTAATTGGTTTGTAGTTGTCGAAAGCAATCCCCTGTTTTGCAGAAAAGATAGCTGTCGAAAGAAAAAGGAAAAAAAAAGAGATAACATGTATTCATGGATCGAAAGGTTATGAAAAATAAGAAGGGAAGAAGGCTTATGCAGTATGCTCATGCTGCATATATTATGTCTTTTTTTTTTAATCAGGAATACGAAAAGAAAATAGAGAAAAGAGAGAAAAATAAAATAAAATTATTATAAATGCATTATATTAATGTTGGTTCTTTTACGTATATTAAACGATACGATGTGGCTTGTGTGTTCTGTTGGAACATTATATGTTAATTGACAATGTCTAACATCGACTTCTGGTAGCCTTGGTATCAAATCGCACCACAACCGGAGACCCTCGTGGGGAGAAGGTGAGCACCGGAAGGCGTTGTTTAGGTTCAGTGGGCCATTGACTTAGTAGTCAATGATTCCTTTTACAACGTGTTAGGTATATCGTAAATAGATGTTCAGGACTAGAAGTCCCTAAGAGCCTTATATGTGAATGAACTAGGTGGTTAGATCTAAAAAGCGTAATAAACATATGTGATGAGTCTAAAAGCTAAAAACGTTGTAATTTTGGTGAGGCACATTTATGATTCGCAAAGATGAAATCATTTCTCATACGTAACGGACAATATTCGGGTTTTGGGAAATGTTTCACACGGAACCATCCGTGCCATATGAGGTGCTGAATATGTCCCGGTGCATACCCATCATTCGGGCATTGTGTCCTTGAATTACAATGTAACATATATAATTGCTCGTGATGGGGCTAACAGACTTAGCAGAGGGGAGTGTATTTTAATGCAACATATGTGGTAGATGTGTAGATTATATATATGTGTTACCGGTCTTCTACCCCTTACTAAGTACAAAATGTACTTACCCCTTTTCCTTATTGTACACCACCCCGAGAAGATTGGCAGGTAGATGAGTTTGGCTATGACGATAGTCAAGATGCAGACGTTTGAGCTTGGAGTTCGAAATGAAGTTTAATTTAATTTTCATTGTTTCAATAATACTTTGGAATTGTAAACGTTTAACATTTGAGATGCCACTAGTCTTTTAGCTTCCCGTTTCATCTTTTTGTATTTGGGATTGTAATAGTTTAAACAACATTTAATTATGTTGTTTCTTTTGAGGATGTTCTTAGACTTGATCTGAAACTTTGATCAATCTGTTTTGTTTGTCGTTTGACATTCCCGAGTTGTTCTTTTAAGTCTTCGGCTTTGCAATTGATATTAATGTATGATGACGTAGGCTTACGTATATATACTTCTTTGATTTATTAAAGAAAAAAATATATGCGTGCCGGGCGTTCTTTACGGATAAGGACTCGGTGTCCGGAATGGGGCGTCACATGCCTGATTATCACAAAAGAGATTCACCGGATGTTTATACTCAAACCCCAAGTCCTTTAAGATAGCCTTTATCCTTGTGACCTTGCAACAAGTATTAGCCATTGAGTGGTATTCGGCTTCCGCACTCGATCGTGATACGGTGCTCGCTTTTAGTGCGCCAAGATACAGTGAGACTGACCAAGTAAAATACATAAACTGATTAACGATCGGCGTGTGTCAATGCAACATGGCCAATCGGCATCACATTAAGCATTAATTTCTAATTGACCTTCGGATGGCAGAAAAATGTCTTGCCCAGGTGCATTCTTTATGTATTGCAAGACCTTGTGTGTTGCATTCAAGTGAAGTTGCCTTGGCTTCTCCATAAATTGACTCAACATATGTGCCGCATAGGTAAGATCCGGGCGAGTCACAGTAAGGTAAATAAGTCGCCCAACAAGGTGTATACAATGATGGGTCCAAAAGCAAGTCACCATGCTCGGACGTTAATGCAATGTTTTAATCAACTGGAAATCGAGATGGTTTTGCACCCAAGAAACATGTATCTTCTAAAATTTCTTGGGCATATTTCCATTGACACAAGGTTAACCCTTGCCTCAAATGTGTCACCTCAATGCCAAGAAAATATTTGAGTTAGCCCAAGTCTTTATTGTTGAATTCTCCAGAAAAAAACTGTTTCGTTGCCTCAATCTCTTCTAAATCTTTTCCCGCTAGTATAACATCATCAACATACACCAATATTGCTAAAAAAAATCCCAAGCAGTTACCGACGAATAATGAATAGTCTGCATAAGAATGTGTAACTGCAATCTTGAGAGCATTAGACAATATAATAAACCATTGCCGAGAGGCTTATTTTAAACCATACAGTGACTTGTGAAGTTTACACACTCGAGTCACCCCCTTTAGACCGTAACCGGAAGGAAGGGCCATGTAGATCTATTCATTAAGGTCGTCGTGAAGAAAGGTATTGTTGACATCAAGTTTATGAAGATGCCAATTTGGTTGGGAAGCTAGACTTAAAGAAGACGAACAGTTACCCTTTGTGACTAGTCAATGTCCTTCATCTGCCTGTAACCCTTTGCGACTAATCGAGCCTTATACCTGTCAACCGAACCATCGGAATGACATTTGATTTTATAACCTATTTACAGCCAATTGATTTCTTACCAAACGGGAGGGGTTGCAGAGACCAAGTGTGGTTTTCTTTTAACGCATCGAGTTCATGTTGCATGGCAGTGTGCCAATTAGGATCCTAGACAACTTGTGCAAAACTAGTGGGTTATATATGGATAGTTAAAGAAGTGGTTAAAACTATATGAGAGGGGAATATGGGATCATATGAGAGACAATTATGTAAGGGATAAGAGATAAATGAATGACGGACGACATTCGTGGCTGTAGAGTGGTTGGGGCGTGAAGGGAGGGACGCATCAATGTGAATTCCTGTAAATAAGAGAGGGTGTTGGTGGTACGAGTACTTTAACGGATGGGTGGTTGGGTCAGGAATGAAGGTGGTGATTGTGAGGATATGGTAAAGGATGATGGTGGTGAGGGCGGAGGAGTTTTATGTGAGGTTTGAATCATGTAGGTGGGTCGTCGTGATCACAAAAAATGGCGCAGGTGATGAGGAAAAAGTATGGGCGGTTGGGATTGTTCTCCAAACCATCATGGTTTCGATCATGTTCATCCTGTTGTTCCATTTGCTGCGTTGGAACCTGTTCATCATGGTTTCGAACCTGTTCAATTGGGTGATCGTCGGTCTATGTTCCTCTCCAATCCTCTTCTACTTTGATGAAATCGGCCATGTCTCTCTCGTGTTCACCCTCTCATGTATAATAGAAGGAGTGTCGATTAGGATCTTTCAACAAGTTTGCTCCTCCCCGTAATGACCAGAGCGATTGGTTTGCTGTTGAAGCATATTTCCACTTATCCGCACTTTTCCGAAGGAGATCGGATTCCTCCGTCGACTGCCCTGTATAATCGGTTTCGTGGCAGCCAAGGGCTCCATGGTGTAAGTGTTGGTCGGAATAGAAGGTTCGTGATCGTATGCGTTCTCCGGAACAATTCAGAATCGCTCTTTATCTTCGGTTGTTGTTGAGCTGAGCACCAAGTCATTCAAACTTCCAAACTCTAGTGGTGATCCACATGAACGACCATCGGAATCCTCTAGAGCTGCTATGAATTGAAGATCTCTTGGAAAATTGGTGTGTAAGTACAAATCATTTAATCCCATGAGGAATTTCATGGTCTTTGAGTCTTGAAATACTCCACAGTCGATTTAATCGACCCACACGTACTGGCCGGAAATTAGCATAGGGCATCACGGTCATCCCACAAGCTTTTCAATAGGGTGAATTAAGAGCTTATTGTTGAATCTCCTTGTGTGCAGCCATGAATAGTGTTTTCCACGTTGACAGATGCACTACATTAACGTTGGAAAAAAGCTCATGCAATTATGTCCAAATATGATGTGTTTTTCGGCAATGAATCGCACTACTAGCAATTTCCTTCGTCATGGAGCCGAGTAACCATGTTTTCACCAGATTATTGCAATGTTTCCATTGATTGAACTCGTCCACGTCTTGTTCGAAAGGTTGCTTGATGGATCCATCAACCAATCCAACATTATTCTTCTCTCCATCAACATTGATTGCCTCCATGTCGCGTAATTCGTTTCCACCAAATGTTGTGGGACTAATATGGCCCCAGGTTGATCTGAGTGATGGATATACAAATTAAGAGTGATTGGGATTATCCCACTTTGTCGTTGGAATAATGCTGCCGGCACCCCTTGTGTAATGGTGACTTAAACTTATGCTACTGAGATTTGGTATGGAAACATGTTCTGGTCAGCAATGTATGAATCATCTGCGGAAATCTGGTGTTCATTGGGGCAAGATCGCCAGGTTGATCAACCCGCCGATGGCGTAGCCCATCAAGACAAATTGTTGATGCTCAGCACTAGTGGAACACGTCTGCGTGATGTTTATTCAAGTTTTGTCTGAAAGTTACTTATGTGGTATTTCACTCATTTATCGGGTTGGTTGTTTAGTCGGTTAGGTTGATTCTCAAGGCTATAAATACCGTCTGTATTATTATAACTTGATGTAACTTTCTGGTGATAATAAAATATCCTCGTTTGTCCATGGAGTAGTCGGCATATTGCCGGAAACCACGTTAAATCTGTGTTCTTCTTGTTTCTGTGTTTGTTTACTTGTTATTCTTTTATCTTTATGCACAATCACCATCACTTCTTGATCGATCCATCATAACAAACTGGTATCAGAGAGTCCAAGTTCATCAAGAAATCTATTTATTTGTTCTAAGAAAGGTAGATTGGCACCAATGTCATAATTGACGTTCGGATTTGGGATCTACACAAGCTTTTCTGGTGAGAAAGATGCTGCTTTAAATGTTAAGATTGACAAGTTTACAGGAAGAAACAGTTTTAGTCTGTGGCAGAACAAGATGCGTGCTTTGTTGAAGCAGCATAGATTATGGGGTCCCTTGTCTTAATCAATGTAATGGAAGTGTCGCTGAGAGAGCTGGTCGACGGACGAAAGCACATTTAACAATTATGTTGTGCTTGTCAGATGATATTATCATGGAGGTTGCTGAAGAGGACACTGCTGAGAAGTTGTGGTCCAAACTCGAGAGCTTGTATATGACTAAGTCTCTAACCAACAAGTTGTTATTGAAACAACGCCTGCTCCTGGGCTTTAAGGATGCATGAGGCACTCCTGGTGAGGATCATCAGATCACCAACACAATATAGCTTGACCTAAGGAATATTGATGTGACGATTGAAGATTTGAGGATGTTGCAATGATTTTACTTGTATCATTGCCTCGCATCATATGAGAACTTTGTGCGATCCTTTATTATCGGGAAGGACTCGTATCATTGGAGGATGTAAGGTCATCACTCCATGCTCGAGAGTTACGCCATAAGGCATCGCAGTTCTGGGACAGATAGTCACCTTTGGATTGGTGGCCACTGACTAGTGGAGTCAGCAGGGGACCAGGAAATTCTGGAAAGAAGAAATTCAAGAAGAATTCCAAGGGTCCTAAAGCTAAGGATATCTGTAATTACTGCAAGGAGCAGGGACATTGGAAAAATGAATGTTCAAAGAGGAAAAAGCAACAGGGTACTCAGCAGGGTATAGCTACTTTGGCAGAACAAGACACCAACTCTGAAGAAGATCTGGCCTTAGCAGTTTCAGAGTCAGTAAGTCATAGAGATGTGTGGATTCTGGACACTGGGGCATCTTATCATGTGTGTCCAAACAAGGAGTGGTTTTCAACTTATCAGCAGGTGGATGGAGGCCATATTGCAATGGCTAACAGCAAGGTCTGCAAAATAGTTGGGATTGGATCTGTGCAATTGAGGACACATGATGGAAAATTTTGCACCTTGAATGAGGTTAGGCATGTTCCATAAATGACCAAGAATTTGATATCACTTAGTCTACTGTATGCTGCAAAGGGTTCAAGTTTAGAGGTGAAGGTGGAGTGGTGAATGTCTATAAGGGTTCAAGTGTGATTTTGAAGGGTATCAGGAAGGGGACTTTGTACATACTACAAGGGTCATCAGATCGAGTTCTCACATGTTGTTGCATCATCGGGAGTTCACGATCCACAATTATGACAAAGCCGTGGCATATGAGATTGGGTCATATGGATGAAAGAGGATGCAAACTCTATCTAAGTCCTGATCTACTTAAGGGCATAAGGTCAAGGAGTTGGATTTTTGTGAGCATTGTGTGTTTGGGAAGCTACATAGGAGCAAGTTCTAAAAGCAATTCACATCACAAATGGGACACTTGATTATGTCCATTCTGATTGTTGGGGACCTTCAAGGGTGGAGTCATTGGGTGGTCACAGGTATTTGTGTCTTTTATAAATGCTTACTCAATGATGGTTTGGGTAGTCATGCTAAAACACAAGAGTGAAGCATTCAAACATTTCAAACAGTGGAAGGCTTTGGTTGAAAATCAAACAGGGAAGAAGATCAAGAGACTTAGAACTGATAATGGACTGGAATTCTGTTGGTCTGAGTTTGATGAATTTTGCAAGAATGAAGGCATTCTTAGGCACCATAATTGTAATAGATACTCCACAGCCAGTAATGGTGTTGCGTGAAAGGATGAATCAAACTCTTTCGGAGAGGGGCAAGGTGCATGCTCTCTCAATTGCGGTCTAGCAAGGAGATTTTGGGCGCAGAGATCGTTAACACATCATGCTACTTAATCAATAGGGGCCTCACACTGGGATCAAACTTAAAACACCACTTGAAGTTTGGTCGGGAAGGTCGCCAGACTACTCCGACTTAGGTTTTTGGAAGCACCGCCTACTATCACGCCCGATGAGGGTAACCGGAACCTAAGGCCAAAGCGGTCTGCTTTTGGATATGGAGATGGAGTTAAGGGGTATAGAATTTGGTCATCACTGAAAATAGGGTTATGCTCAGCAGGAGTGTAGTCTTTGATGAAAACTCAATGCTTAACTCATCTGTGAGGGCCACATCTGAATCTGAAATTGGATCTGAGATTGAGAAGGTTGACAAACAGGTAAAGCTTCAAGCAGAGCCTGCTGAATTAAAAGACTTAGCAGGGGATAGTCAGCACTCAGTAGATCCAGAACTGGATCCAAACTAGTCTGTGGAACAAGGGTCAGCAAACACTCGAACGGCTGATGTTGGTCAGTATGGTATAGCTCTCAGTAGAGCTAGGAGGACCAATATCAAACCTCCAAGAAGATATGGGTTTGAGGAGGATATGGTTGGATATGCACTACAGGTAGCTGAAGAAGTGGATGGTTTGAACCAAACACTTACAGGGAAGCTATGACATGTTCTGAGGCATCCCAATGGCTTGCTTCCATAGGAGAAGAAATGGAGTCACTTCAGAAGAATGAGACTTGGGATTTGGTCAAACATTCACAGGACAGAAGGGTGGTCAGCTGTAAATGGATATTCAAAAAGAATGAAGGAATGACATCTGTTGAGGATATCAGATATAAGGCACGTTTCGTTGCTAGGGGTTCAGTCAGAAAGAAAGGGTAGACTATGAAGAGATATTTTCTCCAGTGGTCAGACATACTTCCATCAGGGTGCTGTTAGCAATAGTGGCACATCAGAATCTTGAACTTGAGCAAATGGATGTAAAGACAGCCATTCTACATAGAGATGTATAAGAAAATTTATATGGCTCAGCCAGAGGGTTTCAAGTTCCTGGCAAGGAAGGATATGTTTGCTAGTTGAATAAGTCCTTATATGGACTTAAGCAGGCCCCAAGACATTGGTATAAGAAGTTTGACAGTTATATGATTCAGCAGGGTTATAGCATGAGTCCATATGATTGATGTGTGTATCACAACAAGTTGAAGGATGGTTCAATCATCTATCTGGTGTTGTATGTGGATGATATGCTGATAGCTGCTGCAAACAAGTCTGGTATTCAAGATCTGAAGAATCTGCTCAAGGCTGAATTTGAGATGAAGGATTTGGGGAATGCAAAAAAAAATGAGGATGGAGATCTATAGAGATAGGAAGCAGGGGAAGTTGTTCCTGTCTCAGCAAGGGTATATTGAAAAGATATTATCAAAGTTTGGCATGTCAGCAGCTGATGTGTAACATTTATATGATAAAAATTACGATGTTTTATATCGTTATCGACTATTTTTATATAAAATATAAGTAATTATAACGAGATAATCTTATAAAATATTAATAGCTATGAATAAATCTAAATACTATAAAAATCTAGTAAAAAATGATAAAAAGTTATAAATTTTTGTACCGGGTTAATAACCGGAGTGTAAGTGTCGATTCACGTGGTATTTTTGGTATTTTACAGACCTTAGGTAAACCAAGACCCAGTGGCGACATTTTATGGAGTAAAATCATATCTTTTGAAGGAATAAAAGAAGTGTGCCACGAGATTTAAAGTTCAAGTGGATCGAGTGGTTCGTGACGCCCGTATCAAGTTATATTTTCGACGAACAAATGGCCCAGTAAAAAGGCATTTTCTGAAAGAGAAGTCTTCATGGAAGTTATAGATCTCCTCAAGAGCTTTCCAACGCATCTTGAATTATGTCATTTGGAGATCCAGAGCTCAAGTTATGATTTTATCAAGTTTCGATTAAGATTGAGAAAAAATCTATCCGGATCGATCCGATTTACCTCGGATCGATCCGAGGAGGCATAATGATTATCCAGCATGTGGCCTGCAGAGAATATCCTGGGATAAGATTTTTTATTCCCGGATCGATCCGCCCTTTCTGGATCGATCCGGCAGGAAAAATTGCCTATAAAAGAGCGATTGCGAGGCACAAAAGGGTACCAAATATATTTCTTTTACCTCTTTTAGTAGTAGTAGTATGTATATATAGGCCTTATGCCATAAATAAAGTAGTATCGTCATAATGCTCGAGAAATTATCAGAAGATCAATGTTGTTGAAGTTGTTGTAGCATCCGGAAAAATACATCTTCTGATCCAATCGTTGTAATCGGGTAAAATTTCTAAAGTATTTATGTTTGTTTTGTCTTTTTATCTTTTCGTATAATGTTAGTAGGCTAAATCTAATAACTAGCCAAAGTTATGTAATCGTTTTATTTCGATCTTTTCGGTAAAGGAATGTTGTCTAAGTAAAATTGAATAAAATTGAGCTAATTGAATCTTTTTCTATTGATAAAGTTTGACTTGAAAGAATTCATAATCTAATTATGAATTGACACCTCGTAATTAAGTTATGAACTCGTTAATAGAAAAACCGGAGGGTAAAATTGGCGAGTGAAAGCGTGACAACGGAACCCGATTTCTATTCAAGGCGATTTGTCCTAAAAGATGAATCTTATTAAAATTTGTACTCAAGATCGTAATAATGTTAAATTCATCAGTTTAATTGAAACTTAAACCGGAAAGTTGAATCGCCCGGCCTTGACAACCGGAGCCTTTAAATAAAATTGACCGTTTGTGAACGGAATGACTCCTTTTATTCAAAGGTAGAATCGTACTCGGGACTGTTCGAGGAAAAACCGTAATGATTGTGGACTTTGGGTGATGACAATGGACATATGACAATTTCACACACTAATGTGAGGGCAATTGTTAACCTTAGAGTACACCGTTTCATTTACTCAATTGAACCTAAAGATCGAGCACATTCCATTCAATTGAAAAGATCGTTATAAATCAATTATATAAACTTTGGCTAGTTCTCAATAATATATTTGGCATCTATATATTTATATCTATATATATACTTTGCAACTTATGCACATCTATATATATTTATATATCTATATATATTATATTAGAATAAATTTTAATTTACGTATTTATTTTATGTTGACTAGAATAGTAGTGATCTCGTGTTATAAAATTGCGGTTTAGATCGAGTTAATAAAAGCTCTTTGGTGTTTAACCACACTTAGAAGAATTACAAAGTTCCTGAGGATACGATACTCGACTCACCATACTAGCACTACAGCTTGACCCGACACTGCTGTCGGTTAAGGGTAGTATTAGCACTAGAAAAGGCCACGTCGACTTTTAGGCGCCGTTGTCGAGGAACGACGCTAATTTCTTTTTTGTGCTCATGGTTACTACTTGTATTAGCTCAAAATTCTCGAGAATAAGTCAACACTTTTCTTATCTCATTTCTAATTTTATTTTTAAATCGGTACTTACCTTTATAGGTAAGTTACCAAATTTACTACTATCAATTTAGTGTTATTTTCTATTTTCGTTAGTTGATGACCGAAGTGGTAAGGCCCCTCCTCCTTATAAGCCTGACATAAACACTTACGCAAAGGCGGTTATGAGTAGAGAGAAAAGCGTGGTCATACTAGTCGGGAAATCCTGACGAATCATCTTCAAGCAATACGAAAATGGTTGAAATCGGTGATGAAACACCGAACAAGAAGCTGGAACATGCTCAGGGCATGGACAAAACCTGTTAACCTTAATAATGAAAATAATAATAATAATAGAAATAATCGAATCGAACCGAATAATCGTAACAACCCTTGAGAAACCCAAGACCTATCTCGTGACCAAACCATAAGAAGAAATCGGACTAATAATCCCATACTTTTGCCTAATGAAGGAGCGAATAATTTGAGATTAAATCTCATCTTTTGGTTTAATTGGCGCAAGAGCCCAATTCTAGGAGAAGATGATGAAGATCCGCATCATCATCTCTATCTTTTGAAGAAGCGTGCAATCTGACCAAAAGTCAAGATGCTCACAAGGAATTAACAAGGATGACTATGTTTCCTTTTTCTAAAAGGGCAGGCCGAGATTGGTTTATGTCTCTTCCGCCTCATTCACTTACAAGTTGGGAGGAGATTCAAAGCTGAATTTACGAAACAATACTTCACTCCGGACGGAATTTGGAATTAAAAGTCGAGGTTGCTAATTTTAGACAAGGATCTCAAGAACGCGCTTGGGAATGCGTGGGAAAGATTTAAAAATTGCTAGAATAAGCGTGTCGACCATGGTTATTCCTTAGACATGCAAATTCAACTTTTCGTAAGTAAATTAAGAAAAAGATTCACGTCTTTGATGTAGATCATGCATGTGGTGGTTCTTTAATGATGAGTGAGGCTAAATTAGTTTACGATGCCATCGAAAAGATTTCCAAAAATAACGAGAATGTGGGAAACCGGTTCTAGCACGGAAAAGTAGCTTTTTGAGGAGAATGTCACGTCTAATACGGAAGTTCTAGCACATTTAGAAAATTTGAGTAGGAAATTTGATGGATTACAATGAGAATAAGAACCAAAGTTCGGAAAATAGTGCACCAATTTGAATACTCAAATCAGGATAAAATACCACTAGGGATTGAAGAACCAGCAGGATGCTCAGAGAGGAGGTGAGTTTTCTTCAATGAGATAGAAATTTAAACAATGCTTATTCAAACTCGTTCAATGCTATTAGAAGAGATCACCCTACTTATCGATTAGTGCGAAAAACCCTAGCAAGCAAGGACAACCGCCGTATCGAGTTCCATATAGGAACTTGAATAATAATCAAGTTTATCAAGAAAACACATCTAATCGGAATTTACAATCATTACCTAGATCCTATCCTCAACATACCACTCAAAGTATACCCAGTAACTCAAAGTTCAACTCAACTGCGAAGAAGAGTTGAAAAATGGGAAAAACTAATGGAAAATATGATGGGTGTAGTATCTACTCAATCTAAAAATATAGAAACGATGGTGACTTCTATTGGTACAGTCACTAAGGATATGAGTTCAATGAAAACATCTATAAGTGGGCATGATACCAGAATGAGAACGATAGAAGCCTCATTAAGGAATATGGAAGATCATTTGAGTAGGGAAGGTGAACGTAATAACAATGACCCCAGGGAGGATTACCAAGTAACACTTTGAAAGGAACCCAAGAGAGGTAAATGTTGTAGTTACGAGTAAGTAGGAAGCTCTCGATTGGAAGTAATGGAGTTGAAAACCTTGGGAATAATGAAGTAGAAGATGACTTAGATGTTAAGAATGATAAAGATGAACTTGAATTCTGAGACGAGGAAGAAGAAATTATAGACAATTTCTTAAAAGAAATAAAAATTGAACACTGAAAGTGAAAAGGAAAAATGGGTAAAAATCCTAAGATTACGAAAGATCCCATGGATAAAGATTTAAGGAACACATTAGAATGGAAGAAAATGAAAACAAGGATGAAAAACATGAAGAAATGAAGGAATCTGAAGTAGAGATTGATTCAGGGAACAATTTAAAAGAAAGAATTCAAGAACTGAAACATGGCGATTAAGTAATACTCAAAGGTTTAAGGAAAAGGAAAGAAAGCGACAAAGAGCCAAAGGTTATAGATTTAGAATCTTTACCTTACCCTCACTGAGGATCAAATCAAAAGGCAAAAGCGATAAGAAGTATGCTCGTTTCTGGACACTTTTCGTCATATTCAAGTTAATATCCACATTATCGAAGCTTTGATTAATATACCGCCTATGGAAAATTTACGAAAGAAATTACATCAAACAAGAAAAATTAGAGGAATATGAGAATATATGCCTAAATGAAGAATGTTCCGCATGGTCTGAAGCATAAGTTACCACCTAAAGCTGAAAGATCTGGTAGTTTTACCATTCCGTGTGAAATTGGAGGATTTACATTTAAGAAGGTCTTATGTGATCTAGGAGCAAGTATAAATCTCATGTCTTATGAGGATTATAGAAAGTTAGGCATAGGAAAGCTTACTAAGATGGAAATGACTGCAAATGGCGGAGATAGATCGATTAAGTACCACTAAAGGAATTATAAAGGACATATTGGTTAAAGTAGACAAATTCTATTTTCCAGTAGACTTTGTAGTTATGGAAATGGAAGAGCGGTTATTCGGCACCTCTTATTCTAGGTCGTCCATTTTAGCTCACAGGAAGAACTTTGTCGATGTTGAGAAAGGAGAATTAATCTTAAGAGTCAATGAAGACGAAGTTACTTTTCAATATTTTCAAAGCTATGAATCATGCATCATCAGAATCATGTTCTTTTATAGAAGATATTCATTACATCTATGATAATCGATTACCAACTTTTGAAGACAGATTAGAAGAATGCTTAACTCTGTCTATCTATAAAGAAGATGAGGAAGACATTGAAATGAAAGAGATAATTCTTTCTTTAGATACGAGAAAGTTTTACCTTTAAGCCACCATGGCATAAGTACTTGGAATTAGAACTAGAAGGACCCGGTTCTTAAATCGTCAATAGAAGATCCGCTAAAGAACCTGGACTTGAAACCATTACCTTTAAATGAAATATGCTTTTCTTGAAACCGATAATCTATTACGATTATTATTTCATCGACTTTAAGCGAGCAACAAAAGTTCAATTACTTAGAATGTTGAAAAAGCATAAGAAAGCTTTTGGATGGACGATTCTTGATATTCGAGGTATTAGCCACGAGATTTGCGTTCATAAGATAATTACGAAGGAAGATGCTAAGCCTTGTATTCAACCGCAGCGCCGCCTCAACCCAAATTTGCGAGTTAATTGTTAAGAAAGAGGTCATTAAGCTATTAGAGATGGGAATAATTTTTCCCATATCGAGATAGTGAATGGGTAAGTCCAACTCAAGTGGTACCAAAGAAAGGAGAGTTTCACAGTGAAAGAAAATGATAGAAATGAATGGATTCCAACAAGAGAAATTACGAGGTTATCGAATGTGCATTGATTTTAGGAAACTAAATGTCATACTAAGAAAGATCATCATCCACTTCCATTCATAGTTCAAATGTTGGAGCGGTTAAGTGGTCATAAATATTCACTGCTTCTTAGATGGTTATTCAGGTTATTTCTGATTTTCATTGCAAGGAGATAGGGAAAAGACTACTTTCACTTGTCCTTATGGAACTTTTGCGTATAAAAGAATGCCGTTTGGTTTATGTAATGCTCCAAGCTCACGTTTCAAAGATGCATGATGGCTATATTTTCCGATATGGTTGAGAAATTCTTGGAAATTTTATGGGCGACTTTAGTGTTTACGGAGATTCTTTTGGTAAATGTTTATCGCACTTAGAAAGAGTATTGCAACGTTGTGAAGATACCAATTTGGTCTTAAATTGGGAAAAATGTCATTTAATGGTATCAGAAGGAATTGTTCTAGGCCATAGAATCTCTGAAATAGGAATTGAAGTTGATAAAGCTAAGGTTGAAGTAATTGAAAAATTACCACCACCAGTTAATCTAAGGACTCTAAGAGGATTTCTTGGACATGCGAGGATTTTATAGGAGATTTATTGCAGATTTTTCAAAGATAGCGAAGCCTCTAAGTCAATTGCTTGAAAAGGAAGTACCTTTTAACCGATAGTAAATGTAAGGAAGCACCGGACCTTAAAAACAAGATTAACTCTCGCACGGTGCTAATAGCACCAGATTGGAATTTACCGTTTGAGATTATGTGTGATGCGGTGATTTAGAATTTGTAGGAGCGTTTTAGGACAAAGATATAACAAAATTCTCAAAGCTATTTACTATGCATCTCATACGTTAAATGCGACTCAATTGAACTATACAACTCTGAGAAAGAAGCATGGTTGTAATTTTGCCTTAGATAAGTTTAGATCGTATATTGTTGGTTCTAAGGTAATAATTTATACTGAGACCATTCGACTTTGAAGTATTTCTTGAGTAAGAAAGATCTGAAACCACGTCTTCTTAGATGGATTCTCTTACTTGGGAGTTTGATATTGAAATTAAAGATAAAAGGGAAGTGAGAATGTAGTAGCGAGATCATCTAAGTAGAATGGAAAATGATGGAGAAAGGGAATAGAAATTAAAGATTCATTTCTGATGAACAACTTTTAGAATAGATACTCCTTCAACCATGCGGTTATTAAAGAATAGAATTCCTTCTAAGGAAATGTCACCTGGTTTGGAGATATCATTAATTACTTAACTTTGTGATTATATTCCGTCTCATTGGACTTAGCGGCAAAAAAAAGAAATTCTTTTATGACTTAAAATTTTATTCTTGGGAGGAACGGACCTTTTCCGTAAATGTTCGGATGGGATAATCGTAAAGTGTGTGCCTGATAATGAAATTTTAAGTATTTTATCATTTTGTCATGATCGTGAGGCGAGGAGGTCATCATGGAGGATGGAAAAGCGCTTTTAAAGTTTTACAATGTGGTTTTATTGGCCTACGCTATATAGAGATGCTTATAAGTATGTCAAATCCTGTGAATCTTGTCAAAAATGGGAAATGTATCTAAAAACATGAAATGCCTATGCAACCTATTTTAGAATGTGAGTTATTTGATGTTTGGGGTATAGATTTCATGGGACCATTTCCTATTTCATTTGGAAAAAAGATTTATTCTAGTAATGGTAGATTATGTTTGAAATGGGTAGAAGTGAAGCTCTTCCCACTAATGATACCAAAGTTGTCATACGATTCCTTAAAAGAATATATTTACACGTTATGGCATTCGAGAGGGCTATCATTAGTGATAGAGGTTCACACTTTTGTAATAGACCATTTACCAAGATAATTGAAAAATATGGTATGCTTTGCATAAGTTAGGAACGCCCTATCATCC
Organism: Gentiana macrophylla; assembly: GCA_026214975.1. Lineage (NCBI taxonomy): Eukaryota > Viridiplantae > Streptophyta > Magnoliopsida > Gentianales > Gentianaceae > Gentiana > Gentiana macrophylla. The sequence goes on from CM047815.1 coordinate 85,821,863, forward strand.
GCAAACTAGTGGTCAGGTAGAGGTGTCTAATAGAGAAATCAAGAGAATTGTAGAAAAGACAGTGGATTCAAATCGAAAAAACTGGGCAGTTAAACTAGACGATGCATTATGGGCATATAGAGCGACTTTTAAAACACCAATTGGTTGTTCTCCATAGGTTAGTTTTTGGTAAGTCGTGTCATCTCCAATTGAGTTAGAACACCGAGCCTTTTGGGCTATTAAATTTTTGAATTTCGATCCTAAAGTGCATCGGTGATCATAGATTGCTTCAATTGTGAGAACTAGAAGAATTCCGTCTCGATTCTTATGAAAAGCGCTCGAATCTACAAGGAACGCACGAAATCCTTTCACGATAAGAGAATCTATAGTCGTGAGTTCCATGTAGGTGATCGAGTGCTCTTGTACAATTCACGTTTAAAGTTATTTCGGAAAGCTTAAATCAAGATGGACAGTCCATTTAAAGTAACGAGTTTACAAATCTGGAGTCATTGAACTAAGCGATGGAAATACAACTTTTATAGCCAATGGCCATAGAGTAAAGTTAATTGTGGAAGGAGAAGGAACCGCCTTTGAAAGAAGAAATAATGCTACTAAGCGATCCTCCGAGCAAAAGTAAGAAATCAGAAACCGGAAAAGCGAGAGGAGTTAAACTCGGCCGAATACCAGGTGCTATTTATCTTTACTCTACTTTTACATGTTTTATTTATGTTTAAAGTAGTTTAGTCTTTTACGGATAGGCGTAAAAGAAGCTGGATGTCTTTTCTAGATAGAATAGGAATTTTATATAATGCTTTTGAAATTAGGCTTGGATAAAGATGTCGCGTTTGGAATAAGCTTGATTTTGAGAAAAACAAGCAATTGTTGAGAGAGATCAATTGAAAGAACTATGTAATGGAAATTCGAGAAGTTCGATAAAGAGAAGGGCAAAGTTTTTAAGAAGGTGTAGAAAATTTGTGGAAAAAGTGAGCATGAAGGAAATGTAGGGAAAGCACAACCAAATCCAGGATGAGTGTTTGAATGTTGTTAAGAGAGAACGATTAGGTGGTTATCCGAAAATCGATGGAGATCAAAAGAAAATTGAACGCCTCATTTCTTAAGGTTAGGTTGATAGAGCGTTACATCGAACTACGGAAGATTTAGAAGTATTGGAATTAGGACCTCGTGAATTTTGTAATACTTATAAAATTTTATATAACTTTTGAAAATTTTATAAATAGGATCTTTATGAAATTACTTAAAAGTTTTATAAAGTTTTATAAAAAGTTTTTTTTTGTAGAAGTTTTATTAAGTTTAAAATAAAAAAAATATAATAAAAAAAAAAACAAAATTTTGGTCGGATCGATCCGACCTAACCCCGGATCGATCCGGAACTGAAAAAACCTAAAAGGGGCGGGGACCTCTTTCTTCTTCTTCTTCTTTTTTCTAAAACAGCAGCCGCCTCCCTTCTTCCCCAATTCGAATTTTTCCTTCAAACCATCACACACCATCACCATTAAACTACACCACTTCTTAAACTTTTCTCAATTTCCACTCCTCTCTTCAAATTTGCATTTACATTGAAGTAATTTTCAAGGGAAAGCTTCAACTTTCATTCCGGCGACTTTCCATCTGTTCCGGTCAAATTTCAACCTTTTTAAGCTTTGTAAGGTAACATTGTAGTCACTTATTTTCTTAATTTCGTTTTTATGCAATTTTTATTTTTCAACCTGTTTTGTCACTCACATTTGTCTTGTTGTTTTGTGTTGTTTTTTTTTTTTGTGTTGTTTTGTTATTGTGTCACTATCGTAGAATGGCCGAATCATCTAAAGCTAGTAAAAACGTAAACCGCATATCCTACCCAAATTCGAGTTATAGAAACTAGGCCTTTGAGGAAGAAGAATTGGCGGTTAGTTTTGAAAGAACGCGTCTCTTCTGCGGCTAAGAAAGCATTGAAAAATAAATTTGGGCCAGTGTTTAGTTGCAATAGAGAGAGGCTTAGATTTTAAAGATTTGGGAAGGAGGTGAAGAAATTTTGAAAGGCGACATTGGATGGAATTAGCGGTTTAAGGTCGGGAGAAATTAACACCACCTTAGTAGCTGAATTTTATTCTTTGGTAGCAACTCACAATGCTACGGATGAAGGTGAGTTAACTGTCAACTTTGAGAACTAGGGCGATGCCGTTTACTCCTCACATTATAAATGCTATTTATGGTATTCACGATATACCGGAGAATGAGGATTATTATCTGATTTGGAATTTGGATGAACCGAAGAGACTTTGATCATATTGTTTCACTAGCCCGAATGAGTTAGATCCCACGCTGCCGTCGGCATGAAAGCGAGTTTTCCTATGGGAAATGTATCCAGGATATGAAAGCCATTAAGCGTTTTATCAGTCACACTCTTTACCCGACTCGGCATTTTACATCTTTTGGTAAAGAGGATTTGTGTATTGCTTGGGCTATAGTTAATGATGTACTGTGGATATAGGCGGAGTAATGTGTAGAAGGGCCAAGGAATTTGCCACGATGCTAGCTGACTTGAGCGTGATCACATGCCTTTTCCGTGTTTTATTTCTTCCTTTGTGTAAATCGGATAGGAGTCACTGAGCTCCCAAATGATAATTTGATGATGGTGGATGACACACTTATCGGTCTGGTTACCACTTGGGCCGGCGGGGAAGAATAAACTTTTGGACCACAACCGTCAACGACCTCGACCTACTCCATCTACTGCTTTGTCCTCCTTCATCCAGTCAAACTCAAACTCATCTTCCCAATACCATCACTTACGACATGTTTCAATCCATGGCCTATGATGTTCATCGTGCTAATGCCAATATGGCTTTTTTGCGGAAAGGAATAAATTATGGTGCGAAGATTTACGTCAAGGCATCACGAGGTTTATATCAAATGAATATCTTGCAAAACCCTACTATGCCGAGATGGATATTCCCATAATACCAAACCCAGCCTTATACCTTGCCCGATTTCATTCCACCAATGCCACCACCCTCAGATTTCCAACAAATGCCACATTCTTTGGATTTCAAACTAGTGGTGTAGGGGATTTTTAGCCAGCGACTACTACGGCTGCGACATCGAGAATGGTGGATGCGGATCATTTGGCCATACCACGATGAGATAGAAGCACTTTTTCCGATATCACGAGAGAGATGAGCTCGATGGGACTAGATAGCTCGGTACGGATGTCAACTTATTTTCAAGATCCATCCCAAGAATCGACCCGTTCTCAAGCTATGCCAAGTTCAAGCCACGTCGAGCTAAGTGATGAAGAGGAGTGATAATTTTTAAACATTCTATGGTTTTTGACATTGAAACAATTTTATTTATCGTGCACTTTTTCTTTTTCTTTTTTTTGTTAAATTTTAAGTTGTTTTGATCATAGTAGGATTTTATTTTAATACGATTTTCATGTTTTCATTTCATATTATCGTATTAAGCATCGTGTAGTAAAATTTATCGTTATAACATAAAAAAATGATGAACCAAAAATAGGAAGAAAACTTGTCACCTAGAAAAACTAAGTATTTTTCAAGAAAAATCGACTACGTCCGTGAGCGGTAATGTTCGGATCGATCCGATTTTCACGGATCGATCCGATGTGAGTATACCGACCTGACGGCATTATCTTGGTTCGGAGGGCCGGATCGATCCGGCCCTTTCTCGGATCGATCCGGAAAGTACAAAAGCCGCGAAAGTAGATCTTTTCTACTTTTACTTGATGGATGTATTTCTATAAAGGAAAGAGCAACAGCCAACCTTTTGCTCATTCTTTCCTTTCTTCTATTTTAAATCTCTATTTGAAATGTCTAACCGATCCTCTCCTTCGGTTAATAGTTATGAGCCACATCGCTGATGGTGTGGTCCCAGAAGGGCATGCCTCTTGTTTTCATAATGAAGTCGAGACATCTAAAATTTTGTCCGTTCTCTATTACGATGGAGAAAGGTTTAAACTCTTGAAAAAAATTGATCGGTGGGGACGTAATCTAATCCGAGGTTGCGGGTGGAAAAAGTTGATAAGGACTCCAGGAGGTCGAATAAACATTTCGATAGTTAGAGATTTCTTTGCGTCTCTCCGGTGAGATAACGTGATAGCCTCATCTCAACTTATTACGATTAGGGGAATCGTTATTTCATTTTCACGGTCATCATAAATCAAATCTATCAAATTCCACCATGTACTTTTGATGAAACCCACACTTTGAGTTTCTTTGGGAACTTGGGGATGCGTATAATGTTGTAAATCGTCGCTGAGAAGCCTTTGATTCGTATTTCCGTTGTTTGATCATAACTATGATTCCTCAACTACGGCTTTACCCCCTCATTTAAGGCGTGGAAGCGCTTCATTAATTCTCGGATCTATCCAACTAGAGATTTTTATGGGGTTACGGATGAAGAGATCTTCGCTTGTTGTATCGCGTTGACCGTAGGAGCATACATTGATTGGGGAGTTTTGATTTTTAAGGCGCAATTAATTTTGCAAAGTAGAAAGGCGTAATAGGGAAAACCACTACCATTTGCCACGGGTTATCTCTCACCTTTGTATCCAAGCCCGAATCACGTGCACGAGTTTGCTCTTGGCGAGATTTTTCCATCTCGTGATTCTCGATTAGGATTACTTCAGTGGATACTCCGGATGTTCATCTACGGTTTGATAATCGGTTAAGTTATGTTGTTAAGTTGGTAGTTGTTTAAATTAGTTGTTTAATCGTTTTTGTTGTTTGTTACTTTTATTTATAGTTTGTAATAGTGTTTAATATATATGTCATTTTCTTTAATCAAAATAATATATGGTTGCTAAAAATAAGAAATAATAATCAAAATCATATAAAATTTTAATTTTATTTGCAAACTACTTTTATTTACTCTTGAACATCGGGACGATGTCATTTAAGTAAGTGAAAGTGGAAGTAAGTTAGTAAATAAAAATTAAAATTTTCTTATATAAATTTATACTTAATTGCTCAATACTTAGTTTAATTTTTCTTGGAACAAAATAATTAGATAATATATAATTAGTATGAATAAAAACAAAATAAATTGGTAAGAATAGATTTTAATTAAGTAAAGTAAATTAGATATATTATAAGTATATTATATATGTTAATTTTAGATCTTTATAAGATTTTAAGTATATGTAACTATACATAAATATTATCAAGTAAGTTTCATATGAAATTTTAGCAAATATACTTATATTTATAATGAATTTTTAGAATAATTTTCTTTGTAAAGCGAAATATGAATATGGAATCGGATTAGGAATGATGAGATTTTTGACATCACAAAATTACCTCAACCTTGATTAGAGTGATCAAGACCTCACTCAAAATAGCCATTTTTTATCATGCCGACCTTGGCTTATTTTGGTCTACATTTCCTAAAATCACGAGTTTATGCGTCTTATGAAAGGATATATGATAGCCTGATGAAGCTAAGGATGGTGTATGTTGAGTGAAAAAAAAAAAAAAAAAAAAAAAAAGAAAAGAAACGAAGCACCATATTCTGAAGAGAATTAATCAATACCAATGTATCTTCCTTATCTTTGATCGACGAGATATCGGTAGTAGCTTCCGATGATTTGAGTGCGATAGGGTGTTATCTAGAAACATCCTATATCACTATGAGGTATAAAGCTCCGATGAAAATTCGAATCATAAGATCTCAAGAATGATTATGAGTTTAAAGAAACCGGACTCGTAATTTTAGATCGAAAGAGTATTACTCCGATCAATCTTGATGAAGCAATGCTTGTAAATTTGATTTTCTACACACACTCACGCTTTTAGTTCTTAATATTGAAAAAGAAGAGAGAAAATCGAAAAATAGTTGGAAAAGGAGATTTTATTAATCGAAGCTGTTTTTGATCAAGCGTGAAGGTGTGTAAATACGTCACGACTTGCCTCTTTCTATTTTTGATTTCTTTTTTATCTTTCGATTAACCAATGTCTATCCTAAAAAGTATTAGCCATCTTGTCAATTACTTGACTTAGTCTTTGATTCAAATATTTCATATAAGTTGAGATAGGAAAATAATTCTAGAATTTTAATTATCTTTATTGAGTAGATTTTGTGAAATTTCATTTGAATAATAGTTGATAAATAATTTATCAAAGTTATCTACACTTTTTATCTTATTAATTTCTAAGAAAGATATAATTAATATGTTTATAATATTGAAATGATATTTTACTAATTTAAAATTTTATCTACCACTTATATTATTTTTATCGTAATTTTTATATATTCAGCTTATTTTGCTCGAGGACGATCAAAGAGCTAAGTGGGGAGTAGTTGATGTGTAACATTTATATGATAAAAATTACGATGTTTTATATCGTTATCGACTATTTTTATATAAAATATAAGTAATTATAACTTGAGATAATCTTATAAAATATTAATAGCTATGAATAAATCTAAATACTATAAAAATCTAGTAAAAATGATAAAAAGTTATAAATTTTGTACGGGTTAATAACAGGAGTGTGTCGTGTCGATTCACGTGGGTATTTTTGGTATTTTCTGAGACCTTAGGTAAACCAAGACCCCAGTGGCGACATTTTATGGAGTAAAATCATATCTTTTGAAGGAATAAAAGAAGTGCCACGAGATTTAAAGTTGAAAGTGGATCGAGTGGTTCGTGACGCACGTATCAAGTTATATTTTAAACGAACAAATGGCCCAGTAAAAGGCATTTTCTGAAAAGAAGTCTTCATGGAAGTTATAGATCTCCTCAAGAGCTTTCCAACGCATCTTGAATTATGTCATTTGGAGATCCAGAGCTCAAGTTATGATTTTATCAAGTTTCGGATTAAGATTGAGAAAAAATCTATCCGGATCGATCCGATTTACCTCGGATCGATCCGAGGAGGCATAATGATTATCCGACATGTGGCCCTGCGAGAGAATATCCTGGGATAAGATTTTTATTCCCGGATCGATCCGGCCTTTCTCGGATCGATCCGCAAGCAGGAAAAATTACTTTATAAAAGGCGGCATTGCGAGGCACAAAAGGGGGTACCAAATATATTTCTTTTACCTCTTTTTAGTAGTAGTAGTATGTGTATATATAGGCCTTATGCCATAAATAAAGTAGTATCGTCATAATGCTCTAGAAATTATCGGAAGATCAATGTTGTTGAAGTTGTTGTAGCATCCAGGAAAAATACATCTTACGATCAATCGTTATGTCGGGTAAAATTTCTAAAGTATTTATGTTTGTTTTGTCTTTTATCTTTTAAGTATAATGTTAGTAGGCTAAATCTAATAACTAGCCAAAGTTATGTAATCGTTTTATTTCGATCTTTTCGGTAAAGGAATGTTGTCTAAGTAAAATTGAATAAAATTGAGCTAATTGAATTTTTCTATTGATAAAGTTTGACTTGAAAGAATTCATAATCTAATTATGAATTGACACCTCGTAATTAAGTTATGAACTCGTTAATAGAAAAACCGGAGGAGTAAAATTGGCGAGTGAAAGCGTGACAAGCGGAACCCGATTTCTATTGGGCGATTTGTCCTAAAAGATGAATCTTATTAAAATTTGTACTCAAGATCGTAATAATGTTAAATTCATCAGTTTAATTGAAACTTAAACCGGAAAGTTGAATCGCCCGGCCTTGACAACGGAGCCTTTAAATAAAATTGACCGTTTGTGAACGGAATGACTCCTTTTATTCAAAGGTAGAATCATTACTCGGGACTGTTCGAAAAACCGTATGATTGTGGACTTTGGGTGATGACAATGGACATATGACAATTTCACACACTAATGTGAGGACTAATTGTTAACCTTAGGAGTACACCGTTTCATTTACTCAATTGAACCAAAGATCGAGCACATTCCATTCCTTTGAAAAGATCGTATAAATCAATTATATAAACTTTGGCTAGTTCTCTAATAATATATTTGGCATCTATATATTTATATCTATATATATACTTTGCAACTTATGCACATCTATATATATTTATATATCTATATATATTATATTAGAATAAATTTTAATTTACGTATTTATTTTATGTTGACTAGAATAGTAGTGATCGTGTTATAAAATTGCGGTTTAGATCGAGTTAATAAAAGCTCTTTGGTGTTTAACCACACTTAGAAGAATTACAAAGTTCCTCGAGGATACGATACTCGACTCACCATACTAGCACTACTGATTTGACCCGATACAATCGTCGGTTAAGGTAGTATTAGCACTAGAAAAGGCCACGTCGACTTTACGCGCCGTTGCGAGGAACGACGCTAATTTCTTTTTGTGTCTATGGTTACTACTTGTATTAGCTCAAAATTCTAGAGAATAAGTCAACACTTTTCTTATCTCATTTCTAATTTTATTTTTAAGTCGGTACTTACCTTATAGGTAAGTTACCAAATTTTACTACTATCAATTTCGTGTTATTTTCTATTTTAGTTAGTTGATGACGAGAAGTGGTAAGGCCCGCTCACTCCTTATAAGCTGACATAAACACTACGAAAGGCGGTTATGAGTAGAGAAAGCGTGGTCATACTAGTCGTGGGAAATCGACGAATCATCTTCAAAAAAATACGAAAATGGTTGAAATCGGTGATGAAACACACGAACAAGGGTGGAACATGCTCAGGGCATGGACAAAACCCGTTAACCTTAATAATGAAAATAATAATAATAATAGAAATAATCGAATCGGAACCGAATAATCGTAACAACCCATAGAAACCCAAGACCTATCTCGTGACCAAACCATAAGAAGAAATCGGACTAATAATCCCATACTTTTGCCTAATGAAGGAAGCGAATAATTTCGAGATTAAATCTCATCTTTTGGTTTAATTGAGCGCAAGAGCCCAATTCCTAGGAGAAGATGATGAAGATCAGCATCATCATCTCTATCTTTTTGAAGAACTGTGCAATCTGACCAAAAGTCAAGATGCTCACAAGGAATTAACAAGGATGACTATGTTTCCTTTTTCTCTAAAAGGACGAGCCCGAGATTGGTTTATGTCTCTTCCGCCTCATTCACTTACAAGTTGGGAGGAGATTCAAGCCCGAATTTACAAACAATACTTCACTCTGGGCGGAATTTGGAATTAAAAGTCGAGGTTGCTAATTTTAGACAAGGATCGAAGAAACGGCAGGAATGCGTGGGGAAAGATTTAAAAAATTGCTAAGAGCGTGTCCCGACCATGGTTATTCCTTAGACATGCAAATTCAACTTTTCTCGTAAGTAAATTAAGAAAAGATTCACGTCTTGATGTAGATCATGCATGTGGTGGTTCTTTAATGATGAGTGAGGCTAAATTAGTTTACGATGCCATCAAAAGATTTCCAAAAATAATGAGAATGTGGGAAACCGGTTCTAGCACGAGAAAAGTAGCTTTGCGAGGAGAATGTACGTCTAATACGGAAGTTCTAGCACATTTAGAAAATTTGAGTAGGAAATTTGATGGATTACAACAGAATAAGAACCAAAGTTCGAGAAAATAGTGCACCAGCCCGAATACTCAAATCAGGATAAAATACCACTAGGGATTGAAGAACCAACAGGATGCTCAAGAGAGGAGGTGAGTTTTCTTCAATGACATAGAAATTTAAACAATGCTTATTCAAACTCGTTCAATGCTATTAGAAGAGATCACCCTACTTATCGATGGTGCGAAAACCCTAGCAAGCAAGGAGACAACCGCCGTATCGATTCCATATAGGAACTTGAATAATAATCAAGTTTATCAAGAAAACACATCTAATCGAATTTACAATCATTACTAGATCCTATCCTCAACATACCACTCAAAGTATACCCATTAACTCAAAGTTCAACTCAACTGCAGAAGGAGTTGAAAAATGGGAAAAACTAATGGAAAATATGATGGGTGTAGTATCTACTCAATCTAAAAATATAGAAAGCGATGGTGACTTCTATTAGTACGAGTCACTAAGGATATGAGTTCAATGAAAACATCTATAAGTGGGCATGATACGAGGAATGAAACGATAGAAGCCTCGTTAAGGAATATGGAAGATCATTTGAGTAGGGAAGGTGAGCGTAATAACAGCGGACCCCAGGAGGATTACCAAGTAACAGAAAGGAACCCAGAGAGGTAAATGTTGTAATTCACGAGAAGTAGGAAGCTCAGTGGAAGTAATGGAGTTGAAAACCTTGGGAATATCTGGTGTTCAGCTGAGGGCAATATCAGTAGGGTTGATCAACCTGCTGATGGCGAGTCTACTGAAGACAAGTCTGTTGATGCTCGGCCAGACTTGTAATTACATACGTCTGCTTTGCATGTTTATTCGAGTTTTGTCTAAGTTACTTACGAGGTATTTCGAGGTTATTTCTTTGGGTTGGCTGTTTAGTCGGATAGGGTTGGATTCCCAAGGCTATAAATACCGTATATATTATTGTAACTTGATGTAACTTTCTGGTGATAATGAAATATCCCCGTTTGTCCGTGGAGTAGTCGGCACATTGCCGGAAACCACGTTAAATATGTGGTCTTCTTGTTTATGTGTTTGTTTACTTGTTATTCTTTTATCTTTACTCACAATCACCATCACTTCTTGATCGATCCGTCATAACACCTTGCTTGTTCAACAGCCATGGAGTCGGCTGGAAGAGAAGAAAAAGAATTTGGTCAGAATCGTTGCTCTGATACCACCATAAAATATAAAAGATGACATAAATGTAGCTATTCTCATTACGTGTAAAGGTCTGGCAGCTGTATTGTTTTTAGTCATATGTGTAAAAATGAAGATATGAGATAGTAGAAGATATGAGATCGCCGATTCAATCGACAACTCATCTTCTCTGTTCCAGCCGTTTTCTGTCTTCTACAAAAATTACATCTGAACATTTTAAAGCCGCATCAATTGACAAATGGAAGCTCGATTTTGAGATAAAATCTCTTATTTCAAATTTCCTATTTCCAGCTGTTTTATGTTTCTTCGTTAAAAAAAATATACTATGAGCATGCATGAAACAAGTAAGCTGATTTTTATTTTATTTATTTCCCATGAATTAATATGTAAAGCTATGATGCACCGACATGCACTTCAATCTGGGCGCCGTGCGCCGTATTTCAACACAAGACACGCGACCGACACGCTCCCGACACGCGTGTCCGAATGCGTGTCGGCTGATTAAATTAATATTATTTAAAATTTTAATATCCGACACGTCGACGCACCTCCAACACGGCGCCGACACCTCCTGACACCCCTGAACACAATTCTTTCAATCTTTTTTTGATGAAAGCTGAAAATATACAATTTCTATCTTGATTACTCTGTATTATGTTGTTAGAGATACACCTAGTATGTGACATTTTATGTCTAGTGATATTGTGACATGTGTTACTCTTGTGTGTTGCCATGTGTAGGTTGTTATGAATGTACTATGGTTTGTAGATTTAGTTTTTATATTCATTTTGTACCAACAATCTTAGTGTGTAATGAATTACTGAATTCTCTCCACTTTCCAAAGTTTATCTTGGTATCGGAGCCATCAATGGCTAACGCCGGCGAGACGCCACCGCCTCCCTCTTCATCTCCGGGAACCACCGTTCCCATTGGAGCCACAAACACCACTATGTCACCACAAATCAGTGTACCAATCCCAACTCCTCCTGTTTTTCCTTTCTCTGTCCCATTTCCTTTTATTCCTCAATACTCCGGTCAAACTCTGGAGCCGCCGCCGCTATCTGCAGGGACACTAGGGTCCGGTTTCTCCATCCCTTTCCAAATATGACCTCATTTGGTTCATCTGCTTTATTCTTTGGCTCTCCTTTTCTTTGCTACTCAGGTGACACCCCTTTTGGAACCAATGAACCGGACATGCCTTGTCAAGCTTTCAAGATCGAATTATCTCTATGGCGCTCCACCATTCTCCCTACGATTAGAGGTCATCATTGGAAGGATTTCTATTTGGTACCACTCCTGAGACCCCTTTAATTCCTGGTCATCCCTCTTGTTGAACTATGGAGTCAAGCAGACCCATTTACTTCTTGGATGGTTAAAAAGTTCTATGACCGAAGAAGCTTTGCTAGAGGTAATGGTGTGTGAGACATCGTATGAAGTCTGGAAAACACTAGAGGCTCTCTTGATAGCCAATCTGAAACACGCATGCTTGAATTCAAGAGTGCTCTAGCAAAAGCGAGAGAAAGGAGCTACTCCTATGCTTGATTATCTGTCAAAGATGAAGTCTATTCGAGATGGACTTGCAGAGCTCTTGGTTATCCCATCACCTCCTCAGAGCTTATTACATTTTGCTCACTGAGTGGTCTTGAAAGGAATTTGAATCTGTCATTGTGAATCTAACATCACAGAGTTGGTTCTTTGACTTGGCGAGAGGTCCAATCGACTCCTCACCCATGAACGGCTAATTCTTCGTCTAAACTCATCCACTTATAGGCGATCTTGCTCGAAGCATTTGCTCATGTTGCCACCACAAGGAATTCCAATCATCAATTTACTTACAATAACTCCGGAGGATCCTCGGACCGTGGCGGAGGTACTAGGGGAGGTAGAGGTCGAGGTAGAGGTGGTAGAAATCAATCATCACGGGCGACAAACCAATAACAACAATGCCAGCAGACCAACATGTCAAATTTGCAAGAAGGTTGGTCACACGGCCGTTGAATGCTACTTGGTACTCAACTCCAATTCAAATGGTGGTAGTGGTGGAAATCAGTCCAATGGACCAAGACAAAATCTTTGCATATTTGGCTACTCAAAGCATTAATGATCCTTATTGGTATCTTGATGGTGGGGCAACAAGTCATGTATTGCCGATCTCAACAATTTACATCTCAACTCGGATATGAGGGGTGAAACTTTATTTGTTGGATCGGTGAGAACCTTAAAATTGATCATATAGGTCATTACGAAATTGTTACTCCTAATCAGTCCCATCTTCACCTTAAAAACATTCTTCATGTTCCTTCTATCACAAAAAATCTACTAAGTATTTCTAAATTGACCCTTGATAACTCTGTATTTAGTAGAATTTCATTCCAACTCTTGTTTTGTGAAGGATACCCTCACCAAGAAAGTCATTCTGGAAGGGTGCTTAAAGATGGCCTTTATCATTTCGGTGTTCTGTCGACTTCCTTCAATCCAAACATCGGCTCTTTGTGAAGTTTTTTTCCTCTTCAAATAATAGCACATCTCTAGTTGCTCATGTTAGTTCTAGGAATGATGCTAATCTGTGGCATCAAAGACTTGGACACCATACGTTCTGTTTTAAATCAAGTTAAAAACACTGCAGATGTATGTCTTTTATTTACGATGTTGACTTTTGTGAATCATGCCAGTATGGCAAGCATCATGCTAGATCTTATCCTTTATCTGTTTCTACTACTTGTGCGTTGTGCTTGAACTTGTTCATCTTGATTTATAGGGTCCCTCTCCTGTTCATTCTAAAGCAGGTTACCTTTATTACATACATTTCCTTGATGATTACACTAGATACACTTGGGTTTATCCCCTTAAGCACAAATCTGATGCCTTTCTGGCCTTCAAACAGTTTAAAGCTCTCACTGAAAATCAGTTTAATGCTAAGATTAAAGCTCTACAATCAGACTTTGGTGGTGAATTTAGAACCTTTATTCCATTTCTCCAAGACAGTGGTATTCAGATTAGGTATTCCTGTCCCCATGAACACCCTCAGAATGGTAAAGCGAAAGGAAACATAGGCATTTGGTTGAAGCAGGTTTGACCCTTTTAAATGAGGCATCATTACCTCTTACTTCTTGGTGGCATGCTTTTCACCATGCCATCGGCTGATCAACATTCTCCCAACACATTTCTCAATCATATCTCACCATTTGAAGCCCTATATCATAAGTCACCTAACTATCTTACTCTCAAGGTGTTTGGATGTGCTTGTTACCCTTTACTTAGACCATATAACTCTCACAAATTCCAATATCACTGCTTTGAAAGGTGCACTTATTTGGGTCAAAGTCCTAATCACAAAGGTGTCTGTGTACATCTTCTACTGGCGGGATCTACATTTCAAGTAGTGTGACCTTTGATGAAAACACTGTTTCCTTTTAAGTGTCCTGCTACCACATCCCAAACCTATTCATCTCCTTCCATAACAACATTTACTACATTTACCACTCACTCTAACTGCTTTGTTGTCCCTCTACTTCCACTTCTTCAAATCCCGCCTCACTTTGCCTTCACAATTATCTCATTCCTACCTCTCCTATCTCTCCAACTTCAACATCTATGCCCGGCCTCCTCTTTTCTGCTCCTACTCCTCTTCATTCTCCCATTCTCTGCAATTTACATTGCTTCCACTCTGCTTAACCCTAACTCTCCTTCTAGTTCCGATCTTTCATCATCTAGTTCTAATATTTCTAGTCTATCGGTGAATCTTCCAACCCACCACCCTCTCCACCCCCTTCTCATCATATGCAAACCAGATCAAAATCTGGCATCTATAAACCTAAGACCTTTTCCTTTCTTGCCACTAGGGTTCCTTCCCCTTATCCAACTGAACCAACTAAAGTTTCAGAAGCTCTTGGTCATCCGGAGTGGAAAAAGGCTATGGTAGAGGAGTATTCTGGCCTCATGCAGAATCACACTTGGGATCTTGTTCCCTATAGTCCCAGCCAGAAACTTGTGGGTAACAAATGGGTGTTTAAAGTAAAGCTCAAACTGATGGGACAGATCAAAAATACAAGGCTAGGCTTGTTGCCAAAGGCTTTCTCCAAACCCCTGGTTTAGATTACAATGAGACCTTTAGTCACTGTAGTTCGGTCTTCCACTATTCGGGTTGTCTTGGCCTTGGCATTTGTTGCAAAAAATTGGATGATCCATCGAGATAGACATAAATAACGCCTTCTAAATGGCACCTTATATGAATCTGTGTTCATGCCCCGACTGAAGGCTTTGTGTCACAACAATATCCAGGTCATGTTTGTCACCTAAAAAAGGCTCTTTATGGTCTTAAATGAGGCTCCTGAGCCTGGTTAGAGTGAACTTAGATCACGGTTATTCTGATGGGGTTTTGTTCAAGCCAAGTCTGATTCCTCCTTGTTTATTTTTCACATGAACACCACCATTCTCAGTATGCCTTGGTGTGCGTAGATGACATCTTGTTGACAGGGAATAGTCAAAGCCAATGATCCAGGCAGTTTATCGGCTCCTAAACTCAGGTTTGCTCTTAAAGATTTGGGGCACCTTTCGGCCATTTACGGGAATACAAGCTTTCGGAGATGACAGCGGCCTCTATCTTTCCCAACACATATATGCATCTCAACTCTTGGACAAAATTGGGCTCACAAATCTAAAGCCTGTCCACCCTACCCCATGTCTGCGTTGGTAGCAGAGTTTTCCAAAAATACAGTACACCAATGCATAATCCCTCTCTATTTAGAAGCATACTTAGGGCTCTTCAATATTTAACCTACACTAGACCGGACATTGTCTACTCTGTAAATACACTTAGTCGGTTTATGCACAACCCCACAATAGTCCGGGCAAGGCGTGAAAGCGATTGTTGCGTTATATCAAAAATGCATGCACTTTATGGGTTGCACTTGAGTCCTCATTCAACTTTGAATTTAATTGGTTTTTTCGATGATGCGATTTGGGGTTGTGATCCTTTGGAGAGGAAATCGGTGGTTGGGTATTGTGTGTATATTGGTGGTTCTCTTGTCTCTTGGTGTTCAAAAAACAACAGTTGTTTCTCGATCGAGCTGCGGAGTCGAGAATACCGTGCTTTAGCTCATTTAGCGGTGAAATGCGTTGGCTAACATCAACTCTTGTATGAAGCTGCAACAACCTTTACAAACTAAGCCCTTAGCTTGGTGTGACAACATTGGAGCACAAGTCCCACAGCCTACAATCACATGTTCCATTGCTAGGATGAAGCATATAGAGATCGATGTTCACTTTGTCCGAGATCAAGTTCTCAAAGGAAAGCTCCAAGTTCAATTTGTACCTTCTTACGATCAAATAGGTGATGTTTTCACTAAACCTATCTCACGGTTCCAAATTTGAAGAGTTTAGTCACAAACTCAATGTTGTTTCCACCCCTTGAGTTTGAGGGGTGTTAGAGAATACACCTAGTATGTGACATTTTATGTCTAGTGATATTGTGACATGTGTTACTCTTGTGTGTTGCCATGTGTAGGTTGTTATGAATGTACTATGGTTTGTAGATTTAGTTTTTATATTCATTTTGTACCAACAATCTTAGTGTGTAATGAATTACTGAATTCTCTCCACTTTCCAAAGTTTATCTTATGTTTATAAGTTTTTTTGTTATAGACAATCGTTTTTACACTTAATTTGTAATATTTTGAAAGTCAATCATAATTTTATTTTTACTTTTGATACCGTATAGATAACAAATATCTATTTTAGATATTGATAGAATTTAAGTATTACATATCTTATTTTGTCTAATTATTTAGACTTGTACGAATATTGTACGAATATTTTGTCTAGTTATTTAGACTTATACATATCTTGTTTTTTTTTTGATAAATTTGAATATATATATATATAGGGAGGGAGAGAGAGAGATGTATATATAGATGTTAAAGCAACGTTATCATACCCACTGTAATCATATATGTGTGTGTGTATATATATATATTATATGTAACGATAATAAAAGCCGTGTCGTGTCCTTAAATTTTAGAATTAAGTAGAGTATCGCCAGATATCGGGTAGTGTAAGTGTTGTGCGGTGTGTCCTTATTCGTGTCCGTGCAACATAGATGTAAAGGGAAAGGAAAAGAAAGAAAAAAAAGACGAGTCCTTTTGCAAAAAAAAAAATTTACTTTATTTTTCGGCTAAAGGTAAGAAGTCCATCGTGTTACAGCCAAAGTAAGCAACATATAGAAAAACGTTAGTAAAGAGTTGTATTTATGGGTCATCCCAAACTAGAGGTATTTCTCCGATACCAAATGTCATTTGATAATTCTCTAAACATAGTTGGGCTATCTACAATCTCGAAGCGCATAAAGCATAGTTTCCTGAGTAATGATACCGGCACAACGGTTGAACCACAACGAATGACACAACGGTGAATTGTTATTTCCGTGGTACGATATGTGTTAAATAAATATAACAAATAAAATAACAACAATTTTACTAATGTAATTCAATACATATTGCAAGTACACGTATGCAAAGAATTAAATCGGAATAAAAAATTCGAATCGAGGCGAGTGCGAACACTCTGTCCTTAAAACAAATTTGTTCTGATATAGTGTCAACGGTGCTAGCATTTGTCTCTTAGGATACAACGATTTACCTGTTCGATGTAATGGCACTTCAAATTTCGAGCAAACGGCGAACTCTTCCGGTGCCCCAACATTCTCTTCGAAAAAATGCAAACTCATTCACTATATGAGATGATGTAGTATTTGGAAGAAAACTTGTGTTTAAGACATTTGGTTCAAAGGGGGTTTTTATAGGTGGAAAAAATAACTCCCACTACAAAGGTCTTTAACTCTAGCTCGATAATGATCACTACTGGCAATAAGTATAAGTTAAGGCCACTGACCCATGTTTTATGGCCACTAAGAGTATGGCCATGAATGGACATTTTCTCCAACAATCTGCACAGTTGATTATGTTAGATTTACACCATGATCAATATAGACTCAATATGATCAACGGTGCAGATCATCATTGTGTCACTCGTTATGGCACAACTGCCCGTATCATTACTCTAGTTTCCTCCTCTTCTTCACATATCGGACACATGGATGGATCAAAGCTAGGATGTGTCGTATAAATAGCAAGTCTCATTTACAGGAAGAGAGTTATGATTGAGTTTCCATAAGAAGAAGTTGTACGCGGGGGTTCGTTGATCTCGAACCAGGTTCCACAAGAAGGAAGGTGACTTTGTGTTGTATACATTCTTTGGAAATTATAACCGCTACTCATAGTGTACTTTCTCGAATCTGGCTCTAGCCGTCGATCTAATTACACCATCTTCAACAAGGAAACCATTTTGCAAGCACAAGCTTGTATTACATATATTGCGCAAAGGAGGGAAGCAATAGGCATCGAGATAGTGAAAGGACTACCATACTTAGATGTGAAGACTTTGATGTTAGGCACGGCCCCTGTAAAAGCAATAATGTATAGTTTTAAATAAATAATTTGGCATTTATCATTTAGCCTTTTATCAGCATTGGATTACGCATTTGAATTTATGTCAAGAAAATCATAAGGGGTTCATTAAATGAATATGTATAAGACTCGGTGTATGAGAGCATGTACAAAAGAATTGAGTTTATGATAAACTACATTAAACAATGAGTATGTGTTGAAATTGACTAAAATTCGTGATCTTTATAGTCAAACCATCATTAGTGGCTCCTACTACTTAAAGTGTGACCGCTTGATTTGGGCCTTCGGTGTTGGACAACTTAGTAGCTCCACTTATATGTGATGAGATCACATAGGACTGGACCAATTTGATATGATAATCTCGTACTAAATCTGTAACGAGAGAATCTAATTGAATCATTAGATGACCATTTATAGATTTTTTTTTAATAAGCCAATACTATTATTAAATGAACTGTAAAATGTTTATACAATGTCTTATCATTGCTCTCTCCTTATACCAAAAGAAGTATATGAAACATAGCTCTGCTTCTTTAAAACCTATGAATGTCAAACACAGTGTGGGAAATCTGTAGGATGTAATATCTCCGGATGGATCAAAGATCCTTCCGATTACGCAGCGGAAACTACAAAATCTAGATCTAGTCAACCAAAATACATAAATATAATAGATCTAATCTACGAGAAGGATAGATTGATTACTTATTTATTGTGAATAAACTCCATGAACAATCCTTGTAGATCGCCGGTTGAGAAGCCATAATCTTCCAACGTATCTCCAAGCAACACCAAGTGGATGGTGTTTCACGCCGCCCGGGCCTCCCGATATGCTACCGAGAAAAATCAGAAGATTTTCCAACTCGAACCCTAAGAATAGAGGGCGAAATTTTCAGCCAATTTCTCTTGTGAATAGTGACGTGAATAGTGATTTTTGGTACAATGGAAACTTTTCTTATATAGAGAGAGATCTTGTTCACAAGGATTTAATTTAATTAATGGATAATCAATCAAATAAATCCTTTTCCTTAAAAGATAAATCTAATATTTTCCCAAACAAATTAGGATAAATAAAGATCATTATCTAATATATTAATTATTTAACCAATAAATAATTAAGCACATGTCATATAATAACACAAGAAAACAAATTCCTTGTTAATAATATATACATATTGGCGCCAATACCTAATTAAATAGGTCATGGGCGAAATTCACCAAACGGGTCGAGTCCATGAAAAAATGTATTTTCCATGTTTTTAATCATTTAGTCAACTAAACAATTAATCACATATCAATTAAACGATTGCAATGCTACTATTTAATTATAATCGAGTGCAACGACGAGAAACCTATATGCTATATTAGAGCCACGTCGGGGGACCATGGACCCATATTCGGATAGCTACAATAAATCGAATAATATTATCCGTCGGACCGAACAATAATATTCAATCTATTGATTCGGGATTACACCACCATAAACCCGAAACTGAACTCTGCCGAATATAGATAACTTACACTCAACCATGAGTTGATAAGGTGTCAACTGATATAATCATTACATACGGATAAATCCTCCATAGACTGTTCATTTCGAGTCGGGATATTTCCGTAAACCCTTCTCGAAACATATTATCCTTATTTACCATTAACCCCCTAGTGATCAATTAGTTCACATGCCGGACTAGTAGCTAATTAGTCTAACATGAACTCCAGCGGATCGATCGGTTTCTAGGATTAACAAATAAGGAAGCGTCATCTACTTCCGGAGGAAGGAATTGGATTCGTATCGTGATAACACGGACTACTCACTCATTCGAGAATAGAGCCAAGAGAGAAGTGTTGGACCACATACTTGAAGTGATCGCTACTAACACATCAAACTCTACCCTAGTCTAAGCGGTTGTTTGTGATCACCTCGGGATTGAGATTGATCCATATATGATCATCTTGTGATTCGATAAGACTTCTCGATCATGGAATTATATCGAGAACTCAAATCAAATCGGTCTGACCCTATATGATTATCATCGTATATAAATGCCCCATCGGTACTGCTCTATTACCGAATGCCCCCACCGAGATACCCTATTACCGGCAGTCCGGATAAAGGCGTCACACCTAAATGTTTTGGAGCGCATTATTAGCATATTAATCATGAGACCCATTGCTCGGATTAATCAACGCTACGGACTAAGTTAATTTTAAGTACATCTCACTAACTTAATCCTCTTGTGCATAGCCATACACCGAGTTATGTGATTACATAAGCGAGGTACTTAGAGGGTTTTTCGATGAGTGTCTTATTTATTAGCATACATGCATATAATAAGATGAATTATTAATTTCCGTCCTAAAACAATTACATAATTGTCTTTCGTGCACTACACCTAACAAAATCAATCTCATAGGAAAGAATACAGCACCACTCAAGGTCGATAGTCAAGAATGTAAGTTACAAAGATGAAGTCTACTCTTTCCTCGAAAGGGCAAGTAGAAGGACGGTTCCCACGATTTTCAATTATGCAACTGATCAATCGGTAAAACCCTTGATATGATCATAAATATCGATCACAAGTGAATTAATGGTATAGTTTGAGGATAAGTTGTTATAGAGAGGTTATCCATATACGAACTGTTTGTGTTGGGTTATCCATAAGTACTAGTTATATCAATAGGCGCTCGGTAAATGTAAGCATGGTGGATTAATTATGTTCTAAAATATTTTTAACTCCATTGTTTTTTGTTTTTTTGGTTTTATTAACAAACTAGCTGGTAATACACTATCAAAGGATGTTTAAAAGAGTAATGATACAGGCTCAGTTTAAAATAAAAAATAAATTACACGTGTCAAACGCCGGCTTGCAGAACCATAAATAACTAAGGAAATTAACAAAGAAAACCACAACATATTCTAATGGCATTACTACAGAAACACCATAATGTTACAGTGGATGTTGCAGAAGATGAAGAAGGTTTCTTGCAGGGTATGAATATTCCAAACGGCCTTGCTCTTAACATGGTCTTGAAAGCCGCCTGCGAGCTTGACTTGTTTGATCTGATCATAAACGCAGGCGACGGACCAGACGCTGAATTATCCGCAGCTGAAATCGCATCCCTTCTCCCGAAACAAAGCCCGCAAGGACCCGCTATGCTTGATCGGATGCTTCGGTTTCTTGCAAGTGCCTCATACTTCAATTGCAAAGTGGTCACCGATGAACAAGACGGAGATTGTCCTAAAAGACTATACAGTTTGGCCCCTTTAAGCAAAATCTTGATCCCTGATGATGGAAATCGGGTTTCCCTTGTTCCTGCTCTGCTTTTGGCTTTGGACTCTGTAATCACGGATTCATGGGGCTGTTTGAAAGATGCAATATTGAAAGGAGAAAGTGCATTTGACATAGCTAATGGGATGAATGCGTTCGAATACGCAGCTAAAGATAGTAGATTTAATGAGGTGTTTAACAAAGGGATGATAGGTCCAGCTTCAATGGTGATCAACAGACTTCTTGAGGTCTACCATGGATTTGAGGGTGTGAAGGAGTTGGTCGATGTCGGAGGAGGATTCGGAGCCACCGCTGGTGCCATTGTTTCAAAGTACCCAAACATTCAGGCAATAAACTTCGATTTACCACACGTTATCCAGAATGCACCCCATCAAAAAGGTGCGTTGATTAATTCTTCCCACTTTCCTCTCATTTCATCTCCATTGCTTGCATCAAAGGTCTAAATCACGGTTATACCAAATAGATGAAAATAATACTTACACACCACACTACTAACAACAGAGAGAATAATTTTAAGCTAAGCTAAATATGGTGGTTCATGGTTTCGTTCTAGGGGTGGATCTCGTGGCCGGTGATATGTTTGAAAGTATTCCAAAAGGCGATGTGATTTTAATGAAGGTATGTTTTGGCTAAACTACTCTCAAATTAATAAATAAATTCTACTCCCTACGTTCCAAATTATCTAAAGCGATTCCAAAAACAGCGTTTATATTAGAGCGTGATTTAATCTTTATGACTTTTAAATTTATGATATTTAAAAACTCTATGATCTGATTAATGCAAGATTCTTTTAACTTTCTCTACAAGTATTAAATAAGGGTAAAGTAGAAAAATTTGCAATAAATACTGCTTTGGAAAATGTTCTGCATCGATTATTTCAAACAAACTTTTTGCAATCGCGCCGATTATTATGGAACGGAGGGAGTAGCTAAGAGTGACCACAATGGTTTACTCTATCACAGTCATCATATATCTTATTTTCCGTTTCAAATTCACTTTTTCAACACCCTATAAAACAATCCACTCCAATAAACATTCCCTATACAATTCCCCAAAACTACTTTTTTCACATCTCAACTAATTAATTTAACTATCAAGTTACGAACACATTTTTCCTTTTTTTTTACAAAAATCAGAATGAAATATTTCATACTTATAAAGTGAGATTTTAATATGCCGCATTCTTGTAAAAAAGATTTGATGTCGTATCCATTCACAAAAAGAATATCGTATGTTATTGACGAAATAAAAATAATAATATTTGGAAAGGTTATCTTTTTTCTTTTATGGAAAAATAGTATTTGAATATGTGTATTATACTTCCTATCTGGACTGAAAGTATTTTTTCCGTTGATTGTATTTATATAGTAGTTGAAAGGAAAAATGGGTCAACTGTTCATATTTAGCAACCCCCTAAGAATAGAGTGAGTCTTAATTTTAATTGGGGATTGAGAGATGGATAGGGTGTTATTGTGGATTTGGGGGTTGAGTATTCACACTATAACACATTTAGGGAGCTTTAAAAAGCCATCATTGTGGTCACTCTAAGCCGCCCTCTTATCTTAGAGTTGTGAGGTTGTTCGGTATGAGAATAATTATGGTGCATCAGTGATTTGGAAGGTTATACCAAGTGGAGGGATGATGTATTTAACCCATTAACTTTCACATGGTAGAAGTGTGTATGTGTGAGGTGGATGAATCACATTCATCCACTTGGGATAACTCCTTAATAACTATTGTACAATAACTTTTCTCGTTCGGTACACACTTTTTAAAAAAATGAAAGAAAAAGAAATTATGCCTTTGTTTGTTTTGGGTGGGTTTCTTTTTTGGCTTTTTATATAACACATCACCAATCAATTCTTCAACTATAAATAAAAGAATATTAAACCATCTCTCGTCATTTCACTTTATCTACTTTATTACATTTTTTAACATTATTTTATTCATTATACTACATTTTTTCAATTTCTCTCACCACTCATTTTTTTATCTACACAAATTTTAAAAAAAAAACATTTTTATTTTCTAATCATTCCTTCAATCATTTTTATCATATTTTATTATTCACTAGTATATAAAACCTCCAAAAAAAACTTCAACCTAAAACAAACGCACCCTATTTGTTTTTGTTACGAAGATGAAATCAAATTATTAACACACACAATTTTTGCCTCAAATGAGACTTGAACCCAGACTTCGTGGTCCTGGGGCCTTAGTTTTAAATTTTAACACTAAGGTAAAGCCTCCTTGGCAATCTATACACTTATTTATAGGCTAAAAGCCGATCGAATATACCCTAAAACAAACGAGCAAATATAATCGACACATTTAGCGTTACTGATTGCGTGGAAGTCTCAAGGAAGTTCAAATCTCTTATTAAGATTTATGAAAGAACTGATCGCTACGAAGTCTCAGCTGCCTCCGCAGTCTCCCAGTAGTTAGGGAGCGCGGACACTCGGTGTAGAATTTGACTATGACAGGCACTTCGAGGCAAGTATACCTAACGAGAACCCTTATATTGAGTCTCTGCTAGTAGATCCATGAGTAGCTAATCAAAACTTCTCGTTAAACTTTCCAGAGGTCCCTAAAATTCCTAGCCCACTTGACTAATTTACCATTCTCCTATTGATTTCTATGAAACTAGGAGACTTGTATTTCTCATTCACAAAACCAATACGTAGAAATGGAGTTAAATTGATTGAAATCAAATGAATGAGGAGGAATGAACTCATTTCATTACTATGTTTATAATGTGAATGAATGGCATGAAACAAATTTATAATGTGTGACACACGAATGATGATGGGTGGTAAGATTGGTGGTAGGGTAGGATCGGATAGGGCATGGCAGGGTGGGGTGCATAAAGTAGGGTAAGGTAGTAATTTTAAGGTTATGTGAGGTGGGGTGGGGTAACCATACCCCACCGCCCTCATTATTCTACCACCTTTCCATACCACACTTCACACTACCGTACAATTCCACACGTCTCCTCCTCACGTTACCTCACCATATCTTACCCTACTTAACTCAGTTTACCCCACATTTTCGTACCAACCACTCATCTCACCATATCTCTGTACCCATCATACTCAACTTGACCTCATTATCCCAACCTACCCCGCTACACTTATACTTAACCCTACCTCACCCTACCCACCTTCACACATTTCACTACCTTACCGACCTCACCTTACCCATCCACCCTACCATACTCAACTTTACCTCACCCACGCACCTTACCCTTTGACGCCACCCAGCTACCCCCTCCCACCCACCCACACCACCTTACCAACCATCTTACTTTACAATAACTTACTTTACCACGACTTACCTCACCCCACCATACCCCATCACACACTCACCTTACCCACCCCCACCCAACCCCATCATACGCTACCTTACCTCACCATCGCCTACCACCCCACCTACGCATCTATCACCCTACCTTGTCTATCCATCCATACCTCAACCTACATCACCCCATCTACGCAAACCAACCATATCTTACCTCATCCTACCGACCACCATGCCCCACCTTAACCACCCTACCTTACCCAACCAACATACCATACATTACCTCATCCACCCTACCATACCAAACCTTAGTCTACCTCTCATCTTACATTACCAGATACTCTACCATACCTAAATATACCCCAACCACATGTCTTACCTGACCCATCATACCCCAGCACCCACCCACACTACCTCACCCCACACTCCCTACCCACCTCACTCTTACCAACCATGCGTTTAGTCGATTTTCATTCATAGCTAACACATTTCATCCAATTTTGGAGGTAATAAAAACAGACATTTTTTGTTTTGTCGGAATGAAATTTGATTTCATTCTATTAACTTGTAATCACACCCACACTTGTAACCCTGAGTTGAAAAGTTGGCGCTAAGCCTGTAGAGTTCCAACTTCTACAAGATATCTGGTGTGTTTATGGGGTTTTCATGATGTGGTCAATGTATTTTCCTTTATTTGTTTGCATGATAAAAAACCCATTTATGACATAACAAGGATCCGCAAGACACATAATACAATAAAATGAAATTCGGGCATCACACTATATCATTAATTTTTTAAATAAATGGCGTGGATCTTGACAGTAAAGTGTCGTTTATGTGTTTATTTTTTATAGTGGATACTTCATGATTGGAACGATGATCATTGCATTAAGATACTCAGCAATTGCTTCAAAGTGTTGCCGGAAAATGGTAAAGTGATCGTTGTTGATACCATTCTGCCGGAATGTCCAGACAACGGTTTGTTATCATCTCTTGGATTCTTCCACGATATGGCGATGATGGTAATGAGCCCAGGAGGAATGGAACGTACACTTAAAGAATTTGAAAACATAGCAACAAAAGCTGGATTTACTTCCATAATACCTGTGTGCCGTGCTTATAATCACTGGGTCATTGAGTTTTACAAGCAATAAATAACCACAACGCATGTTCTATTACCCTCCCTTCTTTTAACTTGTGCTATGGAATGCCCATTTGGCACCTTTAATGCCCTCCCGTTTGCCCTCTTTTGTTTTCTTCTGTGTTATTCAATAAAATGAACTAAGGTCTATCATGGTTTTGTAGATCTTTATACAATTTTCCTTGTTTAGTTTCAGATATCATAGCAAACGAATTCCTGTTGAGTATAGCTATGAGTTTCCGAACTGGTTCCCCCACGCTAACAGTTCGATTTATAAACAATACCCCAGCAATGTTTTTTGCCTTCACAATGTTCGAATCCAAGACTATGTGAACGAGAGTTCAAACTTCTTACCACTTGACATTTTGTCACAGGCAACGTTGGTATGTAAGGCAATATAGTTCAATGACCATAAATCACAGTCATGAGTTAATGGCCTTACACCACCTCAAGCTCTTTACACAAAGGGCATTAAAGGCGAAAATGAAAACCGAAACTCCCTTTCACACTAGACATGAAAATCCAAAAAAAAAAAAGGACGGGGATATCATGAAAAGCAAAGAAAATTAGAATCCATATTTCTTCAAAACATCTTAAGAAGTGAAGTTCTAATTAAAGTCATTAATGATTAATCGATCCACAAAGTTGCAAAACTCTAGTAACGAACAACAGACCAAACCCTGACAACACCATCTGTATAGCCACTGAAAAGCGTGCTTCCATCAGCGCTCCAGTTCAAACTGGTACAATAGATAACCTGCAAAATATTTCCAAAATTATGTTACCACAATTGTAAACTCCAAAATATATATGTGAAAACAACAGATTGAGTTAAGGCATGATGACCGCACGGACTCAAACGCAACACAATAGTGTGATTCCATGTTTAACATACTTTGCTCCAGTTTTCAGACAAGTGGTAGTCTAATTCTAAATTAACCAACTTATACCCACCACAAAATGCAAAAAACAGGACAATTTCAGGCATTCTATACCCCCCAAACACCCCATCAATGTTCAGATATTAATACGCAAAACATTCAATCGCATCACATCACTCTAAGCAGAAAATTATCATATGGAAAAAAAGAATCTAATTATATAGAACCCGTTTGCTTTAGGTCTTGACACCAGTACTCACCTAGCAAACATCTAGAAACGAAGGACAAAGAACAATCATAGGCACATAAGAAAATTGAGAATGGACAACATGAACATCATTCTACTATACTAAAAAACAATGGAGATTTCGTAACCAGGTTCACCGGTATACACAAATAGCACATTTGCCTAATCTACTTAAACATATGGTAAACATAGTTGCATATGATAAAAGAAACCATAAGTGGACAAGTGAAGCAAGATGGATATATAACAAACGATAAGCAACTGACGATGATCACACAACAGAGCCCAAAAAATGCATGAATTTATCATACCTGTGAAGACTAGACTACTTGTTATATAAAAGTCATGAGTCATGACACCGGAAAGCGAATAAATCCACCAAGAAAATGAATAAATCCACAATATGAAACAAAAATAGATGTATAGCAACGAAAAAGGCATAATAAAGCAAGAAATATGATGAAGACCTTGTTCTTAACAGCAGCTGTACTATCTCCATCAGCAGCCATCTCACTCTCTTGCTTCAAATCTACCCTTAAATCCACAACAATGCTCTTACTCTCCAAATCCCAAACCTTAATGCTGGACTCCGTTGCAGCACAGAGCCAATACTTGCTCGGGCTGAAGCACAATGAGTGAATCACTGAACCCGCATCCAACGAATACAGCTTCTTTCCCTCTGCCAAATCCCACAATAAGATCACCCCGTCCTTCCCACCACTAGCGCACAATGACCCATCAGGACTCACAGCAACAGTATTCACATACCCAGTATGCCCGGCCAGTGTTGCCCTATTCTTGCAATTACTCAAATTCCAAATCTTAACAGTCTTGTCCCAAGAACCGGAGACAATGGTGGGTAGCTCTATATTGGGGCTGAAACGAACGGCTGAAACCCAATCGGTATGTGAATCCTGATCCTGAATTGTGTACTTACACTCCCCAAGAGTGTTCCACAGCTTGATGGTTTTGTCACGCGAGGCAGAAACGATCTGACGGTTGTCGATAGAGAATGCAACGGAGAGAACGTCTTTAGAGTGTCCAACGAAGCGGCGAGCGGTTGTGCCAGCTTGGAGATCCCACAGACGGAGCTCACCGTCCCAGGAACCAGACAGAGCGAATTGGCCGTCGGAGGAGAGAACAACATCTTGAACAAAATGAGAATGGCCGTTGAGGCGACGGCGGGGGACGCCGAAGGTTTTGTCGTCCTTGGTAAGGGACCAGATGATGATGGACTTATCGCGTGAGGAGGTCACAATCATGTCGGAGTTGTCGATTGGGGTGGCTATGGCAGTGACCCAGTCGGTGTGGCCTCTCATTGTGCCACGGAGGACAAGCTGGTCGGCCATTTCGGTTTCCTTTCACGACGGCGGCGGGAGCTGTAGCGGTTGCGAAAGGATTGAGCTTTTTTGCAGGGAAGAGGACTCTGAAAGGGTAATACCCTAATGCTGGAGCAGAAGGAAATTTATATATGGTGGAGATTTAGGGTTTTGGGATAGGCAACGGTTTTTCTCTTTTATTGAAAATTTCCCTTTTCCCACTTTTTTTTTTTTTTGGGGGAGAGAGGTTTTATTTAGTGTGATGTTTTTGTGAACGTTTCTTGTCGTTCAAATTATGAATTGGTGTTGTTAGCGTTTCGTATTAGTAGTATGTGCAATAGTTTATTATAAAGGTTAAATTCTAATATTGATGGTTCTTATTCGTCCGATCCCACAGAATGAGTCGTCCGATCCCACGGAATGAGTGAAAATGTTAATCGAGGGCCTGAAGCAGCTTCCTGAGTGAGTGGTTGCCTTTTTACCAAGAAACTGAATGAAGTCGTTCATTTACAGGATTCGAACATCCACACTCCATTTCCCTACCAAATGCATTATCACTACAACACTTTGCTTCTTTACATTACTGCGCCGCATCAGGAGATGTGCAATAATTTATTATGATTTGTATTGTGGCCGCATTTTTTTATTTTTTAGTATCTTGTAAAAGACATTTTTTATGTATCTGTATTTTCCAAAAAAAAAATCCTCATTAAAATTATAACTTTAATATATAATAAAAAAATCTCACTCAAAAATTCAATTACATTTTTTTCCATGACAACCAAACAGGTAGGTGAGAATAGATTTGTAATTATTTTCTTTTCTCTTGTTCATTTCCCTCTGTCAAACGGAATCTTAAAAATTAATTTTATTACCGATATCTTTTCTCTATGATATCCAAAACAAATGGTGAATCTACATTCTTTTCATTCTCGAACTTTTCTTTCTCAGGTCTTTTCTCAGCACTTTTCTTTTCTCAGCTTTTCCCTATACCAAACACACCCTATAATTATTTGCGATATATCTCCAGTAGTATTTGACGGTCAATTATAAAGAAACACGTGAAATTCTGTTGTTTTAAGGGTAATTTACCAACAATACGACGTTGTTTCATATTTATTTTATTTTATTTGACAGACAATTACTTTGGAAGAGATCATTTGACTATTATTTGCACCCCACTCCTGTGATGCAAAGACACCTAAAACACATAATCAACTTTTAGAAAGTCGATTCTTGAGTCAAAATCGATTTTCCCAAAGTCGATTATCACCATCGACTTCGGAAAGTTGAAAATTTGCTCGAGAATCGACTTTCTGAATGTCTTTAGTGTGGTGTAAACGTAATGTAATGTATCGGTAGAAACACGGCGGTGCAAATACAAACTCTTTTTATTTTGGTGCATTCATTCGGCTCGTTATTGAATAATGAAATTACTAATTCTCTTTAGATATACTATACATCCTTCTTACAAAGAACGCCAACTTTTTATTTTTCACACGTATCAAGAAAAATTAATTAATATGTTTATTTTGAGTATATCTTTATCGATAATAAATAGTATTTCTCCGTCCCCATTTTGTTTGGGACGTTTTAGAACTCATAATATTTAAGAAGACATCAATTAATTAGTTGTATGGTCATTTAAAACTTAACTAATTTACTTTTTTTTATCCTTTTTATGTATAGCATTATTTTCACAATATTTAAGAGACATCAGTTAATGAGTTAGGGCAATTTAGGCAATTTAAAAAAAACTTAAAGTTTATTTAGAGTTGCGAGACTTGTTTTAGTGCAGCCAACACAGGAACAAGTCTCAAACAAATTGGGACGGAGGGAGTACTTGTTAATAATCATACAAACGTTAATAAATACTTGTTCCACTCAAAAAAATAATAATAAATACTTCATCCGTCCCGAAATAACTGAGGCGGTTGACAAAAAGATTTGTCCAAAAAAATTGGCGCAGCTTAAATTTCCAATGGAAAGCAATTATTGTATTTTTCCTACATCTAACCTTATTTATGAATGAGTAAATAAGGTGTGAGAAAATAAATACAACATTACATTACTTGTAAACTAAGGGTTTTTAGTCATTTTGACATTCAAATTAAAGCATTAACTCACATCCTTAATATGCGTTTTTTTGACAACTATATCAGTTATTTTGAAACAGAGAGAGTATTTGTTTTGTAATATGAAGTGAGCATACAAAATTAAATGTTACGACAGCGATATGTTCGGAAAGAATTCATTTAATTATGTATTGTTTTTTTTTTTGAGTGGATGTATTTTTTTTTTTTTTTTTTGAGAAGGATGTATTGCTATTTTAAATGAACATATTTTGTGAGACAAAAGAAGTTGAGCAGTTGTGCATTTGGAATCAGATACAACAACACAAATCCTCGCCGTACAGGCCTTGCCGTCAAATCCTACGGAAGATGACAGACAGGTATTGAGATTGGCCCGAAAGTGGCCACTAGCCCTGTGGAGGTATCAAAACCTCATTCAGACTTCCACTGGCGCTACTCCATACTCCCTGATTTATGGGATGGAAGCAGGTCGCTAATTCAAATGAGGAATGACATATGCAATTAACCGGACACCATAAATTTTTTCAAAAAGTGAATATTTTTTTGAAAAATATTTATGCCTCAACAAAATATTCACGTTTTCTCTCCATCACCAGTACAACGACGATAAAATACACTTTCGTTATGTATGAATAGAACGAAATTGAATGGTTTTTCATTTTATTCCAATGGAATGAAAAATGATCATTTTCATTGCCTCCGAAATTAGATGGAATGTGACGGAATGGAATGAAAATCAACAAAACACGTGGGTGGTGGGTAAAATTAAGGTGAGGTTGGGTTGGGTGAAGTTGCTTAGGTGGTAGGGCACGATAGGGTGTGGTAGGGTAAAGGTGGGTGGGATATGGTAGGTGTGGTGGTGTAGGGTAGGGTAAGGTGGTGTGGTATTGTATGGTAGGGTGAGGTGTAGTATGATATGGTGGGTGGGGTAAGATGGGTGTGGTGTTGTAAGGTTGGGTAGGGTAAGGTGGTGTGGTGTATAGTATGATAATGTAAGGTACGGTGGGGTGGGTACAGTATGGTAGGGTTTTGTGTGGTATGGTATGGTATGGTATGGTATGGTATGGTAGGGTAAGGTATGGTATGGCATGGTAGGGTAGGGTAGGGTAAGTGTGGTAGGGTGAGGTATGGTGAGTAGGATGGGGTGAGGTAAGGTGGCGCAGGTTAGGTAGGGTGTGGTTAGGTATAGTAAGGTATGTAAGGTAAGGTAGCGTGGTAAGCTAAGGGAAGGTGGGTATGTGGGTGGTAGAGCTATCCCACACACCTTATCCTACCTTTTGCACCAGTATATCCTACCCTAACCCACCCACCCTATCATTTCCACACTATCCTACCTTATACACCATATCCTACCCAAACCCACCCAACCTGAATTCACTATCGTGCCCTACTCATCACTCAATATTACTTTTTATATATTTGTTTTATTTCATTTTTTCACACATTTCAAACGCAGTAATAGAATGAGTTTATTTCATTCATTCATATGACTTTATTGCATTCCATTCATAGGTAAGAAACATATCACAATACCCTAATGTCCTGTTATCATCCATAATTCAATCATCATCTTAAGAAAAGAAAAACTTTAATCGTCCTTCTTTAATTAACGACTAAACGTTATAACCTTTTAATATTGTTTGTTCTTCATTGTAGTAAAAAAAAATAAAACTAATTAATTACAAACAAGCATATTCCATTGGACAAAAATTGGTGTCATACATAATCATACATCTCCTTGTCAAACCATTTCATAAGCAAAGATTAGCTCTCATTGGAAAATTTTAAGGAACAACCCCCTAATGAGCAGCGCGGGCGGTTTTTTAAGTTGGGAAACACATGCAAAACTCCCCCATACCAGCTGCTGCCGCTGCCGCACAAGTATAAAACTCTACCCCCAAAAAAATCACACCTCCAGGATTTTACCGGCGTCATAGGCAATGTGCCTATATATAATAATATGTCATACTCTTAAACAATCAAAATTTCAACTGCCCGATGTGGGACAAGAGGTCCTGCTGAATTTCGTTACCATTTGCTATGACCATTTGCTCTTTCAACCTTTTCATGTACCTTCCTCTCTTTTTTTTTTCTTCAACCTTTTCATGTACCTTCTTTTCTCTTCAACCTTTTGATGTGCTGGATATATGAAGCAAGGCTAATGTCATCATCTTCTTCCATCATCTTATTTAGATAATCTCGAGCCTGTAACCTTCTGCTTCTCTTAAGTTCCGGTGAGTACGAAGGAGCAGCTTTAGAGCTTCCGTTTTCTACAATACCAGAGGCTGACGACGGCCTAATGGGTGACAAGCAATTGCGATGTCGTTTTCCTGATGCTTTAGCAGCAGCAATCCCACATTTAGCCAGGTTTGACTCTGTATCGGAAGCTGGAGGAATACATTCACTTGTCATCAATGGTTTTGGAGATGGACAAGAGTTATTCTGCTGCACTTGAATATTTTTCCTCCTCCTTTTATAAGCTATTATTATAGCCTCTTTTTTATTCTGTGCGGTTTTATTCCCAACATCCGTTTCAACTTGATTGGGACGTGAAATCTCTGCAACTTCATCATTACTTAACAAATCATCTGCACTCTTTCCCATGGAAGCCATCAACAAGCTTGGATCATCATCAAAGGCGAGAAGCATTCTCCATTTTCTACAACTTCAGTCTCTTGTCTGTCGTCTAAGCATTTACGCCTCCTCGGTTGCAGTTTAGAAGGCCTTTTGTGACTCTTTGCATCTTCTTTCTTTCTGCCCACTTCTCCATTAGGCAAACTCGGATCATCATCAAAAGGCGAGAAGCGTTCTCCATTTTCTACAACTCCGCTCTCTTGTCTGTCTAAGCATTTCGCCTCCTCGGTCGCAGTTTAGAAGGCCTTTTGTGACTCTTCGCATCTTCGTTGTTTATGCCCACTTCTTCATTAGGCAGATTAGCGTCACTAAGGGATGAAGATGGGAATTCAGTCTCAGGTTCTTCATCTAATAGCTTAAACACTTTCTCATCGTATGTGTACATTGAGTCCCTTGTATTTTGTTTCTTCCTTAAGGGCATCTTCCTCCTTTTATTACGAGTGGAGTTCCCAGCCCCAGCACCATTGGTTGACCTTGGAGCCTCCTCATTGCAAAGATCACTGCAATGCCACGTCGCACAAATAAATAGCTGGACAAGATAAATGTCTATATATACTTGACTAAAATCAATCCCCAAAACAGACAATTGGAAAACCACAAAGCTTCTCCCTAACACGTGCTATCATGAAGAAATAAAAGAATTTAAAAAAAAGGCTTACCTTTTAGGTGTATCTGCTGCAGCACTTCCATCTTTCCACCTACAAGAAAACAAGAGATTTCATCACTGAGAAAGCTGAAAATTGACTAATGAAAACATTTAAGCAAATGCATTAATCTCGTGTTCAGTTCTAGAGAAAAAAACAATTACTCAAGCTGAGACATGCAGTCCATTTTAGATGGAGGAGCGAAGTCACCGGGCCCCAGGGAGGATCGTTCTGACTCCCTATCGACAAAGTTTGAAACAAGAGCAGCCCTTTGTATGCTTCTAGCAGCTTGGAGCAAAGGGACGTCGTGCGGAAACAATGCCTTCCATCTCCTGGTAGGCAAACAAAGAACATGAGAAGCTTGGATTAGTCAGTGCTCCTCAAATAATAAGAACCATAACTTAAATATATTTGACAGGAAAAGAACTACCTCCAGCAATGGTTGTCGGTCCGTGCAGGAACACAAGTGGCAACCTTAGACCAACAATATCCGTGCTCGAGAATGGCTTCCTTTAGCCTCATATCCTCCTCTTCAGTCCACTCTTTCAAATTTAAAGAAGGATCTAGGCTATTAACCCACCTGCCAACAATTTTCTAGATGTCAATAATCAAACCAAAGCCCAGGTCAATTAGTTCTCAAAAAGGAAGTACCTCTCTCTACATTGAACATGAGTCCTCCCAGGAATAGAGTCAGCAACTTTCCTCCAAGTCTTTGGTCCGAAAAGCATCACAGCAACCTTTAAACGCTCATCTTCCTCATCAGTCCATTTACCAACCTTTTGTCTAGCAGGATGGAGAGTTTTGATCCATCTGCATAGTTATAAAACACATTGACTGAAGCCACGGGAAATAAAAACCTTCAAAAACTTCTAGGATGGTGTATAAGTTTGCGGGTTAAGAAAGTAATTTCTTCCAGTTTCTCACTCCCTTTTCATGATAATAATATTGATCAATAACATAAAAACTCGATGAGGCCCACCCATTCCGCTTGAGAAAAATGTCAGAAACATCGACGCAAGATGAATAGGATTCATATATAAAAGAACAAAGCATGTAGACCTGCAGCAGATAAGTTGTATTCGTTCGGTGACATATAAAATCATAAATATACCAGTTGAGCTGAGAAATGCAACAATGACACTAATGGATTTAGGCTAACAACAATAGATGACTGTGCTAACTAAACACACTCGCAGGTCTTGAAAGAAGTTGTTTTTAAGTGGCAGGTCAACAAGAATTACAAGAAAAGCTGTTACACATCTGTTGTTGCTAAAGTAGGCAGGTAGTTAATGTTCATTTCATTACATCTTCTAAATAAACCTTAAAAGTTAAATGCAGATAAGGCTGACTGACCTGTTAGAGCACTGAGTACCTGTCCGTCCTTCCATAGAAGAAGCAACTGCCTGCCAATCACTCTCACCAAAAGCTTCTACAGCAGCTCGAAGTTGATTGTCTTCCTCCTTGGTCCACTCCCTTTTAATAAGTGATGCATTAAGACTCCTTTGGTAGCGAGCTAAGCACTGAAAGGGGGTTCTATTTGTCCCGAGAGAAACAGCAATGTCAATCCAGTTACTAAGCCCCTTCAGTTGAACAACTCGCAGAAGATTCTTGTCCTCTTCTGTACTCCAGGGACTGTGATTGATTAGGGGATCTTCAAAGTTCAACCACCTGCAGGAATATTCTGAGGCGATCAGCAGACAATGTCACATGAAAAACATACATCTATTGACGTGATTACTACCAAACAGTAGGCACATCTTTCTTCATGCCATCCATTTTATAAACCCAAATTATAATCAAATAAATTCAACAAATAATCTGAGGAGCAACGGAGCTATCCAGATAGGGAATAAAAGTAAACAACCGGGGACCAGCTTACTCTACCAATAGCATTGTAGCCTAATAAAGAATCATTTAATAAATTGAGGAAGGTGTAAAGGTCCCGCCTAGCCAAATGAACAGGAACCCTTAGCAAAGCTGATTCTATTCTGCCCCAACAAAAACAGGATTTCTAAAGATGGAAGCAGCAGGACCGATTAGATAAGATTTATGAAGGTCTCTACACCAGCTTGTTATATTATGGGTATATTCCTCAAGTGAAGATAGGGTCTCCATATAAATAGGATATTACAAGATCCCGGATTGGGAAGATTATCATATGAGATGATGGACATCCACAGATATAGACATCAAAACACACACAGAGGAAGAAGGTTGAATTACAAAGCCAAGAAGTAAATGAAATCTTTTCCTATGACCATACAATCAAAGTCACCAGACTACCCTAAAGTGCATTTTCTGAAAAAATAATTCTCCCTTACCTTGTTTGACATTCTGCACCAGATCGGCTTGGAACATACATGGAGGCCAAATTGTCCCAGTTCACCATCGGCAGGAAAGCTCTCATGTTCTCAGGAGTTATATCAAGATCACTGATTGATGAAACAATGCTATCCACATTCGCATATTCTTCAGGAGAGACATCTGCAGTACTGCAAGTAAAAAAATCATGCATGACAATTTATAACAACATGAACATCAACATAAAGGTTTTCTGAATTGAAAGTGTAGCAGGTCCAGCTAAAAAATTTTAAACCACACCAAAACTGAAATATCGCCAACCACATACCTTACTAAATCAAACGATCTTTGCAGCAGCATCTCTTGTAATTGTTGTCTCACACCTTTTGCAAGCTTTTCCTTTTCCTTGTCTGACCACTTCTCCCGCTTTATGAAAACGGGGAATTTGATTAGAGTTTCTCTGTAGGTAGCAGCTTGAGAATTTTCAGCAGGTCCATAATGCATAGCAGATGACTTACCATTGACCTGCAAGAGCAAAAAATCTCTAAATGTGCAAATTAAAGAAAATTAAATGATGAGAATGTCACTTATAACAATGATATTGAAACCAGTGGCTAACACTTTCAGCCATAGGAATTATCTGTACAACAATTAATTTGGCATTGCAAGGACAGAATATAACACTAGTATTTAATAGAATCTCCAACTGCCACACCGACCTTCAAACGAGTTCTAGGCTTCATAGCAGATATTAGTTGGACACGGGCATCCTTCTTCTGTGACAAGGCTCGCCCAGTTCTCATTTTACATGAAATCTGAAAGTCTTTTAGGATTTTGACGCGATCCTTCAGGGTTTTAATCTCTTCGATCCGAGCTTCAATATGCAATAGATTGCTTCGAATCAATTGCTGACATGACCTATTCTTCTTAATGGCATCTACAAACGCTTGAGCAGATTTTGGAAAACTGGAGCCTTTAACAGGTCCTATAGTTGAATCATCAGCAGCTGTGATGTGCCGATCAATAAGCTCAGAAGGCCAAGAACCAGCGACAGTCGTATTACAAGCTTCCAGACTTTGAGTACTGCTGCTACTCTTATCTACACAATCGGGAAACCCTTCCCATGCATTAGAACTCTCAACAAAGCAATTACTGGAAGTTTCCTTTTCTGAATCTATATTAGTAACACCAACCTGCTCAGACTTGGATACAGCCTTTTCAATGCTTTCTTGTGTGCGACCTGTAAAGTAATATGCAGTATACATTAGGACACAACAAAAGCTTTTCTTCACATGATTTGTAATAAAACTAAAATGGGTGACCATGTGAAGGTCGGGGATCACAAGTTTCAATCAGTGAGAGGTTCAAGCATCTAAGGATCAATGTTGCAAAGGATGGAAGAAATGATAAGGATGTCATGGATGGAATTCAAACAGGATGGTTGAAATAGAGAAGCACATGGGTACTTTAGCTGATCGTAAGTTTTTCCTGAAACTTGTAGAGAAGTATTGCAGTATGCCAAAACAGCTATAAGACCAAAAATACTTTGAAAAACTGAATGCCCAGTTTTAAAGTATCAAAAATTAAGATGGATGTGTGGATATACAAGAAAAGAGACTGAAAGAATGAGGAAAGCTGATGAGAAAGTGATGCAGAAAGTTGGGGTTATGTCTATCACTCTACTGACGAGAAAATAATAGTGACGTTTAAGATTGATGGTATGGTCACAGGTCACTGAAATAATAAGTAGACTAAAGACGTGGATAACGGCTACTTACATTGAAAAGGTTTTTTTACACTGGAAATTGTGGTCTACATATTTTTGGGGTTCTGCTGATTGTCTGGTCTACAACAAACGCAATAGAGACAGATGATCCGTATAACCGACCACAATATATGGAAAAATGAGTGTTGTTGTTTACTGGAGCAAAGGCATGCAAAAGAAATCAGTAATACAATGGTGCAAAGTAAGTGTGCATAGATAAAGGGCCAACACGCAAGCATCAGCTGGAAAATATTACACCTAATCTAGACGTGTATTACAGTTCCATAAATTAAGCCACTAAATTCAAACTATCTGTAGTTAGTTTACCAAATATCCTTCAGAGCATTTGTACGGTGACAGCAGAAAGCAGGGGACATTCTCTGGCAAGAGTTAAAAGCAAATTGAGTAAAGCAACATAGGATTGAACAAAGATCATACTTGAACCTCAAAACAAGAGTCATAATTTAACCTACACCAATCTTACCGGTACACAACACGTACCATGCACAACACTGAATCAACCTTCTGAAAGTCGAATCTTAAGTCAATCCTCACTGCCGAGATTCATAAAATCAATTTTTGACTCAAGATTCGACTTTCAAAAGGTGGATTCGGTGAGGTGCATAGTAAGTAAAATCATGGTGGTGCAAATAAAAGGTCAAAAACATCAAAACTTGCTACTTATTTCATTGGCCTAAACCTCCAAAACACGAACATATTTCATTTGATTTTTTCTACCGAGATATATACAGAAGTTCTTTCTTATAGTGATCTTTTCCCAATTCATTCAATAAAAAGGGGGAAAAATGAGCAATCTTTCAAGAAATGGCTTCCGTCCACTCAAAATCCTCGTATTCACACGTCACGAGATAAACAACAAGAATGCCAATGATTACACCAAAACGCATAAACATGATAATAGCTACAGTTACTTACTGTCACCATAAGCCGCAAATCGGCGCTGTATCGCACGCAACGTCTCGAAATCATCCTCCTCGTTATCCGAACAAACCGGAGCAATGGAGTAGATAGGCTCATGCGATAATGGCTCCCCCTCAGTCTCTTTTAACAGGTCGAACCGTTTCTGAATATCCCGCACGAGTTGAAAGTCATCTTCTACGTCATCATCACTAGCCGAATCTCCCGGTGAAATTCCACCGCGGGAAACAACGTTGTCGGCGTCGTTCCCGGCGGGGAGAAGCTGGAGATTGCTCGGATTCGTTCCGGTGAGAAGGCATGCCCGTTTTAGAGCTTCCATGTCATCTTGAAACGCGTAATCGGTATCGCTTTCCGACGAATCTTCATCGTCGGACTTCATATTTCTGTTTAAATTTTCCCAAGCTCTGAGATTTTTTCTGCAAATTTCCTAAGTTTAGGGTTTACGGAATAGGGAAATTTATTTAAAAATGGTGCAGTGATGATTACAGTTTAAAGAGAACTTTTGGAGTAGTTACAGTTAAAGGGTTTGATTTTGTGTGTAAAATGAAGGGTTTTTAGATGAAAGAGCCTTTTAAATGAAAGAATAGGTTATTAAAGTCTTTTAAATGAAAGCACTTTTATGAATATTAAACAGCTTTTTTTTTTTTTTTTTTTTTTAAAAGAAATGTGACGATGTGGTTTTTTTGATTTTATTTTATTTTAAAGCGAAAAGTGACGGTGAAGTTGAAGCGGCTGAATTGGCGGTAAAATATACCGGGTTTGGAACAGCTCCGTTTGGGCTGAAACGGAGGGCTAATTTAGGGTTGCTGAGAATGTTGCCGTGAGAAGTTGGGCTTTAGGGAGTAGCCTGGTATTTAAAAAGGGGAAGTTCTTGCCTGGTGCTCCAAATGAGGAGTGGGTCCATTCCAATAACTTTTACCGTCAAGTTGTCAAGGTGCTCTATCTTTTTTATTTTTATCTTCGAAAGTACGCTGCTCCATTTTCTTTTCCTCTTTTTTTTTTTTTTTTTCTTTTTTTCTTTTGCACATTTTT
Organism: Gentiana macrophylla; assembly: GCA_026214975.1. Taxonomy (NCBI): domain Eukaryota; kingdom Viridiplantae; phylum Streptophyta; class Magnoliopsida; order Gentianales; family Gentianaceae; genus Gentiana; species Gentiana macrophylla. Next base: position 85,861,540 of record CM047815.1, read on the forward strand.
TTTCATCTCAAAAATAAAACACGCCTTTTTATCTTACCGTGGTACTCCTACTTCCCCTTTTACCAACCCAACATTAATAGCATGAGAGTTGTAGTATGTGTTTTTTTTCCATGCAAGTCCAGGTTATAATAATAATAATAACAACAATAATAATAACAACAACAACAACAATAATAATAATAATAATAATAATAATAATAATAATTCACACGTGTGTATGTGTATGTATGTATATTCATTTGATAAAAATGATAAAAAAATACTATAACTCCAAAAATGATATTCTTTCATAAAATCGTGAAATTGATTTTATAATAAAATGTCCTTGATACTATACTACATACGGTTCACAAAAAATGTTCATTTTTGGTTTTGCACGGACATTAGGAAAATGATTAATGTGTAGTATTTTAAGTACTAATAGACATATATACCCTTATCATATAATAAATACATCTTTTAGAATATGAAATGAACATAGACAAGTTAAATGTTAGTATATGGTTATTTGGAAAAATACATTTGGGAAATGTCATGCTCTCAAATATTTGAATATTAAAATGTGCATATTATATTATTTTTTTGATTCATCGCATATTATATTGAAGATCGAGAAATAAATACAATTTATCTTTAAAAGCATAATGATCACGTTCCGACGCAATTTCCGAAATTTATTATTTCACTATCAAAATTCATTGTTGTTCAAAATTTACTAGTGAATGTGAATTTAGACAATGAATCACATTAATAACAATACAATGATACCGTAACGAATAGATTGACAAAAAAGCTTGGTGAAATTATTATTGTTTGTAAAAAATATGAATAAAAAGCTTTGTGTTTTAAAATGATGGAGAAAAAAGGAATCAGATTCGCCTAGCTTATACAATCATTGCGATTCACGATGAGAATCATGATTCGACTCCATCCCGGCACCTAGGGGTTCGTTTCCATCATCGGTGGTGGTTGTAAAATTATACGATAGTGGTGGGAATCGAATGCAACACATTATATTTTTTTCTAATGTATTAGTTTAAAATATTTTTGGTCGATATCAATATCGAAGAAATTTTAGTGGGTCAATGATCAAATTTTGGTGTCAATATCTAAGAAAATTATTTTTAAATCAAGGGGGTCGAAATTATGTATATTTTTCATTATTTAAAAAATTTACACTAAAATTTGATCATTGACCCACTGATTTTTTTTTAGACACTCGACCAAAATATATTTTAATTAATACTTAGAAAAAATATAATGTGTTGTATTCGATTCCGACCACATGTCATCGATAATTCTTACAACCACCTTAAGTGCGTGGGATGGGAAACGAACCCCAGGTGCCGGGGATGGGAGTCGTATCTTGATTCTCATCAAGAATTGCAATGATCGTTACAACTAGGCCGAATCTGATTCCCTTTTCTCCATCATTTTAAAACACAAAGCTTTTTATTCATGTTTTTTATAGATAATAATAATTTCACCAAGTTTTTTTCATTCTAGTTGTTTTGATACATCGTACGGTATCGTTGTATTGTTACTAATGTGATTCATTGTCTAAATTCACATTCACTAGTACATTTTGAACAACAATGAATTTTGACAGTGAAACAATAAATTTCGAGTGCGTCGAGCGTGATCATTATGCTTTTAAAGATAAATTATATTTATTTCTCGATCATCAATATAATATGCTATGAATCAAAAATAATATAATATGCACATTTTAATATTCAAATAATAGAGAGCATGACATTTCCCTAATGTATTTTTCCAAATAACCATATCCTCACATTTACCTTGTGTATGTTCATTTCATAATCTAAAAGATGTATTTTTATATGATAAAGCGTATATATATCATTAAGATTTAAAATACTACTGCATTAATCACTTTTCTTATTGTCTTAAGTGCAAAACAAAAAGTGAATATTTTTGTGGCGGATGGATGTAATAGTATCAAGGACATTTTATTATACAATCAATTTCACGATTTACATTGAAAATACAAAAAATTGATGAATGAATATCATTTTTGGAGTTATAGTATTTTTTTCATTTTATCAAATGAATATACTTAAATACACATATACACGTGTTATTATTTTTAATTATTATTATTATTATTATTATTACCTGAATTTGCATGGAAAAAAAACACATACTACAACTCTCATGCTATTAATGTTGGGTTGGTAAAAGGGGAAGTAGGAGTACTATGGTAAGATAAAAAGACGTGTTTTATTTTTGAGATGAAAAAAAGGTGCAAGCGAAAAAAAAAAAAAAAAAAAAGAAAAAGAAAAAGAAAAAGAGGAAAATAAAATGGAGCAGCCTACTTTCGAAGATAAAAATAAAAAAGATAGAGCACTCTGACAACATGACGGTAAAAGTTATTGGAATGGGACCCACTCCTCATTTGGAGCACCCAGGCAAGAACTTCCCTTTAAAAAGGTCTGTATACGGCTGCAGAAAATATGGCTGCGGTAGGAGGTATCCTCCGGGGCGTTAATGGCCAGATCATACGAAGCTTTTCGTAGAAACTGGAAGGAGAGTTCGATGTGCTAATAGGTGAGGCTCTCGCTATATACCATGCTTTGGTTTTTGCTCACCTGGGTTTTCTTTAGAGTCATTTTTTAGGGAGACATAATCGCTCTGTCCAATCCTTCTGAAGATCTTTCGCCGGTTGGTAGTATCATTGAAGATTGTCGCCAACTGATGTCAGCATTTGTCTCGGTTTCTTTTTCTTTTGTTAGGAAGAAGAAATATTTTTTTCACCTTTAATGCAGAAGGTCTCCATCTTGTTTGATGTGTGGAATGGGGTTCTACCCCTCATTCTCATGTTATTCATGCTTGTATCGTAAACTTTGATTAATAAATAAATCTCTTTTGCCTTAAAAAAATGTCTATATATGTTTTTTTTTTAAATGTCTATATATTATTTTAATTATTTTTTCAAGTTTTATAGACATCACGAAATTATTTCCGATAACATATTTTTCTTTTTTATTTTTTTATTATTTGCACCACAGTTGTATTGTTTTTAATTTTGGACACCACATTATGATCGTCGCCGTCACCCAAACATTTATAAAAGTAAAAAACTGGTATTGACTTTACTCATCAATAACCCTTCTATAATTATAATATCAATGATGTTATTTTTGAAAAAAATAATATCAATGTCAGTGATAATGTTTTCAGAGTCAGTGACAGTGGCATTATATTTACGAAAAATGATACTCCTTCCGTTTTTTTTTATCTATCACATTTCACAAATTACTCATTTTTTATTTATCTGTTATTGTACATTTCCAATTTATGATTTATTACTTTTTCTCCTTTACCAATAAAATATTTACATCTTCAATAAAAAAATACATTTCTAATACTAAAAACACATTTACCAACAAATTATTTACATCTCCAATAAAAAAAATACATTTACAACACTATATTTGAGACATATTAATTATTTTTTTAATCTGTATAAATCTTCTCTTTACGACATTTATAAAAAAACGAGGGAGTAATAGTGAAGAAAATAGTTTAAAAAACGCCAAGAGTGAAATGAAAGTTATGAATATTTGTGTTTGAAATAGCATTTTTTTTTTGGTGAAATGTAATTTTATTATTTAAGTTGAAATTAACTAGAGTTGGCAGATCTTCAAAGGCGGGAAGGCAACCCCCACCGCAGGCGCCAAACTTCAAATAATTCGCCACATCCTCTGTTACAACAGTTCCCGGCAACGAGCTCCTGCTACTATAAATTTACTTTATTCGTCGTTTCCTTTCGGACATTTTCTCACCATATCTCCAGACTCCAATCCAATTTGCATCCAAATAATTTGCAACAGATTTAAGAAAGACCCATAAAATTATTATAAGAAAAAACAGCAAATGGGTATCAAAGATCTTCTCAGATTCATGAAACCTTACATTGAACCCATCAACATTAAGAAATATGCTGGCCAGCGAGTAAATTCTCTTTACATTTTGCCTCAAGCATCATTTTTGTTCGACATGGTCCCTTTTTTAATTTCACCTCATTTTTATTTTTTTCTTTGTTTTTACCGATTTTAGGTCGGCATTGATGCTTATTCATGGCTTCACAAAGGAGGTATGCATTTTTAATTCATCTGTTTCATTCAGTTTGATTTTTATTTTATATAGATGATGATTACGGCAGTGTGACGTGATACGGATGGGATAGTGGCCTTTAATTTTATTGCAGTAAAGAAATGAGCATGAAGCATGTCTCTTTTAGTTTTAGGCTTTTATGATGGAGTTATCAAAGTAATGGGTATTCTTTAGCTTATTCATGTAGCATGGAGCTGTGCTTGAATACGGATGGAGACAAGAAATTGCAGTATTTAAAATATTTTATGCATCGGATCAATCTGCTGCGTCATTACAAGATTACTCCGGTTGTTGTTCTTGATGGTGGAGACTTGCCTTGTAAATCATTAACAAAAGATGAAAGGGAAAGGTATTACTTTCAACATTGGACACCCTTTTTTTTCCTCCTACATTGAATTCGAGAAGTATTTGAAGGTTCAATTTTTGAATCGCCCTTTGAATTTTGTAGGAAAAGACGAGCAAATTGTGATCTTGCAATGGAAAAGCTTAAGGAAGGTGATACTGCTGGTGCCTCTGAGCTCTTTCAGGTATCTAGCTTATTTATTTCACTTCCTATAGGTAATTCTGACAAGTTATCTTTCATCTTTCATGAAATCGCCACATACCTAGCGCCAGCAGTTTTTTTTTTTTTTATTATTTACCTTCTTGTTAGTGTTTTCAGTAATGTGTGTCTCGAAGATTGCAAGCAGAAAAAGTTGATTCTAACTAAGAACAAAGTTGACTCGATAAAATCTGCAGCTTATGCACCGAGTTTTGTGTAGAATGCAAATTACGATCATTCTGTTGTTTCATACCATGACAGTTAAGATAATTCACTTGTCGCTACCCATTTGCTTTCGAATCAAGTCTAACAGACTTCATTTTGTTATTAGATGCAGCATTGGTGTCGCATAAGTATCTTTTCCTTTGATTTCTTACGCAGTTGTGTGTCAACTAACATATTTAGTCTGTTTGCCTGAAAAGCAATTAGAAAATTCGATGTAGGAGGAATATCTGACTGTGTTCTTTTGATGTTTATGTGTAGAGGGGAGTGAGCATAACCCCATTAATGGCACACCAGCTCATTCAGGTACTCTTATCCTTTCTCTGATAGTCTGATTAGTGTTATCCCTGCAATTTCAAGAAATGATACATACACAACTCTAGTGCACAATTATTATTTCTAACTGTTGATCAATTAGTGGTTTCCACTAACCAATGGCCGAGATAAGGGTTGTGTAAATGTTGTGTTTCTAGATGCGGTCATGTATCATTTTCGCTGCAATTCAATGTATTTATACTGTTTATATGTCAGTTGTAGTTCAACAATGCTTCTTGTGTCCTGATCATTTTACGTTTAGGTTAAGGAATCAATAATAAGTGATTCTTTCCGAGCCTGCTGTGTTCATTGTTTTGCTCACATCAATAGTTTTGTAGGGTTGATGAATTGAACTCTATGCATAATGTTTCCTTTATAGATATAAAATATCTCTTGTAATTGTATCTTGGTTCTGCAACATATAATATAGCCTGTGACCATCTGACTACGTCAAATGTATCGTCCCTGCAGTCCTAGGATCATCTGCAGTATCGATCTGTTTTTGAGTGTTGACTGTTGCTTCATTATACACTTGAAATTGTTGGTTATTCGTATTAAACAGTATGCGTTTATTGGTTAGCAATTTTTTGTCAGATAACGGATTCTATTATCATTTTGTTCAGATTTTAAGGGAAGAGGATATTGAATACGTTGTTGCTCCATATGAGGCCGATGCACAGTTAGCATATATGTGTACCATTGAAGCAGAAAAAAAGGTGGAATTGTGGCAGTCATATCAGAGGACGGTGACCTATTAGCTTATGGATGCCCTTCTGTAAGAATGAGAACAACTTAGAGAGCTTTTACAGGGCAGTACTGTTTTTTTTTTTTACATTTAAATCTCCGTTTAAGTTGGATTTTTCGCTAGTAGGTCATCTTTAAGATGGACAAGTTTGGCAATGGCGAAGAGATAATCTTGGACAGGGTTTTGATTCTGCTGACTGCATACCAAACTTCCGAAACTTAGATAAACAATTGTTCACAGGTATACTTTACAAAAGATTTAACCATTTAGAATGATTTATTTATCTAAATGTCATGCTCAACCTAATAACGGGTCACCTTCTCTACAAGATCGTGAGTTTGAAACCTACTTTGAGCACATACACTATGTTAGTACGTAGGTAATCTGTAAGTATCTTGAAACTGAAGCAAAATGCTTATGTGGAGTGTTCATAATTGGGAGAACAGTGTAAATGCTCATGTATGCTTATATGGCAAAACACTCGTAAAGCTCACATGCTTTTAGGTGTTCTTCGTATTCCAGATGCTGTGCATTAGACTTTTTGGAAAAATGAGGCGCTCAACATATTGAAACAAGGCTGGCTTAAGATCACCATAGGTCAAAACAGTTGTCTAATATAAACACATTAATAGGAGCATTACGTGTGTGTGCGTGTACATTTTGTTATCGTTTTATATGACTTGCCATGGCCTATATAATACATGAATTGTGAACTAAAGTCCTGTACTAATTTTGCAGGAATGTGTGTGTTAGCAGGCTGCGATTTCCTTCCGTCTATTCCAGGAATAGGGATTTCTAAGGCGCATGGCCTGGTTTCTAAATATCGTAACTTAGACCGTGTATGCAAATCTTTTCTTTCATTCTAACTTTCTATGTGTATTTTTACATGGTAAAGCTGTACATGCATCACTTTCAGAATATACATGATATTTAAAGAGTAACTTACAACAAAATTTAAATTTTATTCTGCTAAATATGATAGGCTATATGGATTGTTTGATCTCCATAAATCACATCTTTTTTCCTAACCTGTTTAGCTGAAAATAAGCCCATATATATTTTCACAATTATCTTCTTTCATATACATACATGTCGTGTGCCGTGTAACAAGTTCGTTTACCTCAACCTTTGTCTTACACTTTCTCCCTCCACCATTAGGGTTCTTTATTTACTGGTGCACAATCCCTCGATTCGTAAAGTAGCTTCCAAGAAATTGTATTCATATTAATCCCCATTTTGTTAAAAGCAATTATGCTCATCAAGGTTGCTGACATGCTTTGTAGGTTGTTTCGGTTCTTAAATTCGATAAAGGAAGTCAAGTGCCTGAAAACTATGCCAGAGCATTCAAAGAAGCAGTTGCAGTTTTTCACCATGCCAGAGTGTAGGTCAAACCAGAGATTTTTTTCTTTCCTTAAGCTGTCTTCTAAATCTTGTTTCTTGAATATTTCACAAATGTTTCTACGTATATAACATGTATCTGCAGATATGATGCTGCCTTGAAGCAGCTTAAACACATCAAGCCCATCCCAGAAACGCTTTTGCAGAGTTTAGACGTGAATCTCGACTTTTTAGGGCCGTATCCTTTTTATCTGATAAGTTTTGAATTCATAAAAGATGATTAGCACACATTGATACATGATTGATCATACGTGTTTTTCCCTTGACTGACAATAGAGAAGTTGCTCCTGCTTTTGCTATTGGGATTGCTCGTGGTGACATTAATCCATGCACGATGGAGGCGTTTGATCAAAACCCGAGTCATGGAAGTTTGATTAAAACAAACAAAACCTTCAACATTACTCGCTTACAGACAAAAGAGCCACCATCTCTGCCTTCAAAAGATGGCTACTTTTCTGTGGTCCCCTCTATATGTAGTAGACAAGGAGCATCAGGTAAGATTCTCTTTTTTATCATTGGTCCTTTTTCAAAACATTATCTGATTAAAGAATGTTGTATTTTTCTTGTTTGCCAGTAACTGAGCAGAAGAGGGTAGCATTTTCTGCCAAGACAAAGTGTTTGAATAAAGAAACAGAGGTGGAAAAGCTGATACTGACTTTGAAGGATGATACTGATAATAGTAATACCCAAGCAGCAGAAAGTAGAACAAATGCTACGAATGAAACGCCGAGATTTCCAGATAACAATCCTTTCAAGAGAGCAAAACAGGTACATTTTACAGAGATTACAGAGAAAGTAGAAAATGAAGCTGCTGTTGAGAGCTCAGAAACTGTTTCCATGTCCGTCGTATCAGAATCACAACAAACAATGGAATCTAAGCGTGAAATAATCCATTGTGAGAAGAATAGCAAAATAGGAAATGTGAGAAAAGGGAAGAGAAGCAAATGTGAGAGTTTGCAAAGTGATAAAACAAGTACTACCATTTTAAGTTTCTTTTTCTAGAGCTTAGATTGTGCGAAACGTCGGGAGAGATGACTCCACTGTGAGTGCGTCTTAAAGCCAGATAAGATGTTAATTATCAACCTCCCCATCGCCTAAACTTTTGGAAAAGCATTTGGTAGTTCAACAAACAACTCTGCCAATTGACAATAAACTACTTTTTCTCCTTAATTATACTCTTCCTATCTTCTCCTCTGTTCTTCCTCTAATTCTTTTGACGGTTACCTTGTTAAGTGTGGGCGGTTATGGCTAAGAAAATGGACCACAATATCGTCAATTTGAAAAATATTATTGGAGCTTTTTTTTATATACACAGAGTGCCTAAAAATCTCTTGAATCCTATTGATTGACAAACCAAGAGGATTTTGTAAGAAGGTCTGCTCCAAAATTTGACTTAAATCAAAGGGTAGGAAGGTCATTATGACAGGGGTTTACATGCTTACAAAGGTTGGCCACTTTATACCACTAGAGCCATGGGTATACATCTGAGATTGTTGCAACAACATTCTTTCTGAGTTGTACAGTGTACATGTTCCTGTATTAATCATATTTATCAGGTGTACAACATTTACTGTAATAATAATATTTTAAGGTTTTTTTTTTTCCTACTTACTTCATTGTTAAAATCACATTTTTTTACGGATATGAAAAAACACACGCCACACACACACTTTTATCCTCACCGACACTCGAACCACTTTTGTCCTCACTTCAGGACTCAGATTAATAACCTCGGTGATTACAAATTTAACGCCTTATTAGCAAAATCATGTCTTTATTCTCTTAGTTAATATGCGTGTCCTCGAATAATTAGGAGCATAGGAAAAGCGGAATCGACCAAGAACTTGCATCCGTGATCAATGATAAACGGAAAAACACACTTTACTCAAACCGTAAAATATAAATGCCATGCTTTTACAAATTTGCCCCTCTTTCAAGAAATCCTATTGGAGGACAAGTATGACATGATGGTCCTGGACCACCATAAAACTACTGTAGGAATAGTTGCATATGTTAACGGGAAATTCTGATGCAGTGTTTATCGGATAACCGGCTCCACGCGATGATGAACTGATCTAACCAAGTTGTAATATGTAGCCTCTATATCAGAATTATCCTAAGTGACCTTGCAAACTTTAATGATGTATACACCTATAATCATGGACATATTGAACATAAAATCAATACAAAATAATAATAAATAATATAAAGAAATCTGGAGTTCTCACAACAATTGTTCAAAAATCAAAGTTGGAAGTTCTTCCTTTTTTGGTATTTCGAAATATAGAAAAGAAAAGAAAAAACAAAATTCATCTCCTCCACTTCCCCCCTCAAAATACATTCACAAAAATCATCATCTCCAAACAATACAGCATCACTTTGCAGAAAAAAACCTTAAGAAACTGTAGTAAGCAGACAACCTTGGAAAATCAGAGGCCAACCGAAATTAACCTGCGATTTATTTACATATACACACTGATTCATATCAGTGCAACCCAACAACCATCACGAAAGAAGAAGCAGTAAAGCAAAGAAAACAAACCGATATGATAATGGCATCTCAACGTATTTTCTCTTTTCATCACACACCATTATTGTGGAGACACCTTCCATACACGTAGGCAAGCATCCTCACCGGAGCTCACCAGAGTGTCATCACCGTGAAAGCTATTCCATAAACTCCACCAAGATGGGCGGCCTTTATGGTGGTTCTATGTGATGCTGGTTGGTCTATTTCAGAATAATAACACACGTGTCAAGCGACCCAGTGGCAACTAAATTGCTGTTTGGAGACCATGCCAAACAGTTTATAATGCCGAAAGTGATACAACATATTATTCAGCTTCACCTGAAAAAAGAAATTTATTTTCACAGTTAAGGTTGTAGTAATTTCGTGAAAGTGCAAAATAGAAACATTGGCATAACGGAACAATTTGGAAATTTGATACCTCTCTAGAAGCACGATCCCATACAACAGCTTCACGATTAACATCAGCAGATGCAAACATAGAAACATCAGGGGAGTAGCGAATGACAGTAATAGCCCCTCGATGTTTTTCTAGGACAGTTTGTTCTTCAAGACTGCCTTCTGATACAGAATAGACGTGTAATTTACCATCTTCACCTCCTACAATAGCTTCAGTTCCATCTGGTGATATCATACATGCCGCGACAGGAAATCCAAGGTTAACAGTGGACACTATTTGTGTCCCACGAAGGAGGATAACCCCGGTTTCAAACGAAACCAATGCCAGCTCAGGAGAAAGAAGGGCAAGGCTTAAGTCCTTTGGTTGACTGCCTATGTCCACACAATCACCATCACCACACTGATCCCCGTGTAGAGAAACTCTCCATATCTATGTCATACGATTAGAGAGACGAAAGATTAGGACTTTAATAGGACTTAACTCTCAAAAATCACTACCCATGCAAAAGCTAAAGTCCAATGAATGAAAGCAAATTTTTTTTTTTTCAAGAAATGAATTTAGAGAAAAAGGAACAGCCATTCACACCTTATTGTCAAATCCAGAGGTAACTAGTTCGTCTTCAACAACTGCAAAGCATTTGATCTGAGAAGTCACCTTCCTGTCCAGTCTACCGTGATATCCGATGCCTTGAATCCACTTAACTATCAAACCATCATAGCTGCTAGATAAAATGAGTTTCTGATCACTTTTGGGTACTACTAGAGAATTAACGTTCTTCATATGACCAGAGAATGACGTTGGACTTTTATCCAGATCGGTAGCTGAAAACAATGAAATGGTCCCACCTAGAGAAACGGTGACAATATAATCATTTTGCCAGAGACACCCAACTAGCATGTCATCAACTCCACCAGAACCAGGAGAAGTCAATGTTTTTGTCACTTTCCCGTTACCATCCTCAGATATCTCCCATATTTTTGCAGTCTTGTCTGCCGAGACAGTTAGCAACTAAAGTTGAAACATCAGATACACAAATCAGAATAGTGCAAAAGCATGTACATTTTTCTTGTAATCAACGCATGAGAACCAGATCATAAGAAATCTGAAAGAACGCAAGAAAGTTAAAAGTATATGAAGCATGAGATAGGCCATCTTGGAATGTGATAGACCAAGCAAGAAAGTTATATACAATTGCAGAACTTGAAAGCAATTAAAGATGATGTTTGGCATAGATATATGAAATCATGTCTTTGCACAATGAAGTAGGCCAGGTGACGTTTCCACTTTCCATGTTTGGTGATTCTGAAAAAAACTTATAAAGCATATGCCCCCAAAATAGAAAACACTACTTGCCTGTTTACTGTCAGGCCTCCAACTGACAGCGTATATGGTACCCTTATGACCATCCTCAGAAGACAATTCTCCTTTACATCACCAGTTTTGGCATCATAAATTATTCCCTTCTTGTCAGAGCCCACACTAATCAGCTTGGTCCCATCTGGAGAGAACCTTATGCAATTTACAAAATTCGAATGGTCCCTGTGAATCACCAAATACCAAGCCGTTATTCACCAATCAAAATCCAAAGTTATGTGCCATACACGGGGATCAAGTGCAGATACTGAGCATCAAAGTTATCTCCCATGAAACAAAATTGTAATTATCATTTTCAGGAATACACCATAAGGATGAAAAAAGGCCATCAAAATTGTAATTATTCACCTACATTTTCCCATACACCAATCATGTAGGAGTCTCTAATTCGAAGGGTGAACACACCATAAGGATGAAATTAGAGGCCATCAACTTCAAATTCATTGGTTTTGATCCCCACACACACACACACACACCTTCTTATCAGTAAGCTTTCCGTGAGTCTACCATTATGGCATCCATATTACTTCCCAAATACAAGTAAAATACTAAGTTTAGTAGGGTCAGATTCATAAGACTACTGCCTGCCCCTGCCCCTCATTTATGCCGCATTACTAAATTCTTATGTTGAGTGAGTTCTGGACTAGCAGAAATTCTAGACAATGGCTGCTTCAAGGAAATTCCAATAAGTTGACTCCGAAAACGGTAAATAAAACATGAACAAGTTAACCTCAACTGCCTTATTTAGCAAATCAATTAAGATACGACATTGCTAATGATTGCATAACATATTCGTAAAGCAGCATCAAATGTTACTATTACAAGCCAGTCTGAAGGTACAAACAATAACAGCTGAATATAGAGGAAATCACAAACCTGTGCGATAGCTTGAATTTAAATGGAGGCCCTTCATAAAAATTCACCAAAAAATCTTCCCCACAAGTAGCAATCCGAAACGGCCTGGTTGGCTTCAAAGCACAACTCAATACTCTCCTCGAATGCCCATCAAATTCTCCAACATTGGTCCCAGAATCCCACCTGCAAGCCACTTAATTTCTCAACAATGCTGCACGAAAATAATTGGGATTCGAAATCTTGTAATGGACAAATAAAGAAAGGGGAGAAATAAACAAATAATATATTAAAAAAGCAGAAAAGTTCAACCACAATTATTGAAAGAAAAGGAGATCATAATAGGAAACTCACATTATAGCGCGAACAAAAGATTTACCCTTTCCTTCACCAGAGGCAACAATCCTCAACCCATCAGGTGACCACTGAAGATCATCGATCCGACCAGAGAGGACCCGGAACTCGTTTTTAAGAACAAACTCATTGTGGGTCCCCCAGATCCGAACAGTACCAGAAACATCAGCTGAAGCGATCCATTCTCCATTAGGGGAGTATCTTGCCACGGTGGCAGGATATGCATGCTCGCCGTAAACGGCCACCTCAAGTGGACGGTCCAGATAGCGGATTATGACAGATCGTCCGTTCGTGTAAAGGATTGAGTTGGATTTAGGGTCGCCGGAAATCAATATACCGCGACCACGCTCCGTCGAAGGGACGCATGCGTAGGTTTCTATGAGCTGCGCCATTTTTATTTTTATTTTTATTTTGTTGGCAGTGAAAACGTGAAGAGTGTTGCGATGTCTGGAATTTGGAATGTCCAGGCGATAAAGAGCTCTGTACCTTTTGTCCGAACAAAAAAGATAAAGATTTTTTTAAATAACTAAATAGAAAAGTACGTAAAACTTTGATGGTTACGTGTGATCCATTAGAAATAAAATGTACTAAATTTTTTTTTTTGGAAGGTAATGTAAAATGTTATAATGTATATGATTCGATAAGACTTTCATACAAGGGTTTCATTGGAAAAAAACAAATTTTATTTATCCAAATCCGCTAAGCATGCGAAGATAACATTGATGACATTAATAACGAACTCATGGTCTAAGTATTTCGAGACATTAATGGTATTTTAATATAGTACAATCTCGAACTTCGGTCAATCTCGTATTTTTAAGAAGTATCACTATCAACCCTATCATCTTGTACATAATTTTATGCATACTAATATTAAAAAATAAAATGATCATCACTAAATATTATTTTTATTACTTTAAAACAACATGATACTGATATTAACAGTTTTTTCCTACGATTTTAGTTGACGCATTTTGTTGTTCCTTATGCTTCAAAGATGAAATAATCGGTATGTACTCGCATTATTCTCTTCATAAACATCTTTTTATCAATCATAATTACATTTATTTTTTTCCTTCTTTTACGGTAGATGTACACAAATATGTAATTAAAAATTCTCATTATCCCTTCACTTTTTCTAACTTTTAAATTTTTACAGATTGTATTAAGTGAATTAATGGCAGGTATCCAAAATTGTCAAAAAAAACTTATAATAGATATGGCCATCATCATTATTTCTGAAGAAAAAAAAGAAATGATATGCGGATTACATATTTGTGTAACGCTTCTTCCACTACATATGATATCCATTGATAAAAATGATAAAACATTTATTGTTATAGCTCCAACACAATCAAAAGTGTTGATAGTGTTATGAATAAAAGTGGAGTGAGCGATATCATCACAATAAATAAATAAAAAACCGCACATCATTTGAATTGTTGGGTACCTTCGAGGAGCAAGAATCTTCAAGTATGAAGGTCAGTGCTTTTATCGTCAGTGTCATCTAACCGCACATTCACAATGTAAATATGATCTGGCCGTAGATTTATTTATTTTTTCAAAACTACATAGTTTTGCTAAAATTGTCTAAATTCAATAAAGACTCGGGAGAAAGACTGATCCTCGATCCGTATGTCGTTGGATTGTATTTATCTTTCTAAAATTCGACTATAAAATCATACATTTTATACCCAAACCCGTGCCTCGAACTTTGCTGAACAATGCGTGAAAGTTTGATTAAAAAACCTCTCATGTGGTTTGCACGTAAAATCGCAGGTCTTTATCGTTGTTCGCCACAATCCCAAGCTTGGTTGTAGTGACGTCCCATCGACAAAAGAACTTAGACGCCCGCCATCGATAAGTAAATGCCATCAATGGAGTAAGAAGATTGACGATACTCCCCTACCCCACAGTCTTTGGATCATGGTCCCACGGACGGATCCCCGCATAGGTCTTTATTATTGTCCACTCGAACTTCCAACCGAAGCTACAGTCATTTCTCTGGTCATATAGCAGTCATTCATATGAAAAGATCGCATTTTTTAAACTTTGTTCAAATAAGAGTTGTACAGCGTACGGAATTCTTCTTCTGAAGCAATTGGATGCCCAACTCGGCCTATCATAAGTTACAAAAACATTCACAAAAATATATGAACATCGTTAATAATACCACACGCGATTTACTCTCAGATTACACTGCAATCGTGAAATTCGACTTTTGTTCTAAAGTCAAAATTACATATAAAATTCAACTCTTGGAGGTTGAAATATATTTCGACATCTATAAAGTTTCTAAATTTACACGAACAGAATAATGCGAACAAATTGATCAGTGCACATTAATAAATGCCCAAAATATATACAGAGGCCAACAAAGACGACGGACTGAAAATGCAAAGAAATGAGTTTCCGACAACTGCATGGCGCCATTTTACGTTGTCGGTTCCAGATACCATCTTCGTCATCTTCACTTAATCTTGATAAAACGCTCCATGGAGACCCCTATACACCCAAAGCCTCCGTGGGAAACAATCTGTATTATCACGCACTGAACAGAAAATTACTGACTCGGACATTGTTCAATGCAACATTTCCATCAAAAACTACATGCGCAAAGGTGAATGTGATGCCGCATTACGAGTTTTCAAGTCCATGCCGCGTAAGACTTCCGTTTCCTGGAACAGCATGATATCTGGGTACTTGAAAAACGACCATTTCAAACTTGCCCGGAAGTTGTTTGACGAAATGCCGCAAAGGGATATAGTCACTTGGAATACCATGATTACTGGGTGTATCAGGAATAAGGATCTTGGGGCGGCGAAGATTTTGTTTGCTCAAATGCCTGAAAGAGACGTGGTATCATGGAACGCATTGTTATCGGGGTATGCTCAAAATGGGTATGTGGACGAAGCTCGGAGGACATTTGACGCGATGCCAGTTCGGAATGAGATTTCTTGGAATGGTATTTTGACAGCATATGTGCAGAATGGGAGACTGGAGGAAGCGAGGAGGCTGTTTGAGCGGAAAGAGAGGTGGGAGGTGGTTTCCTGGAATTGTTTGATGGGTGGTTATTTGAAGAAGAGGAGTCTGGTTGAGGCCAGGCAGATCTTTGATAGAATGCCTGTGAGGGATGATGTTTCATGGAATACTATAATTACATGTTATGCTCAAAATGGGGATATTGTAGCAGCCAGGAAATTATTCGACGAGTCCCCTGTTCAGAATGTATATACATGGACAGCCCTTGTGTCTGGATATGCGCAAAACGGGTTGTTGGACGAGGCGAGGAGGATTTTCGACAAGATGCCAGAGAAAATGCAGTTTCATGGAACGCCATAATTGCTGGTTACGTTCAGTGTAAGAGAATGGACTCGGCAAGGGAGTTGTTTGAGGCGATGCCTTGTAAGAATATTAGTTCATGGAATACAATGATTACAGGGTATGCTCAAAGTGGGGATATCGCACTTGCTAGGAGCTTGTTTGACAAGATGCCTTATCGTGATTGCATCTCTTGGGCTGCAATTATTTCAGGATATGCTCAGAGTGGTTGTAGTGAGGAGGCATTGCATATGTTTGTCAAAATGAATAGAGAGGGGGAGAAAATTAATAGGTCGTCCTTTACATGTGCTTTAAGCACATGTGCTGATGTTGCTGTTTTGGAATTCGGAAAGCAGATACATGCGATGCTCATGAAGGCTGGTTTTGAGTCTGGATGTTTTGTGGGCAATGCACTTCTTGCAATGTATTGCAAATGCGGGTGCATTGAAGAAGCATATAATGTTTTTGAGGAAATTATGGAAAAGGATATTGTCTCTTGGAACACGATAATCAATGGTTATGCTCGACACGGATTTGGGAAAGAAGCTCTGAACCTCTTTAAGAATATGGAAGGGTTGGGTGTAAAACCTGATGATGTTACCATGGTAAGCTTTATGTGTACTCTGTTTTATTGGGCTCTTGTGGTGCTAAACAAGCTTCAGATTTGCTTTGAAATCCTTCATCCTCTACAAACCTTCGAATCAGATAAGCTAATGAAATCAGATATCTTCAAATTGTATTTTTTTGTGAAGTTATCTTCAAAATTAAACTTTATGCTTTCATCTGTCTCTTACCCGTTAGCCTGCTGTTTTGTAACATTTTACCTTGCCCCTTATTTGTTTCATGATGTCTGCTTGTGATATGAAGGACTTATTTGTTAATGAGTAATTAATTCACCTATTCTAGTGTGATGATAATACAACTACATGAAGTAAACTCTATTTGAGGTTTTGTTAACGTCTTCTCAGTTCTGTGGGATCTAATAGGATGTGACGGCTGTAATTCTGTTTCTTTACGTGCCTACTAAACCATCAGACCCTATCCAGTGGACATTTAATAAATTGCTTTCCTCCTTACATTGACATGATGTGTTTTTATTGAGAGGCTTTTGATGTTCGTATTTATTTAGGTTGGCGTTTTATCAGCGTGTAGTCATTCTGGCTTGATAGACACGGGGATGCGGTATTTCTATTCAATGAACAGTGATTACGGCATAACTGCAAATCCAAGGCACTATAATTGCATGATTGATCTTCTGGGTCGAGCAGGACGTCTAGATGAGGCTCAAAATCTAATGAAAGGCATGTCTTTCGAGCCTGATGCTGCCACATGGGGTGCCTGCTTGGGGCAAGTAGGATCCACAACAATGCTGAACTTGGTAAAAAGCTGCTGAAATGGTTTTCGCATTGGAACCTTGGAATGCAGGTATGTATGTCGCCCTCTCGAATTTATACGCATCTTCAGGGAGGTGGCAAGATGTGAGAAAGTTGAGATCAGAAATGAGGATACCGGGTTACAGAAAGTACCCGGGTACAGTTGGGTGGAAGTACAGAATAAAATTCATACATTTTCAGTCGGGGATTCCACCCATCCAGATTCTCATAGAATACATACGTTCTTAGAAGAGCTAGATCAACGGATGAAGAAAGAGGGTTACGTGTCTGCAACGAAATTGGTTTTGCATGACGTTGAAGAAGAGGAAAAAGCACACATGCTTAAGTATCATAGTGAAAGATTAGCTGTAGCGTTTGCTGTGTTGCACATACCTCCGGTAGGCGATTCGGGTAATGAAAAACTTACGGGTTTGTGATAATTGTCACACTGCCATTAAGTACATATCAAAAATAGTTGGAAGGTTGATAATTGTACGAGATTCAAATAGGTTTCACCATTTCAGTGATGGTGCATGCACTTGTGGAGATTATTGGTAAGTTGAAGAACCGAATGGCTTTGGTTTATTCACAGCTGTTTTGTTGATCAGATTAACCGAACGGTAGGATGTAGAGAGAAGTCTACGCAATTTGTGCACGAGTTCAAACCCGGTGTTTATCCAGATCAATCCGGGTGCTAGTGGAGGAGGATTGAAAAATCATGGTGATGTATTGATGTAATTAATCTAAACACCCGAATCGATCCTTTTGGTGATTCGCAAGACACTATCCAGGTGAAAGGTTCAATCAATTCCTGCCAATACCCATGTCAGGAAATTTAAGAACATTTTACAGTAGCCCAAACAAGATGTCTAAACAAGTATGGAGGATCTAGGTACAGGAGAACCGAGAACACGACCCCCCCTCCGCCTTACTCTTTGGTCGGTTTTGTTAATACAGCTGGTTTTAAGAAATGAGTGATTGTCTTCGTCCGACCCTTACTCTCCAACTTTATTGAGCTTGAGCTTTGGTCGGCACTTTAAGCCCGTCCGCTTCATAACTAAAAATGTAAGTATAACAAATAAAATGAATTCTTGTTTTGACAACTACTTACAACTAAATATAAACGGATGAAGTATATTTTAGGGACGGAAGGGGTACATAATTACGAGAGATCAATTCAACGATTAATGATATAGTCAAATGACGTTTTAGCCATTAATCTTTATTAAAATTTATAAGGTACTGATAAGGATATTCATCCTTGTATCTCCGGCATGAATTCAAGGGATTTGAAGTCACAGGATATTGATCCAAATCCTCGTTCAAATTCAGAGAATCATGGAACACAAAAAGATAAAGCAAGCATGGATAAGGATCGGATTACCTGAGAAGCGGCAGCAAGAAGAACTCTGCACAATGAAGAGACCGAATGCATTAGGGTTCCTTTGAAAAAGAGGATAAATGATTATCTGTTTTGTATTTGTTTAAACAATAGGATTATCTTAATTAATATTTTTATTTTATAAAGGCTACCTATACACTATAAATATGGTAGGGCGTGCATTGTATTTTTCAAGCATTGGTGAATACATTTTCTATCACTCTTTTAATTTCTTTACAGTATCGTGAGCCCTCTCGTAAATTGTGTTTTAGCTTTTTTCTCAACCAAATCATGGCCAAAGAATCAGCTCTCACAATCCAGCAGTTTCACCAATGCACAAGTTTAATCTCTATAAAACTCACACTAAAAAATTATCTGTTATGGCGTTCACAGGTTATCCCCTTGATTAAAAGTCTTGGTGTACACCATCACCTTACATCATCTGTGAAACCTGCTGAAAAAATTGAAAACGCAGAAAAGCAAGAAATTGACAATCCTGAATATGCTCTCTGGATTGTCAATGATGGGCTTCTAGTGTCTTGGCTATTAGGCACTGTGAAGGAAGAAGTTGTGAGCATGATCTATGAAGAAGATGCCACAAAGACACACGTGATCTGGATCGCCTTGGATGAGCAAATTTTCTACCCCATACTGGCCGAAAAGGAAGGAAATCTCAAAATCTCTCGATGGGGGTGAAAAGGGCAATAAAAAAGTGGATGAATATCTTAAGGACTTTAAATCCATCTCGTGACAATTTGCATTTGCAATTAAGAAGCTCGTGTCGATTTGGATAAAGTATTTGATTTTGTCATGGATTAGGCAATGAGTATATGAATTTTAGAACAACTATGCTCACAAAGGCACCATACCTCTTTGCACGATTAATTACTTCTCTGCTGAGGATATGAGCAAACCATCAAAACACAACGGTGAGTAAAGCGGTGATTGATCAAAGAATAAGCATTCCTCTCTCAAAGAGGTAGAGGAAGAGGCAGAAGAGGTGGCAGAGGATCTTTTAACTCCAGAGGCAGGGGCTTTGCACCTGCAGGAAGATCTGAAGGTGCAGATCCAAAACAACCAGATCAAGGTGTACAAGGAACTAATTCAAAATCTGGAGTACAAGTAAATGAAGTCAAACCAACTTGTCAGATCTGTGGTAAGGTCAATCACACAACACTAGAATGCTGGCATAGATTTGACTATACTTACCAATCTGAGGAGGTGCCAAAAGCTCTAGCAGCTATGAATCTGTCAGAGAACCATGATCCTTTTTATGCAGATACTGGGGCCACAGCTCATATGACAAATGATGAAGGTAAACTTTATTTGAAAAGAAAATATGTTGGTAATGATAAAATTTTTGTAGGTGATGGAACAGGGCTAGATATTACTCATACAGGTGATGCTCTTGTGGGCAACCTAAAACTTAAAGATGTTTTAGTTGTTCCATCCTTAACAAAGAATTTGATGTCTGTTGGAAAGTATGCTGCTGACAACCAATGTGTCTTTGAATTCACTGACACTGGGTTTGTTATTAAGGACAAAAATCTGCAGATAATAGCTAAAGGACACAAGAGAGGCAAGCTATATGCAGTTGATGAAGAATTGGAGAAAGCTTTGAGTGCAGTCAGAATAAGGAAAGTTCCTTCAACAATATGGCATGAGAGACTTGGTCATCCCCACACCAAATTAGTTTCTATTTTAAATAAAAATTCTTTTATTGATGTTAGTTCATGGACACATCAACCTAGGATTTGTGCCTCCTGCCAATTAGGCAAGAGTTGTAAGCTTCCTTTCAATAAAAATGAGAAAAAGACTACCTTTCCTTTGGAAAAGATTCACTGTGATTTATGGGGACCTGCTCCCATTGCTTCAAATCAAGGATACCGTTATTATGTGATTTTTATTGATGATTTCTCACGTTTCACCTGGCTGTATCCATTAAGGAAGAAATCAGATTTTATGATCGCTTTTAAAATTTCAAAGCGATCAATGTAAAATCAATTGAATCATAAAATAAAGGTTTTTCAATGTGATGGGGTGGAGAGTTTAAACTAACTGATTTCCTAGATCATTTATCACATTGTGGGATAAAGTTGGAGTCTCTTGTCCTCATACTCTGCAATGTAGAATGGAGTAGCTGAACGCAAACATAGGCATGTGGTTGAAACAGGTTTAACCATGATGTTTCATGCCCATGTGCCTCAACATCTTTGGGTTGAAGCATTTGATACAAATTGTATATTTGATTAACAGTCGCCTTCCTCAAGCCTAAAATTTGAGACGCCTTACTCAAAATTGTTCAGCACAGATCCGAATATGATGGCCTAAGGGTGTTTGGTCACGGTGTTTTCCTACTTTGAGACACTATGGACAAGATAAGTTTGCCAAAAGAAGTGTACCCTGTGTTTTTCTTGGTTATAGCCCAATACACAAAGGGTATAGGTGTCTGGATCCACAGACAAAAAGAGTTTATCTATCTAGACATGTTGTTTTTAATGAAGATGTTTTTCCTTTCAAACCAATACTCTCACAAAGTTACTGTGGATCCAAATGTGAGCTTGTAAATTACCCTACAGCTGATGAATGGAAGAAGTCAAGTCAATATGATACTGCTGCCCCTGATCCTGCAAATGATCATGAGCCTACTATAACAGCTACAGATTGTTGTCACCCATTTGAAGAAAGTCAAGAGGAAGGCACTGATACTCAGGCTCCACAAAATGAGCCCACAGCATCATCTACAGATGAGGACATGCACAGTCCAGAAGGGCATTCACCATCTGATACATCCGATAGTAGTAAAGTAGTGAAGAGCAGAGACCTTTCAACAAGTTAGACCGATCGAGAGACAGAGGCCACCTACTTATTTGCAGGGACTATGCCTTGGACACAACACATCGAGGACATTATTCACGAGCCAAAGACAATCAAAACGACTTTGAAACATCCTCAATGGGTGCAAGCAATGAATGAGGAATTAATGACTCTACACAACAATAACACATAGGAGGCTGGTGCCTAGACCTCCTAACACTAATATAGTGGGGTCAAAGTGGGTGTCTGAGAATAAAAATCAAGGAAGATGGGAGTGCGGAAAGGTACAAGGCAAGGCTTGTGGCACAGGGCTTTTCCAATGCACTGGAGTAGACTTTGAAGAAACTTTTCATTGGTCATCAAGCCTACAACAATCGGACTAGTACTTGCCCTAGATTTCTCTTGTTTGGAAAATGAGACAATTAGATGTCAAAATGCCTTTTTGCATGGGCATCTCAAGGCTCGGTTTATATGGAATACCACCGAGATTCAAAAGCACCGAAAACCCTAATCATGTGTGCTTATTAAAAAGGTCCCTTTATGGGCTTAAACAAGCCCCTAGGGCCTGGTTTGATAATTTGTCTCGGTTTGATGCAGCTCAATTTTGTCTGTAGTAAGGCAGACTCCTCTATGTTTGTGTTAAGGCACCAGGGTGTGTGCATTATTATGCTGATATATGTGGATGACATTATTGTGATTGTAATAACCCCCGATTCATGTCTCGATTAATTGTTCAACTTGGTGGAATTCTCTCTTAAGGATTTGGGCACTGAGTTACTTTACAGGAGTAGAGATCAAGCAAACATCGAGAGGGCATATTTCTCACTCAATGAAGTACATCAACTCATTGTTGGCAAAAACTCAGATGCTAACTTGTAGTGCCATTGCCACTCCTATGGCACTCAAGGTTCAAAGCAAGTCCACAGATCTTGAGGTGGTTGATGCATTTACATACGAAGTATTGTTGGAGCATTACAATACCTAACATTTACTGCACTGGACATCACTCATGCATCAACAAGGTGTGTCAACATTTTGCTAATCCTACTGTTGGGAATTTTAAGGATGTAAAAGGCTTCTCGATTTTAAAAGGACTGCTACATCGGCTGTTATACTAAAGCAAAGCCTCCTGCTTTATGCCATATAGTGATCTTTGATTGGAAATTTGCCGCCTACATTACTAGAAGAAGTACAAGTGGTTTCTTGTGTGTTTCTTAGGGCAAATTGTGTTTCTTGGAGCTCCAAGAAACAACCCACGATGGCTAGATCAAGCTCGAGCGAATACCGCTCAATGGCCTCTACTACAAGCAGAACTTGCTGTGGATTGTTCATTTACTACGAGATATTGGGTTTCCATTAACCATACCACCTCGATTACTGCTGTGACAATATTAGTGCGCTACATATGACCGTTAATCCTATGTTTCATTCCCGTTCTAAGCATTTTGAATTAGACTATCACTTTGTTAGAGAAAAAGTGGTCATTCGACAACTTGTCACTCGCTATGTTCCTCACAAATTTGCAATTAGCGACGTATTTACCAAACCGTTATCCAAGGCTCGTTTTTGACCTTAGCGACAATCTGCGTGTAAACCCATTACCCACGCCGGATTGAGGGGATGATAAGGATATTCATCCTGTATCTCCGGCATGAATTCAAGGGATTTGAAGTCACAGGATATTGATCCAAATCCTCGCTCAAATTCAGAGAATCATGGAACACAAAAAAGATAAAGCAAGCATGGATAAGGATCGGATTACGAGAAGTGGCAACAAGAAGAACTACGCACAATGAAGAGACCGAATGCATTAGGGTTCCTTTGAAAAAGAGGATAAATGATTATCTGTTTTGTATTTGTTTAAACAATAGGATTATCTTAATTAATATTTTTTATTTTATAAAGGCTACCTATACACTATAAATATGGTAGCCGTGCATTGTATTTTTCAAGCATTGGTGAATACATTTTCTATCACTCTTTTAATTTCTTTAAACCATTTTTTTTTAGAAACATTCAACAACATTCTTAACTGGCATAAAAACATTTAAATTTACTTATATCTATATCTATATTACTATCTATACTATATATAGATTTGAAAGCAAAACTAAATTGATTATCCGTAAATTAGATCCAAACCCGCTATTAACCCACCCACACCCAGTAATAAACACGCATATCATATTAAAGTTGGCCGCATTCCTTTTTATGCTCTTTGTTAGGATTGTGTCAGATTTTAAGAACTTTTTTTACTTCTATTGTCACTTTGTCAGGTGGAAAGACGAAGACAAATTATGAAGAAACGCGTGATCACTTCATTTCTTTAGGCTAAACTAGAAGCAAGTTATTATTATTATTATTATTATTATATATCAAAGGTCCCGAAGTGTCGTGAAAATAAACATCAACAAATTAAGCTACATCAATGGCTCAAGCTAACCTTAGATCAATAGAGCGTTTGATTGCTGTCGAGAGAAACACAGAGTTGACATGTGGACAATATCCGGAGAATGTATCAGTTGGTTGCGCCAAAACCAAATTCCACATGCAATTTCGCAAAAGAGGTACGACCACTACTTGACCGAATTTGTTGCTGCCAACGAAGCTGTTAGATTGTTGGCAACCCAATCATGTGCATTAACAGTTGAGAATAAGTCCTCCCAAAGGTTGGGCTGGAGCGTTTTTTTTCCAAATAATGTGGGGCCATTTGCAATCTCGGAGATTTTGGTAAGTATTCGAATCATTGGTTTTTGGTTCTGTTATTGTTATTTTTGTAGGTTTTATCTTGATCTCAACTATCTAACAATCTTTCTAATAATGAAACGTAAAGTGTGATCAGGTATTCATGTGTGCTATTTTTTTATGGGTTGACTAATGACTAATACTAGCATCTCAGATGAGATTATGTTGAGCATTGGAATTTAGATGCTCATAAAGGAACATTTGCAGATAAATTAAACTTACACAATCTTTTTCTTGCACATGGCTGATCGGTCCCCTATCGAGTCTATTTGTCAATGTGTAACTGTGTTAATCATCTCTTCATAATCAAGAATCATCATTAACTATATTAAAAGAGTCAATGTGTTTCCTCTCAAAAATGTTTCCTAAAAGCGGTGTTTCCCTAAAAAGAGTTTCATAATAAAATAAAATTAACGTCAAAACAAAGTTAAAAAAGGATTGCATCTGCAGGAAAAAAAAAAAAAAAAGGATTGCCTGAATAATAATAATAATAATAATAATAATAATAATAATAATAATAATAATAATAATAATAATAACTACAAAGTTAAAAAAAGGATTAGCATTGAAAAAAGGATTGCCTTAATAATAATAATAATAATAATAATAATAATAATAATAATAATAATAATAATAATAAATAAATAAATAAATAAATACTAGATGGGATTGAGGATTACGTTACTAAGCATTGCAAGAAAAAAAAACAGAAGATGGAGGATTACGTTAATAAGCATTTCATTTTTTTTAATATTTTCAATAAAAAAAAAAAAAAAAACCATCACGTGAAAACACTAAGAAAAAAAAGATAACACTGCAAAAAAAAAAAAAGGATTACTTTAATAATAATAAAGAACTACACTATTCACGTAAGTGCTTCTCAATAAATAAATACATTATCTCATTATCTCAAAGAATAATCATTATCTCATTAACAATAATTCATTATGTCCACAAATTTAATATATTTTCACACGTAAGTGACTAATTTCATTAGAAAAAAAAGTGTAATAATTTTTTTTTCCGGACACATGTATTAATTTCTATGTCAACACTCTACAAGGCGCCATAATTATAATATACTATATAATTTATTCATCTAATAAATTACATCATTTTGTCATTACACTAACTCAATGGTTTTCATAGATAAAATCATAGATTGATAGGATTGATTAAATCATTATCTCATTGTTATAATATATAATTAAATCTATCTAATCAATTCTACTCTTTTCTTATTACAATAAATCAATATTGATAGATCGGCACACACGTGAAGGATTTCTATCAAGATCAATAATCAATTCATTAATATTCTATTCTTTTTCTATTCTAAATATTTCCCTCTCATACAATTGTTAGGATTTTCCTTCCCATTTGTTATAAAATATACTTGCACGTTCAAATACGATTTACGACCTATCCTGCACCATCATCTTTTTTTCTGTTGTCACAAGATTCTAAATATTTTATTCCTTTTGGCAGTCTTTCGGATCAAAGGAGACACTGTCCGTCATCATCTTAGATTAGAGGTTACCATCTAAAGTAGTCATTAGAAATAATGCGTAGTACTTTTGCTAGGGACGTGAAGTTTTTCTAGACATTCAACGCTATTGCTTCAAGTAACAAACTCGAAAGAGATTCCAATTAGGTTTTGATGGTGCATATATATATATATATATATATATATATATATATATATATATATATATAATAATAATAATAATAATAATAATATTAATCACAGTGTGGCGCGCTTCTTTTCAATTTTCATTATTTGATTTATTGTTTGCAAGTTGATTTCGTTAAACCGATTTGTGTTAACTATTGTTTTAGTTTGTTTGTTTTCTAGGTTTTATTTCATATTGGAATTTTTTTAAATGCAAAAAGGCAAATAATTTCCAACCTCAATAGGGACTGTGCAAAAAGTAAATAGATAGATATATACCAACCAGGGAGGTCCTGTGGATCTTATTTGTAGAGATCAACTTCGGGATGACCTCAAGTTCAATGTTACAACAAG
The DNA here is from genome assembly GCA_026214975.1 of Gentiana macrophylla. NCBI lineage: Eukaryota > Viridiplantae > Streptophyta > Magnoliopsida > Gentianales > Gentianaceae > Gentiana > Gentiana macrophylla. Next base: position 85,888,071 of record CM047815.1, read on the forward strand.
GACATGCACATACTCTACGTTAATTACAACACAACATGCATGCCCGCGAACTTAGAGTAGAACACTCCACATTTAGTTTTGTAGTATAATTTAAATCGTTATTCAATGTGTAATAATGGAATCAATTGTGAAGGTAATCAAAATGATGCAATTACCAATTCCTCATGATGCAATTGGTGCATCTCACACTTTTACTAGACCAATAGGTTTCCAGGAGGTGCGGCAGTGACATAACCGACTCATCACATGTTAATAATCACAGTAGTAGATGTGAACATAATGATGAGTGAGTGTAAGTGCCCCTAACTTGCCATGGATCATGCAAGGGGTTAAGTTCAATAAGATGTGAGATTGATCGTTCGGAGAGGATGTGACATGGTATTAATGGTGGATTGGATGAAATGGTACAATCCAATGGTCTCGACTTCAACAAAACATAGATGGTTTTCACTAACAAGAGATAACAAATTAAGTTTCGAGAAGCTTCGCAGTAAGCTTAACTTAAGATTATCGGCTGTAAAATCATTACTAAGGAATTGAGAAAAGGGAACTATGGACTCCTCGGTGCTTCAATTTGATATAAAACATGCCATGAATCTTGTGCCTATTGAACTTACTCATGTTCTAGAAGACTATCACGACGTGTTTGCAAATTCCCACTGATTGCCATCGGGAAGAAGGAGGCTTGAGCATCCCATAAATTTGAAAGAAGGTGTTGGACCCGTGAAACTAAAATCTCATAGGTATACTCACTGTCAAAATGATAAAATAGAGTAGTTGGTGGATCAAATACTACAACGGGGGATTATACAGCACAATAGTAGTCCATTTACATCACTCTTGCTCCTTGTTAAAAAGAAAAATGGAACCTGGAGATGTTGTGTGAATTACAGAAGGTTGAATGACTTTACTGTCAAAGATAGCTACCATATTCCTCTAATTGCTGAATTGTTGGATGAGTTAGGGAGTGCTAAGGCATTTTCAAGAATAGACTTGAGGTCCGGATTCCATCATATTTGATGACGGAAGATTATGTCCAGAAGACTACCTTAGTAACTCATCATGGCCGATTAGAATTCAAAGTGATGCCATTTGGGCTCACAAATGCCCAAGCCACATTCCAAAGAAGTATGATTGAGATGTTGAGACATTGATTGAGGAAGTTTTGCTGGTATTTTTTTGATGACACCTTAATCTTCAGCCCTGGCATGGCTTTCCACATACTTCTTAAAGTGGCTCTAAAAGTTTTAAAGAAGAACCAATACACTGCTAAATTGTCCACATGCTCTTTTGGACAAACCAAAGTGGAATACTTAGGCCATATCATACATGAGGGTGAAGTGCATCGACCCAAGAAATATTTAAGCCATGTCGGATTGGACCCAAATTTATAATGTGATTGAACCGAGAGAGTTTTTGGGCCTAACATGTTTTTATAGGAAATTCGTGCCTATTGTGAGATTATTGCTAAGCCCTTGAATGACCTCTCAAGAAAGACGGGTTTTGTTGGTCGCAGAGTGCATCGAAGCATTCCAGAAACTCAGGAGACCGTGTGGCAAATCACAAGTACTTTTCTTGCCGATTTTGGAATTCCATTTTGCTTTTTGCATTGAAACAGATGCATGTGGAAAAGGCTTAGGAGTTGTTTTACTACAAAACAAGAAACTTGTGACTTATCTAAGCAAGGTCTTCAACTATAAGAAGACGAGATTGTTCATCTACGAGAAGGAACTCCTGACACTTTCCATTGCAACAACTAAATGGAAGCCATTTATTCAAGGCATGCCTTTTGTCATCAAAACTGGTCAATGGAGTATGAAGTTCATTCTGGATCAAAAGGCCATTCATCCAGACTACAACAAAAAAGGGTGACCAAGTTACTTGGGTTGAATTTCACTATTGCGCACAAAAAGAGAAGTGAAAATGTAGTGGTTGATGCCTTGTACATACAAAGTCATGTTTAGGCACCACCGTGTGTTGTGAGCACAATATCCTCTTCTTGGATGCAAGAAATAACAACCAACTAAAAAGGTGACCAAGATGTGGAGGAAAAATTTCGGGCACTGATGATTAGTACAACCTTAAATCCCCTATACACTATGCACCATGAGATTCCTTAAGTACAAAATGAGGATACACATAGGAACCCCATGAAGGTTTGAGATCCATTTTTTTTTAGAAGTTTGAGATCCAAATTGATAGGGACTTTGCACTCAAGTCCAATAGGGGTCATTCAAGGGCCAGAGCATGTTATAGCAGGATTAAGAGACTTTTTATTGGCCCCAACTTAAAAAGGATGTTCAAAAAATGATCCAAAGGTGTATTACTTGTCAGCAGTGCAAAAATCTACATGATAAACCTCAATTCCACCCATTACCAGTCCCTCACATTCATGGTCCCAACTCAAAGAATGTTTTTATAGATGGATTTCTAAGTCTAAAGGAAATGAAGTTATCATGGTAGTAGTGGATATCTTGCCAAGTTCAACCACTTTATAACACACTTGAGAAGAAGAAGCAAATAGAATGACAAAAGTGTGGACTAAAGCATTAATAATTCTTAAACGAATAATATAAATATCCTTTAAATAAATTCGTACGATTTTTTGCTTGTAAAATTAGTTTATCTTAGAATAAATATAATTCATTAATACTCATGTGACACAATTAATGATCCTCTGATTTTAAGAGTATTAAATTTGACCGACAATAAATTATTTAACAGAAAGTATTTGCAGTTGTAATCGAATGTAAGTATACAATATACGTAATTAAAACATTATACATTTTATGGACACGTTATATTTTTATTATGTTTTTTTAGGCTGAAGGAACTTAAAACAGATACTTGAGATAAATCTTCATTCGATACCAATAAAATACATGATTTCTAACTAAAAAGCTTATCGTATTTAAAAGAATAAAATGTAACATACAAGTTTGATTCAATTTTTATGAGTAAGAGAAATAAATTAATTCTACCAAACATAAAGTAACTGTATAACAATTGTCATTATTTAACTTATAATTATCTTACAAATTAAGTCCATGGTCAACAATATATGTATGATATTAAAAAAAATTAGCCTAACACGTGCAAAGCACGTGATTTTTGCTTGCACAGTTAAACCTCCTGAAGGTGATGCATATAAGAGGGCCAATTAAACCTCCTGAAGGTTTTATAACCGTTTACAAAGAACAATTGATGGGAGATTTCCGACTGCCTTTGAATCCAGCACTCATACCTGTCTAGAAATTTGTTCAAAGATTTTTAAGTATCCATTCTTATATGCTTCATTATGTTGTATTGTAAAAACAGACATGTTTATAATGTTATGTTGTTTAGATTTTGTTTGTATTGATATTTATTCCATAATTGAATTTACAATTGAAACAATCAACTCATACAAGGTTATCATTATTCATTATATTATTATTTTATACGTTAAACATGTATTTAACAATTTATAATGTTAAATTATGTTGTTAAATTTCATTTCAATAAATCAATTTAATCAACACGTGCAACGCACATGTATTTTGCTAGTTATTTTAAAAATAAAAATATATTTATTTTGTAGTGTATTATGTGTAATCTTTATTTTGTAAGGTTGCTTTCATTAAAATCTTTTTTTTTTTTTTTTTTTTTTTTTTTTTTTTTTTTGGCAGGTATCAGAAAGTTGAAGATTTTGCCTTCAACCCATTGGGAAGTTGGTGGATTCAGTCAATTATGCTTCCGTGGAATACTAATGAGATTAATAGGATATTGTGTTGAGGGTTCTATTTTCTTTGTGTATGACTTCATTGAGAAAAGAAGCTTAAATTAACCATGTGACATTTTTAAGCTTGATTAAATAATTATAAACAAAGATTTCTATATCGTTTTGTTAAGTCTAGGACATCACCGTAAAAACGAGATTTGATGTTGGGTAGTGTTGGGTTTTTGTCTGTCATTGCGGTAAATGGTGATGAAAATTGTAATGAGCCCAAATCCTACTGAACTTTACAATGATGAGAATGATATGCACTTGCATATCTACATTTTTTTATATACATAGAAGATTATATGTGTTGATATTATTTACATCACTGTAAAAGAACTGCAGTATGATCCGGTAACGATACGTTGATGTAGGCCATCATTAATTCTTTATTATGTCTTGAAATCCAAAGATTTGTTAATAGTAGTAAACTGATCATCGGAATGAAACTGTGTTTCTTTCATGATATTTTTAATTATATCTAACCCCGTGCATAGCACGGGTTATTACTTATTAGCTAGTTTTAAGATAATTGAATGAAATACATAAGTGTGCCTTTAAAAGTATTACACAAAATCTATCATTGTCCTTAAAGACACAACAGTTCATGTATATTTTTGAACATTACTGTGGTGCCCTTAAAAACTTTCGATACATAATTAACGATGAAAAAAAACCTTGTATTTAAATCGTTTCTGATCGTTTCATCTATCACTTAATCGGTTCTGATCGTTTTAAATCATCGATTAATCTCAAAATTCCCTTTACAGAAGTATTTCCTTCTTGTCGTAACATTTCTCCCAAAAAAGGCGACCCTAAATCTAACATCTTCAATTCTTCATCACTCAGCTAGTCAGCTGCTTCTCCCAAAGTTTCCATATCCATTCTTTGGAAGTTGGAACAATAGAACCTTTTCCCCCAAAACACCAACCCCCTTCGCTTTGTCCTTCCAAAAACATGGAGCAGTTTTACAACCACCTACCATCACCGGCAGCTCCTGTATTCACTCTGAATTCGGCTGCTCCCATGTACCAGGTGCCTGTCCCTGTCTTCCCAACAGCTTCTTCTATGCCTGTGCAGCAAGTACCACTTGGTGAATTCGCACCTGCTGGAACTTTTTTCCCTAATGTTCACACTGACGCCATTCCTACTCTTTACTCCAATTCCTCCTCTACCCACCACCTGCCTTATTCTCAGATACAAAAATTCTTGCTTCTTTTGTTAATTTTGGGATCTGGTAATTTTACTTTTCAATTTTCTCGGGTTCGAATTAATTTATGTTTTATTTTATTTTATTTTGGATGGTAGATGATAAGAGAGGCTATAGGGACGTTGAGAGAAAGAGATGGGTCGAGTAGGCAGTCTATATCGAAGTACATCGAGCGAGTTTGCCCCAATTTGCCTGCAAATCACTGGAATTTGATGACACAGCACCTGAAGCGTATGAAAGACAGTGGTGAACTTGTTATGGTTAAGAATTCATACATGCTTGCTGCATCTCCACCTGGTGTGCTTGCTAGTTTGTCCTCTGAGAATGTGCACATGGAAGAAAAAGATAGCCCTCCTCCTAAGCTAGAAGAACCATCTGTGACAAACTATTCTCAAGCTCATCAGGCTGTTCAAGAATCCCCAATTAAGGCTTCTGTTGTTGTTCCAGGGCCTGTTCCTGATGATCTTGTGTCTCTGTATGCTGCAATTGGTCTGATATATGATGGTTCCTTGGATCCTGCTCCTGCTCCTGCTCCTGTCCCTGTGCCTAAGAAAGGACGTGGCCGTCCGAAGAAGGTCTTGGGTCCTAGCAACAATGCCCCCACATCTCCTGTGCCTATTGCCACCACCGACGGTCTGCCAGCGAAGAGGCGTCCTGGACGTCCACCTAAAAATGCTGCATCAGGGGCTGCTGGTGGTGGTGTTATTAGTCCAAGGGGTCGGGGTCGGGGTCGGCCGCGGCAGAATGCGGGTGTTTATACAGGAAAGCCCCGTGGCAGGCCACGCAGGAATGTGGAAGCTTCAGCCTCAGTAAATGGTGCTGAGTCAATTAATCTGAATGATGGTCATGTTGATGATGGAGTTGTTGCTGTTGGAAGGGCGCGGGGCGCCAGGACGTCCACCCAGATCCGCAAACGAGCCTCAGAACCTGAGGAACCTTTCTGGCAAGCCTTTAGGCCGTCCTAAGAAGGTACTCCTCCTTCGGTTCCAATTAAGCGATGTAGTTGTCAAAAACATTAATTATAATTTGTCAAACTTATCACTTTATCTCAACTAGATAATTTGCTTTATTTACCAAACCATGAAATGCTTCTTGAAGCATTTAATGCAGAATATTTCAATATATACTAATATTTTAAGTTGCTTGAGTGAAAAATTAGTACTAGTATTAGTACTAAACATCCATAATGAAAAAAAAAAAAAAGAAGCAAGACAATATTTCTAAAATGGAAGGAGTAGCTCATGGCCATTCCTTTCGTGGGAAGGTATTAATTTGGGTGTAAACGAGCCGAGTCGAACCAAGTATCGTTTTAAATAAGTCTAGCAATTTAAAGTATTCTTGATTTCAAGTTCAAGTTCGAGCATGAGAATTTTAAACTTGAGCTCGAGTTGAGATTCAAGGAAGTTTCAAATTCTAGAGCAAAGCTTGAGTTTTACATCAAGTTTATCGAGTTTAATAGGTTTTGAAACTCAACTTGAAAATAAATTAAATAATTTAACTTTATCATGTCATTTGTGATAGTTATTATATAATTTTTTTTTTATTAAAGATGCAAAGAATATTTTAATGAGTACCAAACAATATTTTTAATGCAAATATTGATAAATTTTGATATAATAACTGCAACTGCTATATAAATATAAAGATACATATACAACTCTATGATAACATATATGTATGTACACATGTATAAACATACATATATATATATATATATATATATATTTGAACTTGCTCGCGAGGACTCGTGTTGGGTATTGCATTGCTCGAGTACCGTTCGTTTAACCTTCAATTCGAATCGATTTTGAGTTCAAGCTGAATTAAGGCTAGTCGAGTCAAGTTCTGACTCAAATGGATTTCGAGCTTGCGTAGTGTTGATCATTTGGAGAAGGGAGAAATTAAATCACCTCTGGCTCCAGAATTTGAAACCTTTTATTCAACTAAAGATTTGGAAAAGTGTCAATTATGTCCAAAATGTTTTCTGGAATTATGATCAAGTACAAAAATTACTTTTATGGAGTATTTCATTTCAAAGAGTCATTTCTTTGTCTAAATATAAGAAGAAAATCAGAGTCTTGTGTTTGGTTACGAACAAATTATGATTCAACTTGGGTAAAATTATAACAATTTTAGCAACTTTCTATGTTTTATTTTTTTCTCTTCATAAACATTACATCCACTTTATTTGACACAAATCTCAATACAAATCAAACACTATTTCAATTAACTCTATTTGAATCAAGTCGAAATATTTCATGTATAAACGGATCGAGGTTGTTTCGAAAAATAAAAATAAAGAAAAGATCCAAACCATTATATTGTTGACTAAATGTGTTCATTAATTGTTTGCTTTTTTTAACATATTGAATTACCAGAATGCACCAGCAGCTGTAGTTGAAGTTTCAAACCTCCAGCAACTATTGGCTTATCACATGCTCAAAAGCAAACTGGAATTTTTCGTAAGTCGAATTATTAGATTTCAATTTCATCAGAATTAATCAGTTGTTTCTATGATTAACTTTTGTTGATTAAGCAGTAATATTCTTCGCATATGGTCGTATAATTTGATGGCAGCAATCAAGGATCAAACACGCTGTTGATATTTTGAAACCCGTCATCCTAAACAACATTCAGAATGCATCAATTGTAAGCGGGGCATTACAGGAATTGGAAGAGCTCGCAGCACTCGATGTAAACGTTCCCTCCAGTTTCCTTGGTCTGCAACATTCCTCTGCATGAACCAAGCGTACGTAGCTCATCAGTGAACGGTACATGCATGCTGTGTCTCCGTACGAATTGATTCACTTTATTCGATCATGCTAAAGTTTTCATTTGAATAATTTGATGTTTGGGGTTGTTGTAGGAGGTCTCAAATTATGAAGCATTTGGAGGAAGATGGACAAGAAGAGGATATGTTGGAGATTTAGTTGAACGATTACTACGCGGTTAGACGGATAATTTCTTTTAATTTGTTGATTAATTAAATAAGATGCTGATGCAATTTGGATGATTGTTGTTGTTATTTATGCTAATTAAGTTTAGTGGGTACGTAGATTTGTTCTTGTTGGTAAAATATGTGTAATGTATGTGCCATTGAGAGTAATTTCAGAGTATTGGTTGTTGTTTATTGTAGTATTATCAGATTACTACTAACTAGGGGAAGTTTCACCTGATGTTGTTGTTGATGGATTTACAAATTACATGTCACTTTAATTTAGGGAGCTTTTATTTGCACCATACCGTATGCCATTTATTATACGCCACATATCGAATCAACATTTTGAAAGTCGATTCTGGAGGAGCCAAAAACCGATTTTCCGTAGGTGTATCGTGAGAATCTGTCTTTCGGAAAGTCGTTTTTTCACTTCAAAACCGACTCTCAAAAGGTTGATTCAAGATTAATGTATGATAGATGTAAGATATCAAGAAATCGCCGTAGTGTAATAAAAGCTCTCTTGATTTTTTTATTTGATTTTTTTTTTTTCCATCTTAAACATAATGACAATGTTGCAACGTAAGATAGTTTGATGTTTTTATTTTATTTTATTTATGCAAATCCACATTGTGACGGATCGAACCATTGTATTTGTATATGCCAATACAATAATCATGGGTGTAAGGTGTAAGGTGTAATAAGTGTGTTTTTTTTTTTTGTTTTTTTATTTCTAACATCAAATCCTCCATTTGCTATCCATCTCAAGCCCCTTGAATTATTGAGCAATGCCATTACTATAAACATTCTGATTCAATAAATGTCATAATGCAAATGAGGTAACTCAGTGATTGAGCTGAGCTCTAGACTCCAGAGCTACGATGTCATGTTTTAAATCCTCGATTGTGATAAAAAAAAAAATGCCACAACTTGATGTATCATTGGAACTTGATGTATCAGTGGTACTTGATTTGGTCGCGAGACCGTTTCTTAAATAGATGCCACGTTATTATAAATCTCAATGCCACATCTTATTAGGTTTTGAATCTTTTGATCCTTAAATAGATGTAACGTCATTATAAATCTCATCAGATTATGATCCTTAAATAAATGCCACATCACTATAAATCTCATTGTCACACCTCATCAAATAATGACATTTGTTGTGTGAGAATGATTGTGAAATTTCATTACTCTAAACTATAACATCTCACATCACTTCAGGTTATGCCAATTATCACATCACATCAAGTTATGACATTTGTTGTGTCAGAGCTGTGGTGGAATAGCATTACTCTAAACCATAACATCTCACATCACTTCAGGTTATGCTATTTGTCATATCACATTAGGTTATGGTACTTAAATAGATGCCATATCATTATAAAACCCATTGTCACATCACATCGTGTTATGATATTTGTTGTGTCAGAATGGTTTGCATTGATTTTTTTTTTTTCCTGCATTACTCTAAACTATGACATCTCACATCATTTCAGGTTATGACATTTGTACACCGTGTTATGATCCTTAAATAAATGCTACATCATTATAAATGTAATTACTAAATCGTATCAGATTATAATATATGTTGTGTCAGAGTGATCGTGCAATATTATTACTCTAAACTATAATGTCTTATATCTCAAATCACTTTAGGTTATGACATTTGTTTTGTTAGACCGGTGGTGCACGATTTCTAAATCGATCCCCATTCCAAAGAGGGAGTAAACATCAACATCCCTCGTTGTTATAGGTTTCTTCCAAGTAATTGACAATATAGATTTATAGTAATTGATAGTTATGGAAAGATAGGACATGATAATCTCTTGTCTAGACATGATAAGATATAAATTAAAGATAAGAATTAAGCTAATTGGGATAAACTTTGCTTTTTGGACAAGATCCAATTAGGATTAATTAGTAACTAAGTAGGGTATAAATTGCAACTAAGAATGTCTCAAGAGATAATTGTACATTCATAATAAGTAGGTGGGTAGGGGCGAATAAATATTTCTTCAAAGACACCTCCAGCAAATATTTGAATGTTCACAGTCTCAATTGTTTGGTAATAATATTAGTATTACTAAAAATGGGTACTTTATTTTTCTTTTCAAAATATATGTATGTTTAAATTATTTAAGCTTATTATGCAGGTTTGGGTTGAATCTTGATACTAAGAAAGTGGGCTTCTTAGTTATGGGCCTAGCAAAAGAAAAATTGGGATAGTATCCTCTAGTATTCCCCTTTTTTTTAAATCGGACGCTCCTCGAAAGATAGTAGTCCGTGGTCGAGTTACCAGATATCTTCAGAAAACTATTACGAGTATCTAGTACCTACATAGACGCATGTGGTGTACAAACATAGATAGTAAACCCTTGGAACAGCGATAACGGCAGTATGTGGGCCGAGATGCTAATCCACAAAAACCGATACGAGAAATTCGAAATAACTCATATACGAAACGAGGGCGATCTGTGGAAATACATCGGTTTCTTACTCGTGCAAAGGAACTAACTCTTTCTTGGCAACTTAAACTACTTTGTGACATTCAAGGATTACTTCCATTTTTCACGGTAAAAAAAAAAAAAAAAATAATTCATTTAAGTTCTTTTCGATTATCAATTGCCTTTTGGAAAATAAATGTTTGTTCTGCAACGAAATTCATGGTCACTAAAACCCACCATTTTCAAGTTTCTTTTAAATGTTGTAAACCTATCACTCCCCGGCGGAAAAAAAATACTCCCCTGTCTTATTTTATTTGTCCCGTTTGAAATTTTACATATATTAATAAAAATTGTAGTTAATGTTTTGAATTTCATTAAATGATCCAACATTTTTACATTTATGGATTTTAAATAGTTGTTGGAGTATTTAATACTACACACTTTTTATTGTAAATATCATAGAGAGGGAATGACATTTTAAGAAATTTGACCTTTAATACATAAAATGGACACTTATTTAGGAACTAAAAAGGAAATATTGATAAATAAAATGAGATTTAATGGAGTATATATATATATATATATATATATATATATATATATATATATATATATATATATATATATTCTTGAACGTGAGCTCTGCAAGATGAGCGACTTAAGCGTACCAACATAAATCGTTACCAATGATAATATCAAAAGAGTAGATCCTAGCGTGAAATAAATCGCAGAACCTTAAACCGTGAATAAATTCACAAGACAAGACAAAGAAAAGCAAGAGAAATATATCACATTCTTCCAAGATGTATTTCTTTCTTAGAGGCGTGAAAATTGTGAATCACCTTTCTTCCAAATTTCTATCGGGAGTTTCCATCTACAAAATAAACTACAATATAATGTATCGGAGAACAATGTCATAAATTCGATCACTTTAATTTTCGGATTTTACGCAATGAACATTATAGAAAAACAATAAGCGGACCATAACTACATCGCTGTTAATCTCCCGGACGCCTTTAGCTTCCAGATCATTAATATGATTGAAAATGTGTTTCACTAATTTTCTATATGACATTTCTCTTCTTATCATTAATGAATACGCTATTGATCTCGTGTTCATTCATTTGGTGGAAAAACACGCGCCAAACGGTTCGAAAATATAAAAAATGATTTGGTATTCCAACATCAATTTTAGTGACGTTCGTACTGCAAACGGTTCCACCGACGTTATATTGTTCAAATAATAAGCATATTTAATGTGTTGTCCATGTGGTCACATGTAGACACATCAATTTTTCCTTTTTTTTTCCTTCCCTTTTTTGCACAAACTACTAACGGTACACGTTTGATTAAAAAATAATTACACGGTTTTTATTCAATTGTTGTGCCGAAATCGAATCTAAAATTTTCGGTTGATTGAAATTTAAAATTGAATCCGCATTGTCTGTTGGAGGTAAAAAAAATAAACCGTATCGAAATATACACTTTGGTTCGGTTTATGTAACGGATAGTCGGAAAAAAAAATCGGTTTCTATATAACGCTAACCGAAAGGAAAAAAAACCGCTGTTAAAAAAGGGAAAAAAATGAATCGTATCGAAATTTTAAAAAAAATACACAGTTTTATTCAATTGTTGTCGCGAAATCGAATAGAAAATTTTCGGTTGATTGAAATTTAAAATTGAATCCGCATCGTCTGGTTGGAGGTAATAAAATAAATCAGATCGAATATACACTTTGGTTCGGTTTATTTAACGGCGATTCTAAAAAAAAATTCGGTTTCTATACAACCCTAATCGAAATTCAGTTTTACCAAAAAAAAAACCGAGTTAAAAGAAAAAAAAATGAATCGGGTCGAAATTTAAAAAAAAATACATGGTTTTATTCAATTGCAATAAATCGAATCGAAAATTTTCGGTTGATTGAAATTTTAAATGAATCCATACTTTATCTGTTGGAGGTATTAAAATGAACCAGTATTAAATATATACCCTTTGGTTCGGTTTATGTAATGGAGAGTTGAACAAAAAATTTCAGTTTCTATACAACGCTAACCGAAATTCCGATTTTTACTGGGAAAAAAAACTGTTGTTCAAAAAAAAAAAAAAAAAAAAAAGAAAGAGGTGCCACATGTCAGCCACTGAGGCTGCCACATGGCCAATTTAGGGCTCATCCTCTTAACACTTAACATCTTATAGATATAACTAGTTAGTGAACGTGAGCCGTGCAAGCCACGGCGGACCCAACATAAATCGTTACCAACGATAATATCAAAGAATAGATCCCAACGTGAAATAAATCACGTAAGTTTAAACCGTAACAAATTCAAAGCACAAGACAAAGACAAAAACATGAACATATCACATTCTCTGCAAGAGGTAGCTCTTTCTTAGAGAAATGAAGATTGTGAATCACTTCATTTCCAGCAATATCAGGAGTTTCTACCTACAAAATAAACCACAATATGATGTATCGGAGAACAATGTCATAAAGTCGATCAATTTAGCTTCGACTTTACGTAATGAAATATTATAGAAAAACAATAAGCGGCCCATAATTACACGGTCAAATCTCTCGGGACGCCTTAGCTTCCAGATCATTAATATGATTGAAAATGTGTTTCACTCATTTTCTATACGACATTTCTCTTTCTTATCATTAATGAATACGTCATTGATCTCGTGTTCATTCATTTGGTGAAAAAACACGCGGTCAAACAAATCGAAAAATATAAAAGTGATTTGGTATTCCAATGTCAATTTTGTGACGCCAGACTCTCAAACGGCCGTCGATTCCACCGACGTTATGTTGTTCAAAATAATAAAAATATTTAATGTGGTGTCCGACCACATGTGGGCACACCTTCTTGACGCGAATATTTGTTTGGCCATATTTTTTTGTTGTTGTATTTTATAGCTAAACTTGACCCATATTTCATCGTACACTATACAGTACAATTTCTTATCCGTCGGTCTTTTCTTTTCTTTTTTCCCTCTTTTCTGCACAAACTAATAACGGTACACGTTTGTTTAAAAAAAAATACACGTGTTGATGTATTTTATAGCTAAACTTGGTTCATCTTCCATCGTACAGTACACAATAGAACTTCAAATCCGTCGGTCTTTTTTCCCCCCTTTTTCTGCACAAACTACTAACGGTACACGTTTGATTAAATAAAGTACACGGTTTTATTCAATTGTTGTGCCAAAATCGAATCGGAAAATTTCGGTTGATTGAAACTTAAAACTAAAACCGCACTATCTGTTGGAGGTAATAAAACTGTATCGAAATATACATTTTGGTTCGGTTTATGTAACGGAGAATCGGAAAGAAAAAAACGGTTACTATATAACGCTAACCGAATTTCCGGTTTTATTTGTTTGCCCTTATTTTGTTGCCCTAATTTTTTATTGTTGTATTTTATAGCTAAACTTGACTAATATTCCATCGTACACTACACAGTAGAACTTCAAATCCGTCGGTCTTTTTTTTTCTTTCCCTTTTCTGCACAAGCTACTAACGGTACACGTTTGATTAAAAAAAAGTACACGGTTTTATTCAATTTGTTGTGCCGAAATCGAATCAAAAATTTTCGGTTGATTGAAACTTAAAACTAAAACCGTACCGTCTATTAGAGGTAATAAAATTAAACCGTATCGAAATATATACTTTGGTTCAGTTTATGTAACGGAGAATCAAAAGAAAAAAATTTGGTTTCTATATAACGCTAACCGAAATTCCGGTTTTGACCTCAGGAAAAAAAATTTAAAAAAAATCTGCTGTTTAAAAAAAAAAAAAAAAATTTGCCACGTGTCAAGCTAAGAAGGTGACCATGTGGCAACATATGGGCACACCTTCTTAGCAATTTATATATATAACTAGGGTTGTGAAAGCCGTGCAAGGCACGGCTGCCTATTGGAGTATTAAATCCGAAGGATTATAAGATGTGGACTATGCAACTGTTAAATTTAATTGTGATGCAATAGTGTATCGGAACAATAAGCTTTCACAATAACAATAATATTGTATGACTTATGATAGAAAATAAACAAGCTTACCAATAACATAACCAACCATTAATATTACAAAAACCTTGGAGTGCGTTACAAAAGACCGTATAATACACACACCAAAACATGTACTTTCCAGAAGCACAAGATGTCCAATAACAACTATTGTTACCCATGGTAGTTGTAGGGCGAAAAACAAAAGTCGGGAACATTACTAACCCGTTCAAGGGTTGTAATTTGCATATTATAAAGCCATTAACTTTGTTGTACTCAAAAGTTAATGATTATAATATGTAAACTAACTATTTTCTGATATTAGATTGGAAGAGTTTATAGCACAATTATTACTACCAAGGTTTCATATGGCTGGATTACCAAAGACTTCACAGGTCATATGTTTTGAATCTCCTTCCCTTTAACCTTCTTCCCTGGGTTTTGCAGAATTTCAGTGGATGGTGTGTTTCCAGCATCAGTTTTGCAGAATCTGGTTGTAAACGACATGTTCCAGACTAAAATTGTGAATGATCATAATGCTTAGCATGACAATTTGACAACAATTAGTACCAAACAGTACCTTAATCTCATATTTAAGGTAACAATGGAGAGAGTTAAGACGCTAAGCGCATTATCGAGTGAATGATCCAATCTTTAGGTATAGTTCCTATGGTTGTCTGTAACTGAACTTGCCATGTCTAGGCTCCCATTTCGCGAAACTCACCTGCAGGAAACAATCCACACACTACTACTACAATTACATCTAAGGAAGTTACAAAAATAAGGAGTGTTTGAATCAGCACACTTGGCTCAAGTAGCCATCAGAAACAAGGTAACGTGTGTGTAATATCTTTTTCTTCTCTTCTCTGACCTTCAATCCTATCACAACCATGTAATGGACAACACCACATAATAATGTTAGAAAAGGCACAATCAACATTAAGGAATAAATTAATGTATACCACCACAGAGACATCAAACTGGCGCAAACATCATGGCTAAATTACAATTTTAGTCCTCTAACTAGCCTGTTTTTCGATTTTGGTCCTATTTTTTCTCCGGCGACAATTTTAGTCCTGTAAGTGTTTTTTTTTTTTGCAAAAATAGTCCTGAAAGCCGGAAAGACCACTTACAGGACTAAAATTGTCGCCGGAAAGACCACTTATGGGACTGAAATTGTCGCCGGAAATTACCACTTATGGGACTGAAATTTGCTAGTTAGAGGACTAAAATTGTAATTTAGCCCAAACATCATTAAAGAAATGAGAACAAGAAAAACAAGCAGCCGTAAGAAAATGAATACAAGCAAAACATCAATAGTATAATACTCCAATCAACATTAGTTTTTATTTTTAACGTACTTTTTGAAACTAATGCATGAAGCACACGCTGAAAAACTAAATTTGAACACTATACTGCCATAAACTAACTAAGTAAGAAGAAAGGCTATAATTTCATGAAGGGAAATCGTATGTTGAAATTGCAGAACAAGAAGCATATATATAATCTGAGAAGCATATGTAGTGTTAGTTGAAGGTAAAAAAAAGCCACATTAGTGAGCAAAAGACAAAGAATAACATTTATTATTGGGTGTAGAACCTCAAGATTCAGAAACAGTAGCAAGAAAAAAAAAGGTAACGGGAATGCTCAGGGAAAAAAATATGCATTAATTATAATCCAGAATACGCATGCATTAAATTAGGAATGGAAAAGAAGAATTATAGCTGAAAAGGAAGAGAGTAAGCCAAGAAAGTTGCCTGGATGTGCAAAGAAATTGTGAGAAACTTCAAACAAATTAATGAGGGTTATTTAAAATCATTTATGAGCTGCATAACCGGTCCAAAGGATGTTCAATTGCAATCCTTACTCATCCTATTACACAACAGATAATGAAGGCATTAAAAAACATCATGAAAACTACTTGTGTAGGGGGCAGATGAGCAGACCACCTATTTGAATTTGTACACAGCAGGTAGGGCGGAACCATGTTGTTTCCAGAGTGATTTCTATGGACCGTTGGTTTTCGATCTTCCTCTTGTCGAACCATGAGATAGTGATCCCAGCTCCTTAGTCTAATAAAGCGATGAAACCAACGGTTATTCGGCTGTGGTGTACGACCCTTGACACAATACGGTTATTCGGCAGGCATAGTAAGCAAAATAATCCGAAAAGAAAAAGGGGGGTATGAAATAAACATAACAAATGTGGATGGGCGACAAGTGGTTAATATTATCCCCTAGGACCGTAACTTCTTGTTTCGTGAGGGTGAATAGGTCAAATTGGATCAACCATTAACGAAGTAATCCTAATGTAGGCGGATTTGGTCGTGGAGATGCGAAATAGTATTTCAAGACCCATTACGTGTCCAAGGACTTTTTTGTTCTTCTTGGATCTGTTATTTTATCACAAATCTTTTTGGTCTTAAAAAGAAGCAGGTTTGAGAAGGTTCAATTAGGTGAAATGAATTTCTAGACTTGTCGATTTATAGACACCAAGTTCGTAAAAGAACCAAATTCTTCTTGGTAATTATGTATGATCAAAGATCAAAAAATGAAAATTCTGAAAACCCATTTGCTAGGTTAGACTCTTTTTCTACCTTTCTACCGGATCCTGGTAATTTTTTGTATCGCATTGCTTAATCATAGTATGTAGGTTAAAAAAAAATAGTTTTTTTTTCAAAGTGGGGTAATGTGGCTATGATACTTATTCTTTAGATTTCAATGTCATAAAATGTATGATTTTTATAATGAATTTTAGAGTATAAATACAATCCAATTGGATTAGATACTAGACAGAAGTAATCGGATAATAGAACATATACGGTGGGAAACAAAAAATTCAGCATAAGGAAAGCCTCCCAATTTTGCAGCAATTTGTTTGATTGACACAATTTTCCATCAGCTGAGAAGATCTTAGGGAGGCGGTACTGAGAATCCACCCCACAAATGACGTGAATCGGATGATGCACATCCAAGTCGCCCTTTATCCACCGTATAAACCCTTGAAACGGCGGACAATTGTGCAACCCTGTGGATTTTTCCAATTTTGGAGAAATGAAACAACTGTTACTTTTTTTTTTCTTTTTACAAAATGAAAATAGGAGTAGATCTTTTCATCTTGTAGGATATCTTTTTTAGTTAGATACGTGGCAACCCCATGTTTCTCTAAAATAGCCGACGTGGCCACACCCCATGCTTTTGCCCCTTCCTTTTAATATATAGGTAGAGATAAGATAATAAAATTAAACTGTATCGAAATATACACTTTGGTTCGATTTATGTAACGGAGAATCAAAAGAAAAAATTTGGTTTCTATATAACGTTAATCGAAATTCTGGTTTTGACCTCCGGAAAAACAATTAAAAAAATCTGCTGTTTGAAAAAAAAAAATGCCACGTGTCAAGCTAAGAAGGTGGCAATGTGGCAACATATGGGCACACCTTCTTAGCAATTTATATATATACTAGTGAACGTGAGCCGTGTAAGGCACGGCGGACCCAACATAAATCGTTACCAACGATAACATCAAAGAATAGATCTCCAACGTGAAATAAATCACGTAAGTTTAAACCGTAATAATTCAAGGCACAAGACAAATAGAGCAACCGAAACATATCACATTCTCTACAAACAGGGGCGCACCACTCAAGGGGGGTTGGGGTCAACTGACCCCCAAACCAATAAAAAATAAAAAAATTAAGTGTATTTTTTTTTTCATCTTTTGAATATTTTATCACTAATATGTACTAACTGACCCGTAAATTTTATAAAATATTGACCATTGACCCGTATCCATACTTGAAAATTTAAAGTTAATGTATTAGAAGCTTATAATAAGATGTGTTATTCTCGAACCTTGACCCGTATCACAAAAATCCTGCAGTCGCCCCTGTCTGCAAGAGGTAGAGACGTGAATATTGTGAATCACTTCTCTTGCAGCCCTATCAGGAGTTTTCCTCTACAAAATAAACCACAATATGATGTATCGGAGAACAATGTTATAAAATCTATCCCTTTAATCCATTAATGTTGCAGAGTCGAAAAAAATCGGTTTATATATAACCAAATTCCAGTTTTACCGAGGGAAAAAAAAGCTGCGGTAAGAAAAGGAGAAAAATGAATCGAAAAGTTACACATTTGATAAATAAAAAATACACGGTTTTTTTCAATTGTTGTGTCGAAAATCGAATCAAAATCGAAAATTTTCGGTTGGTTGAAATCTAAAAGCCTGAATCGCAATGTACATTGGAGGTAATAAAATGAATCAGATGTAAATATATACACTTTGTTGTGTATATTCAATTGTTAATGTCGAAATCGAATCAGAAATCAAAAATTTCCGGTTGATTGAAATTTAAAACGAATTCGATCGTCTCATTGGAAGTCATTAAAAATGAACCGACGAAATATACACTTTGTAGTGTATATTCAATTGTTGTGTCGAAATCGAATCGAGAAATCAAAAAAATTCGATGGATTGAAATTTAAAACTGAATCTGCACTGTCTGTTGGAGGTACTAAAAATGAACCGTATCGAAATATACACTTTGTTGTGTATATTCAATTGTTGTGTTGAAATCGAATCAGAAATCGAAAATTTTCTATTGATTGAAATGTAAAATCAATCAAGATCGTCTTGAAGCACTAAAATGAACCGTATCGAAATATACACTTTTTGTTTGATTGATGTAACAGAGAGTCGGAAAAAAAAACCGGTTTATATATAACGACATAACCGAAATTCCGGTTTTTACCGAAGGGGAAAAAACAATGACCCGTATCGAAATATATACTTTGTTGTTTATATTCAATTGTTGTGTCGAAATCGAATCGAGAAAGCAAAATTTTTTGGTTGACTGAAATGTAAAACTGAATCTGAACTGTCTGTTGGATGCACAAAAAATGAACCGCTTTGGTTCGATTTATGTAACGGAGAGTCGGAAAAAAAATCGGTTTATATATAACGAGATAACCGAAATCCCTGGTTTTTACCGATGGAAAGAAAAATTGAATCAAATGTCGAAATATACACTTTGTTGTGTATATTCAATTGTTATGTCGAAATCGAATCGGAGAAATCGAAAATTTCCGTTAATTGAAATGTAAAAGCAAGCTCGCATTCGCTCGTTGGAGTGACTAAAATGAACCAGATCAAGCAAACACTTTTGTTCGATTTATGTAACGGAGAGTCAGAAAAAAAAATCGGTTTATATATAACGAGATAACCGATATCCCGGTTTTTACCGAAGGGAAAAAAAATGAACCGTGATTTAAATATACACTTTGTTGTGTCGAAATCGAATCGAGAATTCAAAAAAATTGGTTGATTGAAATGTAAAATCGAATCATGCGATCATCATTGGATGCACAAAAATGAACCACTTTGGTTCGATTTATGTAACGGAGAGTCGGAAAAAAATCGTTTTATATATAACGAGATAACCGAAATCTCTGGTTTTACCGAAGGAAAAAAATGAAACGATGATCGAAACATAGACTTTGTTGTGTATATTCAATTGTTGTGCCAGAAATCGAATCGGAAATCTAAATTTTGGTTGATTGAAATGTAAAATCAATCATGCATGTCTTTGGATGACTAAAATGAATCAGATGTCGAAATACATTTTTGTTCGATTTATGTAACGGAGAGAAAAAAAAGAAATCGGTTTTATATATAACGCAGATAATAAGAAATCGCGCTTTTTAGAAGGAAGGAAAAAAAATGCTGCAAAAATAAAATAAAATAATAAAATAGAGTGCCACGCTACTTTCATGAAGGAACCTCCTTAAGATTAAATAGATATACCAAGATAGTGTAACGTGCAGCAGAGTGACAAATGCCCAACAGGCCCAACATGTAATTCTTAAAAATGGCTAAATATCATTCTATAATTTCAAAATGCAGATTCTATTTGGGTCTTTGAATCACCTATACTTAATAGGAAAAAAAACAACTGAAAAATAAATAACAAACAAATAACTCCACACAAGGCAGGGGCGTCATTAACAAGCGGAATACATAACGAGCATTTGATAAGTACAAAAATTAAAGAAGTTTCTAGTGCCCTATATAAGGCATACATGCAGCTAGAGAATAGGCTACTCTTGGCCATAGATAAGTACTAAATAACGAGGATTATTATACCCAGTATACCTGCATGTTTATGTATTTTATAAGCATTAGAATGGTTTTTTCTGATGCCTATAATACACAAACATTATATTTAGCAAAAGATAGTCGTTGGCATTGTTTAAAAAACAAAATAGCACCAGAACTTGACACTCATTTTCTTTATTTTTGATTTTCTTGATTGGGCTTTCAAGTCCAGAAGTTGCTTCGATTGCTTTTCCATCAGCATTGGTAGCATATGGATTAAATGATAAAGCATACATAAGAAATGTTACCTATTGGTTCGTTGTGTTCAATCCATTTATAAAGCGCTGAAAAATTTATAAAGTTGAAACGCATGGGATAATGTAAGGGACTGCATCTTCAATAAGCTCTACATGTGTATAGTTAGTAACAGACCACACGTAAGCATAATCACCAATTTGAACTTCTGGATTCGCTTCTTCAATAAAAGCGTTTGGAAAATAGTAGCGATCGTAGGGCTGCATTAGTCTGTTAAACATGCTGATATTCGGTTAATAGGCAACAACTCATATCATGGTACCCTTTGAAAACAGCACGGAGAGCAAACATTTAACATACATAAATTTGTTAATCGATGCAAAATTCAATTGAAATGACATTAATACGGCGGGAACTTTAACAAGCTGAATAATGATATAGGTATAAATACACTTTTTCTATATAACCATGACCATTACAATTAAGAACAAAAAATCTGTCATGAATCATAGGGGCACAAAAATGAGAAAACATGAAAGCTAACACCCCACACTGAAATACACAACAATGAGAAATAAGTGTATTGTACAACAAATGATAAAGTTGAGGATCACACATATACTAATGCTATCTATTCAATTTATGATCCTAAATAGAATAGTATGCAAATGGTAAACGAAACTAAAGTTTTCATAGAGTCGTCTTACAGAGACCCTTGATATTTTAATCAGGCGTGCACTATCCACAGTGCACAATTTTCAGTCGTAGAATGACAAACATGAAAACATAAACGTTTCGCCTATCATCTTCTTAGCTTTCTTAGATCACCATCTCTTTCAAAAGCTTAAGCTTGAGAAAGTGAGTGGTTTAAATATTTAAACATAACACACCTGAACACTTTTCTTGCAGCATGAGTAAGAGAAACATAACTATTATCAACCAATCAAATGAATGCTAAGTAATATGGTTCACCAAAACAGTATTGTGATTTGAGGCAGAGCAGACATCGTATGAGTTGGGAATTTATCTGTCACGCCATCAATTTGTATAGATAATATATTATCTGTACACCAATTTCCCATAGGCCTTACAAATATTTAGGTGAAAAGTTGACCACTCAACAACTAATATAATTATATCATCATATATGATCCCATAGCAAAAACATCTATCAAACTTGATCGAACCACACTCAAAGAATCAGGTTTTGATGAGCCAAGTCACACTTAATCATATCTTTTACTCGGGATCATGTATTAGTTTGAACATCGGTCTTGTCTCAGATTCAATGCGGTATAAGCTTTAGCGAGACAAGTAAGTACTCACAAACATATAAAGAGAGGTGGATCGCTCAGAGGGGTTTAACAAGAAAATCTAACCACAAAAAAGGTTCACACTATCATATCCTCAGATCATCGTGGGCACAAAAAAAAAATTAAAAATGAAAATTAACTCTATTGCCGATGATGGAGAAATCAGTAAAAAGAAAAATAAGGGTATACCAAACTGATTATGCAAAACAACAGCTAATCGAGCTTAAAAAATCTTGAACTTGGTAGAATAAACTCCAAGGGCAAACCGGAAGACCGTAAAAATGGATATATTCACAAAAAGTAAAATGAACAAAAAAAAAATCGTTTTGTTACCTCCATATCAGTCAGCACATATCCTTGATATTTTTTCCCAGATTTCTCAATCTTTACATCATCTGTTCACAACACCTGGACTATAACAGTCCAAAACCTTTTTGAACCTGGTATAGATCAAAAGCATTGCATATTTGCCTGCCTTGGTTGTTCTACCAAGAATAAACAGATGGTGTGTTGGTTAGAGCTTCTATGCGGACGAACAATTTGAATGATGTATTCTAATCATGTTACTTCTCAACTATGGTAACATTGATCACAGGACCAAGAAACTAACCAAAACATAACAACATCCGATTTAATATAATAAAGTTGAGACAATAAGTGAAGCATATTGCACAAGTACCCGAAGAGTTGCCATTGCAGTTGTACAGAGCACGAAGAACCAGAACAATATCACCGTCGTAACACACCAGATGAACACCGTAGTCTAAAACCAACAAAAACAAGGAACAATATCAAAGACGTTAATGTTATAGCGGAGATATTGTAGTGCAATCTCAGTTCTATTACATTTGGTAATTGAAAAAATTCACAAACACCCAATTATCAAAGGAATTAAAAGAAGATCACAACTCTCACCATTATCAAATAACAACAAATCTCCAAATCCATATCACTTTCAAAAACCAAAACAAAATGTTTTAAGACATCATAAATAATAAATTAGATGCACCGTGCCATCCATTAAATGCAAGATTTTTAAAAACAGTGGACCGTAAATATGTTCAAGAAAAATAGCATCCATACAAAAGACAAAGGGCTAACATTTAAAAGCTCAAAAATTTAATGCTACCGACATTTATAAGTACCAAATACCTAGGTTTTCTCAATGAATGCATAGGAAAAGTACATGTTCAGAGCCATTTTCTTTATCCTATGTCAGTAGACCTCTCTTTATTAAACTCAATAGTTTTTTAATCATTAAGCAAGAAAGATTTTTTCTTCTTTACTTGTCATTTAGTATGATTTCTC
Source organism: Gentiana macrophylla (assembly GCA_026214975.1). NCBI lineage: Eukaryota > Viridiplantae > Streptophyta > Magnoliopsida > Gentianales > Gentianaceae > Gentiana > Gentiana macrophylla. The sequence goes on from CM047815.1 coordinate 85,911,394, forward strand.
TCCTATTAAATATTATGGTTGTACAATGGTACTTCACCGGCATGAATTTCAAAATTATGAATGACTTTGGTTTTCAAGATACAAATCATGATCTTGTTACTTCAACAGCGACGAATTTTTAAACGGTCATGAAGCATGTATTATGAGTACTGAGTAGTTCTTAAACCATTTAGAGATGGGCGTCTTTAAAGGAACCACGCCAAATCTACTGTTTTTGGCACCCACAGTACAATCGACTTTATTTCAAGCTATTCCACAGCTGAGAATCGATTTCCCACCGTGTGGAAGTCAGATTCTCAACTCTATAATCGACTTTATGCCAGTCAATTGTTTTCGGTGTGGTGCCCTTAAAATCGCACTTTACACTACATCACATGATATAAGTGTAACCCTGCAATAATTAGAACCACACATTCATCACCAATCACCCCTTAGTAGGATTTGATTAACAAGAAACACCTGGACAAAATTAAAACTACTAATTCTATAAAATCATCATCATGTCTAGCTAGTTTCATTAGAGATTTATAGATGACCGATTCTGTTTCCAGTATCCTGTATTCCACAGATCATGAAGCTAAAGCGTTTATAACCCACCTACCCAAGGATGATTAAGAAATCAATCGCCACCAGTTGTTCAATTTTTCCTCCCAAAATGCTTTGTATTAAGTAGTGATTTAGCAAATTAAACAAAAACAACAAAAAAATAGCTATGATGTGTGACTAAAGCTACCAAATCAGTCAACCCAAATACACTTTACATCGATTAAGTTCAGATTTGGAAAAAGTGCATCAACAAACAAGGAATGAACTCTATTTGGTAAAAGTGTATCAGGAAAGTAAATGCACAAGGCAAAAACAGTAATTCCAACAAATACAGCAGAACAAAAAGATGATGAAGTACAATCCTAACATGAACAAATAGGCATTCACACACAAATAAAGGGAGCAGAGTAATACATAACCCAAATCAATAAATTTCAACTAACAACACATCATTGTAAACAGAGAATGAAGGCATTTAAAACATCAAATAAATAACATATATAATAAATAATCAATTCAGAGAATAAAAGAATTTACCATTTGAAAGTCGTCTTGATCCGCTTGCTTGAACATAGAGAATATGATGAGTAAAACGGTGTTTGGTGACTATAAGGACAAGAAATAATCTGGTTTATAAAGAGTCCAAAGCCATCGAATATGAACTCGAAAAGAAAATAAAATTAATGCTATTATCCAGTCAAAAAGCTTCAATCAAATACTCACCGTAAAACCCTTCGATCCACATAATATCCGCAGAAATAAACCACCGTGTAAAAGCCTTCATGTACTTTCATCAGCCTCCCCTTTTTCACACACCTTTTTCGTCCTTGATTAGACCTAATTCGTCCCAAAGTGTGTACCCATAGCTCAATCCATTGGATAAAACGCGAGAAAATCTTCGCCGGATACTATCATCCTGGTTTCCCTTCCAAATCCAAGAAACGCTAGCTATATTGATGGAAAGTGAAAAGACTTTGGCACCGGGTGAGAGTGAGGAGAATTGGGGAAGTTTCACGACACTGCGTGAAATGAAAAAGTATATACCATAAAAAGAAAAGAAAAGAAAATATATACTTTTAATGTCTTGATGCATCTGTGAAGAAAAAACGGAAAAAAGAAAAGTAAATGTATAAAACGCCACATGTCAGCACCACAGTTTTCCATGCAAACTGCCGACGTGGATGATTAAGGGAAGAGCATTTTGATGCTCTTAATAGTAGATAGAAGATAAGATAAGACTAGTACTAGTAACTAGTGAACGTGAGCCGTGCAAGGCACGGCGGGCCCAACATAAATCGTTACCAACGATAATATCAAAGAATAGAACCCCAACGTGAAATAAATCGCGTAAGCTTAAACCGTAATAAATTCAAGCACAAGACAAAGAGAGCAACATAAACATATCACATTCTCTCATGGTAGGTAGCTCTTTCTGTAGAGACGTGAAGATTGTGAATCACTTTTTCCAGTACTATCAGAGTTTTCACCTTCAAAATAAACCACAATATGATTTATCGAGAGAAACGAATGTCATAAAGTCGATCCTTTAGCTCGACTTTACGTAATGAAACATGATAGAAAAACAATAAGCGGACCATAACTACACGGTCAAATCTCACGGACGGCTTAGCTTAGGATCATTAATCTGGTCCGAAGGATATAAAAAAGTGATTTGATATTTCAACGTCAATTTTAGTAGACGTTAAATGCAAGAACGGCCGTCGGTTCCACCGGCGCATGCTGTTCAAAATAATAAAACATTTAATGTGGTATTCACGTGGTCACACGCGGGCACACCTTCTTGGCGCGGATATTTGTTTGCCTTTATTTTTTTGTTGTTGTATTTTATATCTAAACTTGGCTAATCTTCCATCGTGCACTACACAGTAGAACTTCAAATCCATCGGTCTTTCTTTTTTTCCCCCCTTTTCTGCACAAACTACTAACGGCACACGTTTGATAAAAAAAAAGTACACGGTTTTATTCAATTGTTGTGCCGAAATCAAATGTAAATTTTGGTTGATTGAAACTTAAAACTAAAGCGCTGCATCACTGCATTTGGAGGTATTAAAATGAACCGTGATCGAAATATACACTTTGGTTGGTTTATGTAATGAATGGAGAATCAAAAAAATTCGGTTTCTATAAAACGCTAAAGCAATTTCCGGTTTTATTTGTTTGCCCTTATTTTGTTGCCCTAATTTTTCATTGTTATATTTTATAGCTAAACTGACTAATATTCCATCTTACACTACACAGTAGAACTTCAAATCCGTCGGTCTTTTTTCCCCCCTTTTCTGCACAAGCTACTAACGGTACACGTTTGATAAAAAAAAGTACACGGTTTTATTGAATTGTTGTGCCGAAATCGAATAAAACTTTTTCGGTTGATTGAAACTTAAAACTAAAATCGTACTGTTTGTTGGAGGTAATAAAATTGAACCCGTATCAAAATATACACTTTGGTTCGGTTTATGTAACGAAGAATCAAAAAAAAAAAATCGGTTTCTATATAACGCTAACCAAAATTCCGGTTTTTTAACTAAGGGAAAAAAAACCGTCTTTTCTTTTCTGCACAAGCTTCTAACGATACACTAAAAAAGTACACGGTTTTAATCAATTGTTGTGCCGAAATCGAATCGAAAATTTTCGGTTGATTGAAACTTAAAACTAAAACAGTACTGTCTGTTGGAGGTAATAAAATTGAACCGTATCGAAATATACACTTTGGTTCGATTTATGTAACGAAGAATAAAAAAAATATCGGTTTATATATAACGCTAACCGAAATTTCGGTTTTTACCTAAAGAAAAAAAAATCTGCTATTTAAAAATAAAATAAAATAACTACCACGTGTCAAGCTAAGAAGGTGGCCACGTGACAACATGTTGACACACCTTCTTAGCATTTTATTATAAATACTAGCATTACTTGGCCTTGCACCGCAAGGCCTTGATAATGCCCTCGGTATAGAAACATTGCTTAAAAGTAAACATTAAAATATAAGGCATAAAACTTGGTTTGAGTAATACATTTTGGATATGACTTAACCATAGTATTGTTCCATTTTTCTCACCGATTTTAGAATATAACAAATGCATACAGGTCTTAGTTTGGTAAAGTTTTAAAAGTCACTTCAACATAGTTTCTGCTTTTTCGGTTTTGTGTTGGCTTTTGGCTACTGATTTGTGATGCTTACAAACATCTTATGCAACTATCCGCTTTGAAATTTAAAAGAGTATCATGAGGAACAAAAAAACGGCATAGACCCTTTATTTTTATAAAAATTATAAATACAATATATTCACTTTATAAATATAGGCGGCTTCTATCGGCACCAAAAATTGAGTATTGTAAGCACAGGGTTGTGACATTTAACATCCGAATTTGTTTTTGGATACAATGATATTAGAAAGGCTGTGTTTCGAGATTTTATCTTGGAGCATTGCTCAACCTTTCGTTTCCCAACAACCTTCTTCTCAATGCAACTAACAACAGGAGGAATTCTTATGTTCAAATGTACTGAAAATGTAATCAGCAGTGTTGATTATCATAATCACTTGTCTTCATAGAGAAATGTGGAAAATGTTTGCAGAGAGTTTAAAGAGGGGAATTGAGTTTGTAACGCCTCTCTTAACTGTCAGTTCAACGTAACGCCTCTCTTAATTATATGTTCTTCCATCTATGGAGCATACCTTGTTTCGAGGTTAGATTATAACTTCCATAACCCCTCTTTCCCCCTCTTCCCCCCACCACACACACACACACACACACACACACACACACACTTACAGCTTTAATTCCTTGTACATACACCCTGAATGTTCTGCTACATAAGATTCATTATACCTTGTAATGCTTGGAGACTTAATTCCAACTTGCTTGATTCTGTTTGCTTAAAAGAAATAATTTGCTTTGAATCAGATGTGCAAAGTGGTATGAGAAAAGTGGTAGTGCGATGTTGCCAAGACTTTAATGCCTTCCCCGGAGGATTAAATGAAGTGGCCTTTAACTCCGGCATCTATCAAGATGAACGATATAATCATTAGGTATTTTCTCCATCCCAACCAATTTCTTGGAAGATCCTTTTAGGACCTTATTTATGGGCTCTACTCTGGATGTCTCTTCGTTAATATACCCAGCATGGATATAGATACACCTCATGTAACCCCACATATGGAATATCATGACTCCATCATGCATCCTAAAGATAAAGCTCATCCTAAACCATCAATGGATCATTCTGCATATGTTAACCTGCATATGGCATACCAGGACTCCATTATGCATGCACCAGATGGAGCTGATCCTAAACCGTTTATGGATAATTCCTCATCTGCCACCTGTGAGAAAAATCGAACAAGCACATCGAATATTACTTTCAACGGGCCATTTCCTGGCTTTCATCGTCCTACTTTAACTCCATTTCATAACCACGATGCTTACCAGTCATTTATGTAGGCTTCCCATACCTTTTCAAATCTTGTCGTGTCTAATTTATTACAAAAGAAACCGTTTAATCAAAAGAAATGTGCCTCTTTCTACAAAGTTGATTCTGGGTTTAGTATTCAATTTTGGCTGGTGTGTTGATCTAACAAGCCAAAGTGGTGGCAGTTTTACCAAAACATACTTTTTTGGGCAAGTCTATCAGATTGATCTATTTCTGATTAGCCTGAAATTGCTCAGACTTTGGTTTTGCTATTTCTAGTTTGGTCCTTGTGGTATCTTGTGTCTAAATTTGCCTTATGTAGTTATGTAATTGTATATACCTCAATAGGTGTATCCGTTCATTAACTTATTTTATTAATGGGAATACAAATTGTAGCAAATTGAAACTTTTGAAAAGGAGATTATAATGACGTTGGATCATGCATCTATGAAGAATCAGCGTTTACCCAAAGGATTTGTTTATGTTCCGATTGGATGCCTTGCCAAAGAGAAAGAGTCAGTTCCTGATGCATTTTCTGAAGAACGATAGCAGCTTCATTGCAAGACATTGGAATTTGTGTTTTAGAATACCATCATCACCCAGGGGATCAGTGGGTGCCCTACTCATGATGATTGCTTTCTGAGTTAGTTCTGATAGCTAATACTGTGACTCGAAAAACTTAAACGCTTTATCGACCTGTTTCGTGATACAAAAACCGTTAATCAAATGGTTATATATAGCCAAATCAGCTCTATATCCTGATTTCATCAAATCCTGAAGCAAACCGATCCCCACAGAAACGTTCCCGTCTTTTACAAAAGCCTGGATCAATGACCCGTAAATCGACCTGTCTATCAAATGCTTCTTTTTCTTCATTTCCTTCAAGAAATCATAAGCTTTCTGAACCCGATTCGTTTGGCACAAACCGGTTACTAACGTTCTGTAAGCCATAACATCCTGTTCAACCTTGTCCCAGTTCATTTCTTCCCAGATTCTCAAACAACCGTCTAAATTTCTCTCACTAACCAAGATGTTAACCAACGACGTGTACACAAACACATCCGGTTTACACAAATTCTCTCTCATGCACCCCAACATCTCGAGAGCTTCGTTAATCTTTCTAGCCTTACATAATCCCTTAATCATTATCGTAAACGTAACGTTCTTCTCTTTCAATCCGTAATCTTTAAAGTCTTTATACACCGACTTTGCTAAATCCAAATGATTAGTTTTCACTAATGCATCCATAATCCTTTTATACAAGAACACCCTCGGTTTAACCCCGGACTTTTTCTTTTTCTCGTATACATAGTATAACCTAAGACCCCTACCGGCATCTGCATGCATTCTTATTAAAATTTCAAACTGTTTTTCAGTAGGCGGCTTACCTTGCATATGCATAGGTTCTGGGACCTGATCAGCAGCTCGAAACTAAGTGGTTCGGTTTAAACAATAGGACAATGCATTGTAACAAGCAAAATCATGGCGGTATCCCTTTTGTTTACCTGTCAAAATGCACACAAACATAGGCTTAAAAATGGAAATTTTACTATATAAAAAGGCAACTTTACTAACACCATAGGTGAAAAGTCCATTTTAGCGCAGAAAATCAAATCTCAACTTAAACAAAAGGGATAAGATTTGAATTTCAATTTAAACGAACACCATCCTGTTCTGCTTGATAATAATCAAATCCTAGATTACTAAAAAGCCATGAAACCATAGAAAGAACTGCATTTCAATTGGAAACCAAATGAGAAAACACGAAATAACGAACAAAGCATGAACATCAAATCCCAGCTTCAACAAAAAAGAGAAGTTTTCGAACCTAACTTACATGATTGCCTTATAGTTCTGTGTGAGGTTCTACTCTCGACAGAAAATCACCATAATAAAACAAAGCACCATTTTTTCGAGCAAAAGTTGAATTCCACGCATGAACACATGACACTGCAAAGAAAACCCAAAGGTTCAACCCGAGGACATGAAATTATAACAACACAGATCATTTATTGCAGAAGCAGAAGGATATGAAAAAATTTACCAGATATTTATTGCAACCAGTTGTTTTTTCTTTTCCTTAAACTAAAAGAAGCAAAAACCCAACGCATGTATATAACAAGAGGGTAGAAGGTAGGATTTTTTTCAGTGATTATTGAGGGGAATACAGGAGGTTAGTAGCGAATGATGAAAGTGTCAGGAGGTAGAGGAGACTTACGAAGCCAATCTCCAGAATCCATTCAACCTAACCCAAGCCTCACCTGCCATGGTACCCGCTTGCATGTCAACAGTAAGCCATCTGTATTTTCTCTGACAAGCAATCGATACCACCACTTGACAATTGCAGCCACCGGAGAAACCTCGAATCGCCAGTCGCCACCGTACGGCTGCACAGGTAAATTAATCACAAGAGCAACTTGAAGGAGCAGCTGCAAACGAGCATCAGCAGAGTATACCAATTTCCCTGTTTATTGGGCCTTGTTTTACCTATGAACCGGCCCACAATCTACTAAAGAAGAGGGCTGGATATATATATATTCAAAAAAAAGGGCCGGCTGAAACCAAAATGCAATCCTTAAGAGTTTTAATACTATAGCCAGCCAAATGAATTAAATTGAGTGTTGAAATGATTTGGTTGAGACAAGTGTAAGAAGGGGGTTAACCCCTTCCTTCTTTCTTCTAAAGTAGTGTACATATGTAGATAGAAGATAAGAAGAGAAAAAGATATAAGAAGAGATAGATATATTGGGACGTGGTGTTACAAAAGTGCCTTAAATTAATACAGTGTTTTTGTCTTCGGAAAGAAAAATAACTGCCAATCAATTAACCGTTCCTCCTCCGCGGGTATAATTTCACTGCGTGGACTTATGTGAGAAAGTGTAGTTCTTGCAGCCAAACGACTTTTTTCGCCATGCTTCAGACGAGCAAAATTCAACGATCTGCATTAATACTAGTACCCGTGTGGTATATTTTAGCCTATAATTTGTCTGGAATTTGGTGAAAATAAGCTTTAATTAGTAGTGTTTGGTACTGCATGTGGGTCATCTTTCCTGCTTTTGTAATTTGGAGGTCCCAATTCCCACTTGTTCTAGTCTTTACTCATGAGTCATGCCTTCCCTCTATCTCTATCCGTCTATTGGCCCCCTTTTTCTTTTTCGTTAATTTTAAATTTGTGTTCTTTCCTATCTCTTCTTTTTCACTAAATTTCATTCTGCCGTTGTTATGCCATTTTTTTTTATTTTAATGAAGTCAATTTGTTTTTGTTTTTTTTTTTTTGGATAGAAGTTGAAATGTTAGAATGATGAAGTACAATATATTCAAGCTCTTTTTGTTGGTTAGGTTTTGTCCTTTCTTTTTTGAAGTTGGGATATTTTGTTCTTTTTTCTTGGTTGAATAATTCTTCTCCGCATCTGGGGTTGCTTAAAAAAAGCCAAACTAATTGGGTATTAGATTGAAATGGTGATTAGAGTTATTGGATTTGATGGGGCTGTTTGGATTTTTCCTTGATGCTGACCTGAAGGGCCATTATTGAGTGAGCTCAAACTTTAAACTTCCTGGTTAATGGTGTTCTTTTGACTTCAGTTTCATTCTTATAGTAATAAAATGTGGTGTTTTGAGAAAATGGGGGTTTTCCTTCTTTAGCATTGCTGTTTCAGATGATTGGAAAGAATATGAAAACTTTTCTTAAAAAACTTCAAAAAGGGTCCAATCAGAGTGAGGATTCAGAAAGGTCTACTTCATCATCAAAGGGAATAAAACTGAGTGATGTTTCGTCACCTGACAGGCTTTCAAGTTCATGGTCTCACTCTCATCACACTTCTGAGCACAATAATCCCTTGTCAGCAATTTCAGGATGGTTGAATTCAGTTAAACATAGGAAGAGTCCTAGTCCACCTTCCTCTTCCAACTTAACAAGAGAAGAAAGAACAGAACCTTCTGATTCTTGGGGTAGTAGTGGAGTGGAGGCTGCTTTAGATTCAATAATGCATGATTCAGGGTCTAATAATTCAAGGGATCCTGATATAGAAGAAGAGTATCAGATACAATTAGCTCTGGAGATTAGTGCTAGAGAAGATCCTGAGGCTGTTCAGATTGAAGCTGTTAAGCAGATTAGTTTAGGCTCTTGCCCTCCTGATAACACTCCTGCAGAAGTCACTGCTTATAGATATTGGGTATGGCCTTTCTTATATTCCCTTTTTTGGTTTTGTCTTTTTCGCCATGAATATAAATATATTTTAGTTAGCCTTGGTTGTATTGGTGAATAATCTGTGTGCAGAAAGCTTTCAATATTCCCTAGATTTTTGTTGATTAGTGGATTATTGATTTTGATTACAAATATCTACTGGGATAGAACAATTAAGTATTGCATAGTTGAGCTACTTCACACATACTAGAAATAAAACCTGATTTACACTCCTTTGTAGAATTAAGTAGAGTAAAATTGCTGTGAAGTTCATTCCGACATATTTTTACCGTGAAAATTACCTTCTTTTCTTTCGAACAGATGAAACAAGCGCCTTTTGATGGACAGTAAAAACATTTCACTTTAGTTTGACTGTTAAGATGGTTGCTAGAAAAGGAAGTAGGACATGATTTTTAGGGGAGTAATTTATGGAGCAGAAGAACGAAAGCTGAATCTATGCAATTTCTTAAAGTGTTTATGAAGCCTCTCAGTTAGAAAATCTTCCATGATCATTTCATTGATCAAGTGATGAGTATTACAGTTAGTCAACCCTGAAAATCCCTCCACAGACATGTACCATACTATCATTTGAGATGGCATGTGCTGATTTGCACATAATGATCATCTGTATAGACTTATTCTTTATCTCTGAAACATGTCATATATAGAATTATTCTTGATTCACAGAATTATAATGCTCTGGGCTATGATGACAAAATCCTGGATGGTTTCTATGACCTATATGGCATCTTGACGGAGTCCTCTTCATCAAAGATGCCTTCTCTTGGATATCTTCAAGGAACGCTAGTTTCAGAAAAATTAACTTGGGAAGCCATCCTTGTTAATAGGGCCGGTGATTCTAAGTTACTGAAACTTGAAGGCGAAGCATTACAGATAGCGATGAAGTCACGGCTGGAGTCTGAGGATTATGTAAGCCATGACTTGGTACATAAGCTTGCTGTGTTGGTCTCTGATACCATGGGGGGACCTGTTGACGACCCGGAGAATATGTTGTTAGCATGGAGAAGTCACAGTTTTTATTTAAAGGAAAATCTTGGCAGCATGGTTTTGCCTCTTGGTTCTTTGACCACTGGATTGGCTCGGCATCGCGCTTTACTGTTCAAGGTAATATGTTGCATGCATACATATAGATTGAGAGACACAGGTAAAACTTCCCCTGTGGACAACATTGATGGGATTTTAGATGAGTTTCCTTTGGGAACTGGTTTTCCTTTTTATAAAGCACCTCCTTGTGATGTCGTAATGTTCTTAGTTGTAACTTTTTTTTTTTTCTGACTTTCTTCTGAATGTTAGACTTATTGTTACTTATCCTTTGGGCTTTGGGTTTCTGTAGGTTTTGGCTGATAGTGTCGGTGTCCCCTGTAGGCTTGTCAAAGGTCAGCAGTACACAGGTTCTTATGATGCAGCCATTAACTTTGTAAAGATGAACGACGGAAGGTTATTTCTTCACATTTCAAATATTGTTGCGTGGATATTTTTTTTTTATTGATTTCACGGTTCAAGTTTCGTAATTGGTGAATTTTTGGTCTTCTTCTTGTTTAGTTGATCTATATTTCTTGTTTTATAATTTGCCGGGCTGTGCTGTATATTGTATCGAAAAGACTGTTCTATCACATATATCTCTCCGTTCTTCTGGACAATTCAAAATTCCTGATCAAGTTTTTTTTTTTTGGTTGGAAATCTCATCTACATTTCTCCGGTCCTTTTTTCTCAATTATTCGGACCAGAATCATGTTAGTTTATCCTTGTTCAGTGCAAGAAGGATATTTGCCTCAAGATAGAAATAAGAATTTTTTTATCTCCTCACTAATTCATTAAATGTATTACTTCATTTTAGGGAAAACATTGTTGATTTGATGGCAGACCCAGGCACACTTATTCCATCTGACACAGGAACAACAAATATGCAATACGAAGAACCACTTTTAATAGAAGATCATTTATCTCAAGATGTTTTATCCCTTCAGTTGCCTTCTTCTGGGAGCAGGGTTCCTAGTTCTGTGAACGACAGTTCAGAGGTTTGGACACATGAAATGAGGTCTAATTATGGTGAATCTAGTGCTTCAGAATCTAAAACGAATAATGTAAATGAAAGTCGGTCCTCTGAAAATTTTATAAATGTTAAGGAAGCATCCAAAAAATCTGCTAATGATTCCCCAAAAAGTTATGGGGCCCTAAAGGAGACGGTATCAGAACTTCCCAGCAGGCCTAATCATCCTTATTCTCATGCAAGATCTCCTTCCTGGACTGAAGGTGTAAGCTCCCCTGCAGCTAGAAGAATGAAAGTGAAGGATGTATCGCAATACATGATTGATGCTGCTAAAGAAAACCCGCAATTAGCTCAGAAGCTTCATGATGTATTACTTGAGAGTGGTGTTGTTGCTCCTCCACACTTGTTTGCAGAAATATATCCCGATCAGCTACCCACGTCAACAGAGGGTAAAGAAAAGTGTGAAGTAAGGAAAGCATCAGAAGAACATAACCTTAACCGTGCTCGTTTCCTGCCTCCGTTGCCTCATCATGGTTTGCGTTCTAAAGGTACACATCAAGAACAGGTAGATGAAAAGGAAGCAACTGCGATTCACGGGTTACCACGGCTTGAAGTTCCTGGTGTGAGGCCGCACACTAAAAACGTCCCTGTTGCTGCTGCTGCAGCAGCTGCAGCTGTTGTTGCTTCGTCAATGGTTGCAGCTGTGGCAAAAGCTAGTACCGATGCTAAACTTGAACTCCCTGTAAGTGCTGCTGCTACTGCTACAGCTGCAGCTGTCGTAGCAACAACTGCAGCAGTGACTAAGAACATTGCTCATTCTTCTAATGATAGTGTTGCCTCTAGTCTGGATCAGTTTACAAGAGCCGATGAACCTTCAGATGTAACTGGGGGTGAGCAACGGGGAAGTGGAAACCAAGATCCCGAGGCATTAGGGACTACTTCAGAGGGTGAGAGAGCATCAGATGGGGTAACAGAGAATTTTAGTCCAAGATCAGCTATAACACTTGACGATGTTGCTGATTGTGAGATTCCTTGGGAAGATATCATTTTGGGTGAACGCATTGGACTTGGTACTGATGTTGTTTGATGAAATAACCATTTGATTTCTGTAAGATGAAATTCTTTTTTGTAGTATTTATTGTAAGTATTGTTCTCCTTTCTGATGCAGGATCTTATGGAGAGGTCTATCACGGCGATTGGCATGGAACTGTGAGTTATTCATTCTCTTTCCTTTTTTTTTTTCCTCTGGAACATTATTTTATTTGGTGGACTGGGTGGGTGCCCTTTCTCTTGGTAGGTTTGTCTAAGTGCTGAAAGTTACCTTGGGCTTGAATCACATAAAGACAACATTTCAATTGTTGCTAATTTTGGAGAACAAATGCATATAGTTTGCACAAACTCTATAAACCATGGTTATGGTCATTGAAGAATTATATATAAGTTCATTCAGCCAGTTTTTAAAGGGAGATTTTTTGTAGTACACTTTAGGAATACGAGAAATTTCATTTGTTAAGACTACTATGCTGCGTTTAGCCTTGCCTTCAGTGGCATATAAAGATTGTGATTTTCTGCTTTTGATGGAAGCCGGAATGATTAATGCTTGCATATGCGTTTCTTGATCTGCTGGACCTTTGTATGTTAGTTGGAGTCGTATAGCATCTAGGTGTGAGAAATTTTTATTTCTTTATTATCAGTCATTTCATCTTGCCAATAACAGGTAACAATCTTTTGAATGTGTCAATATATATGATTAGATATTCTTCAGGAGAAGATTAGCATTCTTCTTACTTTGTTGCATCTTTTTGTGTTTGTTCGGTCACATATCATGTTTTCTGTTTGTATCAACCTCTATTTTGTGGCAGGAAGTTGCTGTTAAAAGATTCCTAGATCAAGATATTACTGATGAATTCCTTGAAGTGTTCAGAAGTGAGGTATGATTCAATTGATATCCTGCTGGAAAAAGGCTAATAACTTAGGTTTTTGTTGTTTGGTTTGAGCAAGTATGGGCATGATTTTGTTTGTATTCATTCAGCTATAGACCATATCAATTGATCGACAAAAGAGGATGCATTTGTAGTGCAAACGTACAGTGTGTTTGTGTGTGTTAGAGTGGAGATCACATTAAGATAATACTCCGTCAACTGTTAAGGTTGACTATCTTGTTAACTTCAGTACTAAAAGATGGTGTCCCTGCTACTGTTTGAGAACATCTTTAGTAATCTGCTTTCTCCGAAGTATTGCTCTATGTCAGTCTTCTTTGTCTTGTTATTAGCTTCTTTTTGCATTCTAGTGCTCTGTTTGTGTGATGTTAAAATATCTAATAGACTTTGATCCGACAAAGTATTATGCTTTGATGTTCAAGGTTTGGATTATGAAAAAGCTCAGGCATCCAAGTATTGTCCTTTTATGGGAGCTGTTATCATTCCACCAAATCTTTCGATTGTAACAGAATTTCTTCCTAGGTATGCCCAAGCTCCTTCATTTGTATTTGATGTATTGAAATACCCACTTCTTGGCGTTATTAGGTTTTAGGTTCGGGGTACTTTATCATCGTATTACAGTATTGTGCCTCTACCAACGTAATGGAAATGTGTTTGTCTGTACACTGCCCTTCAAGTGTTCAAATGTGTTCCTTAAAAGCCTAAGCTTTAGTTAAAGGCAAAAATTTATCAGTTTAAAATAAGCTTTTGATTTTGTGGAGTATTTGCTAAATTTTTGAGGTATTTGTTTGCTGATATTAAATTATTATACGACAGAACCAAATATTTGCTGATATTAAATTATTCCTTAGTAAGTTTTAATGTTTGGCATCTGAAGCATAAATTTACTATTGTAGAGGGAGCTTGTACAGGTTGCTCCATCGTCCCAATAATCAATTGGATGAGCGGCGGAGGTTGAGAATGGCCCTTGATGCCGTATGTTTTGGTGTGCTGTCTTTTATTATTGTTGTTATATCATCATCAATCGGTGCTTCTTGATTATAGATTACTTGATGGGTTGACATTCTTTTTTGCATTTTATGAACAGGCTCGAGGGATGAATTATCTGCACAACTGCACACCAGTCATTGTTCATCGTGATTTGAAGTCCCCAAATCTTCTCGTTGATAAGAACTGGGTTGTGAAGGTAGCTCCCTAGAACTGCAATGCCTTCTTAATTATAGTATACTCTCATTAAACTATTTTTTAACACTAATGTATGATGTACCTTGGCAAACACTATAAAATACTTTTAGTTATTTTTCTTGTATTATAACATGCAAGGTGTCCACTTCCTTAGCAAGACAAACATATCTTGTCTTTAATTCTAACAGGTATGCGATTTTGGCTTATCAAGATTGAAGCATAGTACATTTCTCTCTTCAAGGTCTACTGCTGGGACGGTGAGCTGAATATTCTAGACCCCCTCCCCTCCCCTCTTTTTTTTTTTTTTTTTTTTTTTTGTGAATTTGCCAAAAATAAAGATGTATTTGCATTTCTAGGTCACCTAATTCTATTTGTAGGTACCAATTTATGTCTTGTTTCTGCTCAGTAATGCTGCACATTTTGTGTTACTGTTTTCGGGTAATTATATTAAAAATGAACTTTTTCCATGATGTTTATCTTCTTGTTATCTTATTATTTTTTGGTGTGTTCTTACTTTTAAGGCTTTGCTTTCCCTCGTCCTTGAACGTTCTTTCATTTTCTTTCATACTGGGAAAGCAGCAATCTGTATCTGTCAAATCATTCAAAAGGCTGTTTTTTTGTTACGTTATTTTACTATGAGCCCTTTCACTGAGGATAGCTGTTGGCCTTTATACTCGGTCTTTGGAGACATTTGCAGTTTTTGTTAAAGGTGAAACTAAAGAAAGATTATGGCTTGATAATAGTGTGAATAGAGCTGCTTTGTGGGTACCCGAATCCTAGATTAAGCGAATATGATACTTTTTTGCTTGCTTTCCTATCATTTCATGCTGCGACAGAAGCCCTTAAAAGGGTCTATCACTTTATTGTTGGTGCTAATGTTGGCATTCTGTTTCCCCTTAGTTTTATGACTTTCCCTCTTTGGTGTTTTCTTGGTGAATGCTGACTTTACTTTGGTAGGCATTTTGTAAATGTAGTTTGAAGGAGTGGATCACATGATTCAACTATCTGATAAAGCTTAATTTGTTGATTTAAGTTTATCCATGTCCTTAGCTTAGATAAGTTGATTTTGTAGTTAATCATGCCCTAGGATGCATCTGGTGACAAAAACAGCTCTCTTGATGATTGGTTTTTCTGTTTTTTGTATCAGGCAGAGTGGATGGCTCCAGAAGTGCTAAGAAATGAACCATCAAATGAAAAGTAAGTGTTCCCACTCCTGACATTTTACCAAGCCACTAACAAAGTATGAGGGCGTTGTGTGTGTGTGATTGAAAACACTTTTTTTTGGGTGATCAGCATTTGACGACTTGTTTGTAAGCACAGATGTGACGTGTATAGCTTTGGAGTGATACTTTGGGAGCTATGTACTCTTCAGCAACCATGGGGAGGAATGAATCCAATGCAAGTTGTTGGAGCCGTTGGATTTCAGCATCGTCGCCTTGAGATACCCGATCATCTCGATCCAGCCATTGCTTCCATCATTGAGAAATGCTGGCAAACGTGAGTAAATCTCTCTTTCTAACATCTTCCTTCAACTCCTTTCCATTCGCCCTTGAACCCTAAGAAGCACACACAAAACGCCACAAAAATACGTATTCTGTGGCTACTAGTGTTTAGGTTCTGTTCTGAGAATGATGACAGTTTGATTGGAAGTTGTTTCGTTCTGTAAGACTCGGGTTTTTTTTTATTTCTTGTTGTTGGAGCAACAAACAGATGATGTTTTCTTTTCATAACACGTATTCTTTGTGATTAATTGTAGAGATCCAAAGTTAAGACCATCTTTTGCTGAGATAATTTCTGCTTTAAAACCACTTCAAAAGCCCATGACGGCTTCACAAGTTCCCCGAAGGAACGTAGCTGTAAGCAAAGTTCAAGACAGGGTTCAGCCATCAAGGTTTGTAGAGGATGATGTGGGTGAAAATGGTTAGAAAGGTGTTTGATCTTTTTTTTAACTTGGGGGCAATGGCGCAGATCCTGCTGCAGCTAGTGTGGTTTTAACCGAGACGTGGCATATATTGATAGTTGAAAATGGCCACTGCTGATAAATTACAATTTGGTCAGCTTAAAAAACTATGGAATCCAGAAGTGGAGGAAGAAGATGTTAATATCAAGATTCCTGTGCAGAAAAGAAAACAATTTGAGTATTAGTCAATTGTATTTTTTTGTTTGTTTGTTGGGGGGGTGGTGGTGGTTTCAATTGTTGTACTTGTCTGTACATTAATATTATTTGTAATTAACCATTGAAATTTTTGTTGTGTTATTTGTTTATAAGGACGTGCTTTGAGACTTAATTAGGCACGTAGGACATCTAAAAAATATCATCGTTTATAAGGACACAGTTTTTCTGACATTCCTAAATTACCCATTTCTTACCAGCACTCTAACAACTTAGCTATCCCTTCTCCCGTATCACCACCCTGTTATCCACCGGCTGGCGCATCCTCCGCTTTGGTATACTTTTGAGGGCAGTATGAATTGCATCGTGACCAGCTCGTTATCAGCCTTTTTTTGCCACCACCGGCGAAGTCAAGGCAATCTTTTAGAGCTTTTGGTTATCACCGGAGAAGTCATGGCGAGGGTTGCCAAATACTCCGATGTAGCTGGCTAATAGGCTGAATCCACCATCTTTGCCTCCTTTGGATCGGATCTTTCTCTGTTATAATGCGTATGTTTTTAATTGGTTATTTTCTCGTTTGAATTTATATAAATTTTGTTCTTTTTGAAGAATTTCCGAGGGTTTCATCAACAAATTTGGAAGCTTTATTGGGCAATTTGGTTTTGAAGCTGGTGTTCTTTGTTTGGGATATGGGGGGCTTTGAGTTAATGTTTAATGTGAGGGTTTTGTAATGAGGATTTAGGTTTTTTATTTTATGTTTTGGTTGGGAACAAGAAGAAGAGAACACTAATTGCAACAAAAGGTGTATGTGAAATTGTCATTATGAGTGAAGACATTCCTGAAAATTCTAGTGCGGTTGTGAGGAATGATGAAGATTTTGAGCTGGGATAGGTACAAGAAAAGGATTTATTTTGTGCAATTCCACCTACCTTGAATCAGCAGCAGTAGTAATAAAAGTGGCAGTCTTGAATTGTTAATACAAGAGTGTTTTGTGTCATGATTCAAAGATAATGAAAGCAGGGGCTTTATTGATGTGTACTTCCACACGGTTATTCCATCATGTATTGCGATTCTCTTGTTGATATTTTCCAGAAATTGGAAAATCAGGTTGTGTCAGGCCTGACACTTGTAAATCATGTTGTGCCTTTTCTGATATGGAAAATCATGTAAACGTAAGGAATTTTAAATACAAATCTGATACGAGAAACACTCCTTACGTTTAAACGTAAGGAAATTGTACTAGATGGCAATTAAGATTGTTGTACATGTACTTGTTTCAGCATACACCACATGAACGAGCCCATTTCTCTCATTCCTTCAAAGTCTTTCAAGTTAATCTCAAACTTCTAACCACTTCTTCATCTTTCAAGTCCATTTCTTTATCATTCAAGTGCTCAAATGAGTAAGTTTTTGCTATGTAATTTGTCTTAATTCAAGTGCTCAATGTGATTATGTTATTTATATTGTAGTAATGATATGTATTTAACCGAAATATGTGTTTTAAGTAGGTTGTTTATATAATCTTTATACATCTAAGTAGTATGTTTAGGTCTTTTCTTAGGGTTTAATTAGTAGGGTTTAGTGTAAGTAATGATATTTATTCAACCGAAATGTGTGTTTTAAGTAGTGATTATGTTATTTATATTGTAGTAATGATATGTATTTAACCGAAATGTGTGTTTTAAGTATGTTGTTTATGTAATGTTTATACATCTAAGTAGTGTGTTTAAGTCTTTTCTTAGGGTTTAATTAGTTGGGTTTAGTGTAAGTAATGATATTTATTCAACCGAAATGTGTGTTTTAAGTTATTTATATTGTAGTAATGATATGTATTTAACCGAAATGTGTGTTTTAAGTAGGTTGTTTATGTAATGTTTATACATGTAAGTAGTGTGTTTAAGTCTTTTCTTAGGGTTTAATTAGTTGGGTTTAGTGTAAATTGTTATCTAAATTGATATTCAATGAGTTAATATATAATGACTTGAATTGAAATTTTTTTTAAAACAAATAATCGCAACATTATGATCGTTGTCTCGTTCAACGGAGAATTTACGTACGATCCTCTCTATAACCGGTGGGATCATGTAAATGGATCGATGTTCTCATTATTTGTCCCAAAGAAAATAAGATTGAATGCGTTATTGGATAAATTGCATTTGAGGCTTGGTATTGATCGGTCTGATTCAAAGCTCGGCATAAAAGCTTTGTTTACTTATGGTAGTGTGGGCAATATACCACCTGATGATATCTTAGACGACGAGACACTAAATGGTTACATCGAAGCGGCCTCTGACAGTAAAAATGTATTTTTTTGTGTGAATGCCACACCAGTGGAGGCAAACAATGAACCGATAATTGAGGATGATAATGATTTAAATCAAGATTGCAATGCCCCGGATGATAACAATAATTCGGATTATAGTCTTGGAAAATTCCCTTCCGGTACAAGAACTTGCTAGAGATCCAAATTTTAATCCGTTCGAGCAACATTATGGATGTAGTGGGTTTGAAAACCATGTTTCTACACAAAGGCTTGGTAAGCTTCAGACCAACCGTTTCGGTATCAACCAATCAGACCAAGTAAGTCATAATCTTTCAAATCAACATTCAAGTAGTCATGTTCGTGTTGAAGTGGTTGGTGAATAATCTGCTCCGTTTGAATTCGGTCCTCCAAGTTATAATGTTATAAATAGCCGATCACACCAACCGTTTCAGTATCCTCCTAACCAACCTTCAAGTAGTCGTGCTCCACCTATCCAATGACCATATAATTTGTTTGGTGGATCACCAAGAGTTTTTTGGCTTCTCTCGCTTTGCACCTCATATTCAAACCGATCAAACCGGCAGAGATGACAACAATAATTAGGGTGCAAATGCTAGGGCAAGTGTACGAGAAGATTATTCATGGAGGATTCCAACATTTGAAGATGATGATTTACTGAAGTGTTTATCCACCGGTACGTTACATATGAATGGCGTGAACGAATTGTTCATTGGAAAGAAATATGATTCGAAAGAATATTTTAATTTGAAAATAAAATCGTATGCGGTTGCAAATAATTTTCAGATGAGCTTGGGTAGGTCGGACACACGTTGCTTGTATTACACATGTCTTAACGATACATGCAAATGGCATGTAAGGGCGAAAAGGGTGAATACAGATGGCTCACGTACATTTTCGATCACAATGTTGAATGATGTTCATACTTGTGCCTCTCAGAATGCGGATAATGACAATCGACAAGCAACACCTATTGTTATTGCAGGTCTGCTAAGTCAGAAAATGGAAGAACTCGGCAATGAGTATAAACCCAAACATATTATGGAGGACATGCTCACAACTTACAGTGTACAGTTCACTTATGACCAAGCATATCGAGCTCACGAGATGATGAGAATGATGGTTAGAGGTTCACCGACGGAGTGTTACAATGCGTTACCCTCGTACTTGTGGATGGTGCGTGAGGCCAATGAAGGGACCTATGTTGACTTTCGACTTGATAATCTGGGAAGGTTCGGTAGTTGTTTCATGTCTTTGGGAGCAAGTCGTCGTGGGTTCAAGTATTGTCGACCTATTTTGTGTGTCGACGCCACTCATCTAAAACCCGTTTCTCACAGGCAACTATTTTTTTTATTCTTTGTAGATGCCGGTGACCACCTATTCCTCAGAGCCTTCGGTATTCTTTGAAAAAAGAATGCAACGATTCATGGGGGTATTTCATGAGACAATTGAGGGTGGCCATTGGAGGTATCCATGATGAAAATTTGAGCTTTATATCTGACAGACACAAGGCTATTAGAAATGCGGTTGGTCAGGTATTTCCCGATGCATACCACGGTGTTTTCTATCATCATTTAAAGGGCAATCTAACAAAAAAATGGAAGGATTACGGTTTTTGTGAAGACACATTCTATCAAGCAGCCTATGCATTCTCGGAGGCTGAATTTCTCCGAAAGTACGCCCTGATCAAGGCACAATGTCTTAGCACATATCTAAAACTAGAAGAAATAGGTGTTGAACGGTGGGCGCGTGCCAAATTTCATGGGAAAAGATACGCCTTAATGACAAGCAGTTACGCAGAAAGTTTCAACTGTGCGATTAGAGGAGCTCGTCATTGGCCCATTCCTAGCCTCTTGGAATTCATTAGAGCTGCACTGTAGAGATGGTATAATGATAGACGACAAAAGACGCTTGATTGTGCGATTGTGTTAGCACCGGAGATCGATAGAATAAAGGCTTGAATATTACCGCTAAGGAAGTTCGTGGTTAAACCTATTAACCTCGATGAGTTTGAGGTTCATGGAAATAACTTGCTTATGGGGTGGTAAATCTGCGAGAGAGGAAGTGTTATTGCGGTTATTTTTAAAATGGAAATACCATGTACGCGTGCTATAACAGCCAGCAAAGAACACGCAGAATTAGTCCACCCGAACTCTGTTCATCGTATTATAGAGCTGAATGTTTCAAGGAGATTTACATGTGTAGTATATATCCAGTTCCTAATAGGGAGGATTGGGATGTTCGAGGCGGTAAGAAACATGAAAGTCGGAGTGCCTAATATGAGATATGCCTGATGCCGGTGGAGCCCAAGAAGAGGTAGAATTAATACCACTAGAATCCCTACAGAACGGGAACGCCCGTGCCATCGAGAATGTATGAGTAACCGCAAACATACAGACATAACAGAGCCGCTTGCACGCAATACCGGTAGGAAGTCATTGTTTTTGTTATGGTGATATTAGAATGGATCGTTATAGTGTAACGTATTAATGGATTGTAGTAAGTTATTAATGGATTGTAGTAAAGATTGTATTCAGTTATTAATTGGAATCAAGTTTGTCTTGTATTACACTACCTGTAAAACTAACAAGAATTATTACGGGCTTACACAAAAAAAGAGTAATGATACGTTGGCTTACATACGGGGCTTACAAACATAAAAACAAAGAGTAATGATACATTGAGATAACAATAAGATGATGCTTAAATAAACTAAGGGTGATCATTAAATAAGATAGGATGACGCCTAAATAAATGATCTCCAATGTTTAGTAATCACCACATTAAACACGACGTGATTTTCTATAGGTTGATCAATGATTTCAAAGCTGCATTCATCTCCATCATTTAGGTCATTGTCCGTCATGAAATCATTCAACCCGCTTAAACGAACTTTCTCATACAAATAGACAATTCTAGCAGGCCATGATTCCCCTGTGGCAATTCGCAGTTCCACGGTCTTGTTTCGCAACATGTCGTTTGTTCTAGCAAATGCATTTGGAATATTCTATAAATCAGAAACAAATTTAAATACTGTTTCAAAATGGGGAAAAAAGATAAAACAAGAAAACAACTAAAAATATTTTAAATGTCTTACCACATAATAACAACAATGTGAAAATACCTAGTTTGCAGTCATTGCCGAAAATGGGGATTTTGGTTACCTACACACTGTGATCATCATCTCGTGCATCATCTTCTTCACTCGGACTCATAAAAGTCTTCTCACAAGAAGTGTGATCCAAAGCACAATAGTGTCGAAAGTGAAATCCCCCTGTGTTCAAACACTATAAACTCCCTCTCATTCAAGTCATGAGCCGCCACATACTCCTCCCAACCTTCCCCAAAGAAACGAAGAATTCCATTGTCTGTGGCTCCAACCCTCACTTGCCATGTCCCTAATCGGCTTTTGAGAACGGCCCTATCTAGGTTCCTCAGCGTGTCGTTCAACCTATTAACGTATGCTGGAGGTAGTGTCTATGAAAAAAGAAACATATCACGTTTGTTCAATCATAACAAGTGATATAAAAGTAAGTTAATTAATAATGACATACCAAACTTGTTGCGAAACCGCCATCAAGAACTTTAAAGAAACGATCAATATCCATTTGCTTCAGTGTAGATTATAAATTGAAAGGTGAAGAAGTGATGAAGAAATGGACTTGAAAAAAAAGATGAAGAAGTGGTTAAAAAATTCAGATGAACTTGAAAGACTTTGAAGAAATGAGAGAAATGGCTCCTTCATGTGGTCTATATTGAACAAGTACCTGTATAACAACAATAATTGCCATATACCACTTCCAAATGTAGAGAAATGAACTTTAAACGTAGAAACACTATGTTTGGACGTAGAGAAATGGTCCTCTACGTTTTAACGTAGAGAAATTCACAATACCTACGTTTGGACGTAGAGAAATGGTCCTCTACGTTTCGGCGTAGAGAAATTTGCAATCACTACGTTTGGAGGTAGGTTATCTACGTTTGAACGTAGGGAAATTGCAGGTTTAAACATGGAGAAATTAACATTGAATGTTGCAATTTAACTTGCTATATAAGTTGATACAGAGATTGTGTTAATAATGACTTGAATTTGAGTTGTTTTTTAAACAAATAATCTTTTGTGTATACATTTTTTCACATATGTTTAAGGTCTCCGTCTGAAAGTAGTGTGTGTAATTAGTGTTATATAGTAAGCGACGTAAGTAAATACATATAAATTACATTCACCAAAATAATAGTAGCTAACAACAAACGATCAAAATAGTAGTAGCTAACAAAAATACCTACAATATTTAGAGATCTATGTACTGATTAAATACTTGGATACAAAGTTTATGTCTTATTAACAGCATATTCTCATCTGTGATCAGAGCCAACGTTTCTTCATGCAGCAAATGCTCAATGAACTTGACCGAGTATATCCCACAGTCACCCTTGTACAAAATGTAATTTTTTATTATCAAAGGATAAGAATAGTGTAAACTGTATAATATGATAAATAGGTTTAAAGTTCATAACACTTACGGGGTTGGAATTTGTGGTACGTAATCAGGTGATACTACTCTGACCGTTAAAGGCCCTTGTGGGAGTTCACGTAGACACGCCATCTCCAAAACTCTCCTCAACGAAACACCCCATGCTTTGATACAACCCTTCACTTGCTCCTTATATCCGTTCGCCGACAGACAATCATACACCCTAATCTTCCAGTCGGGAATAGACACTTTGACAGCTGCCCAGTGAGCATGAGAAATGGCCCAGGGAATGTACGCCACTGTGTTTCCATCCCATTTCTTAACGCACTCAATCACATGATCTGGAATGTCCGTTGTGTCTGGCGTCTTCTGCTGATCTATATGACCATAGCCGCAAAAGGCAGCTAAATCAGAGTAGCAAATGGTTGTATGCGGCATAAAGCATTCTGGATGTGCTTGCATTTGCCGCTGTATAAGGTCCAGACACGCCTTGACATGCTGTACGAATGCAAAAAGACGTTAGAGATAATGAAATCAGAAATATGAAACTTTCAAAAATATAAAAATGAAGTCACAAAAAATTTACATCTCGGTCTAACTTTGCGAGCTTCTCGTGGAGACGTCTGAACCACTCATTGTCCTCCTGAGCTGTAAGATGGTATCCAAATACGTATCCCGTAGGTATCGTAATCGGGGGTGGACTGCTGTCTTTATACCACACAACAAAACGTTTTTCCAACTCCACCGGAAATTTCTGCATCGTTGTCCATCTGACAACATTAGCACCGGGAAACTGACTACGTGCGACCCATCAGTTAAATATCCTGGTTGTTTAGTAGTCTGACGGGTTGTCAATCTTATGTCATTTGGATGACCCGCCTTTCGTTTACCCAATCGAGTAAATGCTTTGACCAAAGAGCCTAAACAATATTCATTACATGATGGAGTTGGGATAGTTTTTCACAATATAATTTGTAGTTACGAAATTAAATATCAAATAACTTACTAATAACAATCCTGTGGTCCAAAACCGATGTTTCAAGTGGTGGCGATCGACTCGTCAGTAGCCTCTCGAAGTATCTATACCAAATATAATCGATATCACCAATTAACGATAACAAACAATAAAATACCTATGTTAATAATACAAAATTCAATATAAATTAACTTACTATAAACTGTATGGAACTCCACATTTGAAGATTCCTGGACGGTATCCTCGACATTAACATGTTCAGGGGTAGTAGCATCGCCAGTATCTGCATCAAAATAGGCACTCTCATCAATTAACGATAACATACAATATATATGTTAATAATACAATTCAATATAAATCAACTTACTCGAATCAATCGTAGTCTCTATATAAGGATTGTCCACCAATAACTCGTCGACAAAATCCTTATGCTGGCCCCCCTCCTCGACTCCCTCATGCTGAACTCCCTCCAGCTGCACTCCCTCTTGCCCGGGTTGGGAAACTCCATCAAGAATCTTATCAAACCCGAAAATCATCAGGTTGTCAATCGGGGTAGGCGAAGTATGAGTATGCTGATGCGTATGTTGACTAAGTGTGCACTCAGAAAAGTATGTCGACCGGTGTGTAGATCGCTCAAGATGTCGATCAAGATGATGACCATGTTTAGACCGATCAGGGGCAGCCTGAGAAGATGTGGCCCGGTCAGTATCATATGGATGAGGTGGAGGAGATGGAGGCCGATGAGGGGTAGACTGAAAAGATATGGCCCGGTTAGTATCATAATACATAAAACTAAATTTATCGCATAAAACAATTGACAATGAAATAATTTTTACATGATCTCCGGATGATGGCGCTTGCATCAACCCCTTAAGTTCAAAAGTATGGCCCCATGCTCATTCTCGCAATGAACTACCTCTCAAGTACTTGCCGGGCCTCGTCATTCTCGCGGTGAATTTCCTCCGAATCTCATTCACCCATTATCTATCATTCTCTTCACAAATTCTATAAAGACCAAAGCAAGCAGCCTTCATTTTCTTCATCGATTCATCTTCTTCCGCTGTAGCATTTCAAAGGTAGGAATCGCATGCGGCACACGTCGTGAATGAGGAGGTAAAGGTGACTTGTGTGGAAAAGGATGTGAAGTAGAGGCTGACTGTTGTGTAGTAGAGTGTGGTCTTGTGTAGTGGATGGACGTCTACGAGGTGGCCGTGCAATTGGTGCACTTCTGGGGATCACACGTGGCGGCTCGGCATCTTTACATCGAGGATGCCCCTAGCCGCCATCAACACCCTATCAACTTCCACTTGCGGCCGATATCCTATAACATGGCTCGCAAACAATGTATATTTCATTAGAATTAACAATAACAAAATGTTTAACCATACCGATATAATTAAAAGCGGAATGTTTATTGCTTATTACCTTCTTTTGCCTTCGCCAACAACGCCTTCCATGCGGAGGGTTGTCTTGCAACTCCATCTCATCATCCGAGGAGCCGATCGAGAGCTCGGAGGGTGGCAAAGAATAGTCGGAACACCAATGTCCGTAGGTCTCGTAAGCCCAAAAGCGTAAGGCATGTATAACCCCTTGTACCGTCACCCTCCTTCAGGCTTTCCTTGTAGGTATTCATCATGTGACAAATCTTTTTTATGTGTGATCCCACAACCATGCACCCCAAGGAAAGTCATTTAGGCCTTCTATATTCTCTACCAAATAGAAGGTCTCATGAGGTACGCCACTAGTCTAATCATGACCCGTCATAATCCCGTGAATAAGGTAGACTAAACTTACACGGTAGAGAACTTCAGGACTCTCATCCTGATCCAATAATCATCTCTCAATATCCGGTATGGTGATCGGTCGGGTGAGAAACTCATGGATATGGCCGTGTGTCCCTTCATCACAACACCTAGAATGGAGATCCCCAAACCTAAAACCGGTCATCATGCAAAACTCCCGCCTACCGAACTTCGCGGTCGTCTCACCAAATCTAAAATGAAGCTCATCAGGCACATTCGGATAAACGGCACTATAACACACTTGTTGCAAAACTTTGGAGGATAACTGCCATTCATTGTACATTTCAATGAATTGTCGAAAAACACCACCTCTCAATGTTGCCTCAAATCCGATCCTTTTCATGTGAATTTCAAGAAGATCCCGGAGCTTGGTCTTTTCCCCTCTAAAAGTCCATGTCAAATTTTCTCTTTACCCACCCTACCTTACCTACTGCACCCCACACCCCACTGCACCTTATCTCTTTACCCACCCTACCTTACCTACTACCCACCCTACCTATGCTACCTTACCCTACCCTACCCACCCCACCCTGCCTACTCCACCATCACTATATCCTACCCTACGCATCCTACCTACCTTACCCCACCGCCTACTCTACTCCACCATCACCCACACATACCCTACACTACCACACTATACCCTACCCACCCCTACTCTACCTATCCTACCCACCACCACACCCTACCCTAACTTACCCTACCTTACCTACCACCTTACCCTACCCTACCTTACCATCTTACCCTACCCTACCTTACATACCACCTTACCCTACTCTACCTTACCTACCACACCCACTCGACACTACCCACCACCCTACCCAACCCATCACACCCTCCCTATCCTACCCACCACCCCGTCATACCCACCAATATCCTACCTTACCTACCACCTACCCTATATTACCATACCCACCCTACCCTACCTTACCCACCACCCCACCCAACCAAACCCTACCCACCCTTACCCATCTCTACCCTACCCACCACCCTACCATATACCTTACCACCGCCCCATCCTATCCTACCCTATTTCACCCTATCCTACCTTACGCATCTTACCTACCTTACCCCACCACCTACTCTACCCTACCCCTACACCCCTACCCTACCCTACCTACCCTACTTCATCACCTACCCTAACCTACCCTACCACCCACCCACTCTTACCTCATTACCCACGTGTTTTTATCGATTTTCATTTTATTTCATCGCATTCCATCCATTTTTTGAAGGAATGAAAATGGACATTTTTCATTCCATTGGAATAAAATTTCATTCCATTTCATTCCCTCATAAGCATACACAAGCATTGAAATGAAATAAAAAATCATTCTATTCCATTTCTTTCCGTCCTAACAAACGTACCACAAGTTTTAAAGGGCAAGGCATTGGGGCCTTTGAGTTGTGGCTCTTTTAAAAAAATTAAAAAAATAAAAATCTTTTTTCTAACTTTAAAAAAGGCAAACTTTTCTAAGACTTTGGGTAGTCCAACAAGCAACTTTAACTTCATTGTTAAGGTATCTTTTGGGATTTGACTGAAGTATACGAGCGTCCCGTTTATACTTCGGTCACCATGTTTGTTTTCGGCACTTTTTTAATTAGTGTCAGTATAACCATTATTTTTTGTGAAAATAACGTCACTGTCACTGACGTTAATGGCACACTTTTCAAAAAGAACGACAGTGACGACGTTATGATTACATAAATGTCACTGGTTAATAACATCAATGCACTAACATCGATGGCACTGCCGTTCATTGTGTGATGCCGTTAATCAGATAATCAATAAATTTGATGTCAATAGTAGAAGTGTGGTGACAATAGATACTTACCTGATAGAAATAACATAAATTCATTGATGAGTGAAATTTCAAATTGCAAAGATAAGCCTAGAAGAGTCATATAATACTAGATTACCTTTAAAGAAAATAGAATAAATAATGCTGGGGCAATTAAGACGGTGTATTGAAAAAAATAAATAGATGGATAAAAAAGGAAAAAATGTATGAAATTTTGTATTGGAAAGTGTTCCGCCTCAATTATTTTGAAATAAATTTTTTTGACAACTGTCTCAGTTATTTTAGAACTGAGGAGTAGAATATTTTGATTAAAGGCCGACTTCTATTTTGTTGTAGTTCGTGTGCACGTATAATGTATCCTTACTTTAAGCTCTTGGCCAGGTCTTACCTCCGCAGGTACGGCTCGGGCCAAACTCTGGATTAGTCGGACCAGTGAGTTTTGGATACCGGGGCTTTAAAAAAGAAAAAAAAAACAAACAGATTCATACCATCTTATGTTGGATCAAGCGCTTACCGTTGTACTAAAACCAATTGGTGGTAGTAAGGTGCTACTATATTTCTTATCATTTAAGAGTGTGACAATCGGTCCCAACCCCTCCCCTCGAGTGTTGGCAAACTGCTCAACACTTGAACAATTTTTTTTTCAAGAGTTTGGGCAATCTCTCCCAACACCCCCTCAAGTGTGGGCAATATGTCCTAACACTTGCACAATTTTTTGTAAAATATTGTTCCAACCAGGGTTCGATCTCGTGACCACTGGCTCCGATACCATGTTAAAGATCAGCGTTACATTTGCATTAAAACCAATTGGTGCTAGTAAAAAGCGCAACTTTATTTCCTTTAACACGCCTCAAGTGTGTGAGCCTCTAACAATTTGTGCCATCTAGGCACACAAATACAAGACCAAACTAGGCCAACAAGACAAAGAGGCCCAACACTTGTAAAATATAACTGAGGGAGCTAGGTTTGATCCCATGACCTCCCGCTCCGATACCATATTAGGATCAAGCACTTAACGTTGTACTAAAACCAATTGGTGGTAGTAAGATGCTACTATATTTCTTATCATTTATATTATTATTTAAGAGTGTGGGCAATCTGTCCCAACATCTTACTTTTGGAGATTCAAAGTGAGTTGGTAACCATATTTCGAGCCCCGCAACATTTATATCACAAGCCTTGTAAAATCAAATTAATCAATTTAGTTTGCGTTTTATGTTTAGGATATATTAAGAACTCGTTTGGATTGATAGAATGTAATGGACTGGAATGGAATGCAATGGAATGAAATGATATCATTCCACTGCGTTTGGGAGGTAATGGAATGAAATCGTTTCTTATTGCATGATTTATTTTTTCATTCCATTCCGTCCATTCCATTGGATTTTTTATGGAATAAAAATCATCCATTTTCATTCCGTTGGAATGAAAACATATTCCATTCCTCCGTTTCCAAACACTCCAAATTAATGGAACAGAGTGAAAAAAGCATTCCATTACATTCCATTACTACAATCCAAACATCTACGCATTAATGGTTAAATATATATCATAAATTTGACTCACATCAATGTGTGGTAAGTTTCTTATAACAAAGCTGAATATAGAAGACGTAAACCATTAATCCTCCTCAAAGATGAATATGATCCGGTTAGGCCGGTTATTTTTTCCACATATAAAACCAAACCGTTTTATACGGTTTTAAAATTTTCAACATATATTGAAACAATTTTTAGGCTAAAACCATTTGGTTGGTCCGGTTAGGTTTGGTTCCGCCTTTTCACGGTTTTCATGAACAAATAGAATTATTGATCGAAAATCACAACTTATCCAGAAATAACATATGGTAATATATGTGCTACATCAAAACTATTATAAGAGTGAAGTCGGATACATAATTTAAATACTTATTTATATTTAACTAATGTCTACCAATGCCAAAATAAGATCACAAAAACCAATTACCCCGTAACCATCATCCAAAACAACAAAAGTGGCACATACCACCGAACTTCCTAACTAGGCAAATGAGCAAAACAGCAGTGAGAACATAGCCGCCGGTGACACCGAGCTGAAGAACCGAAGATCCGCTCCTGAACCATACAAGATGACCACAGATCTAGCCGCCGCCACCGCATACAAGCCGAGCTCTTAGAGAAAGGTTAGGAGGAGGCTAATCCTCCTGATGGGGAGGAGCTGAAATTTTCATTCTGCTCCAAAAACGGAAAATGAAAGAGACCAGGGTGGACGGTTCGTGAGAAGGCGCAACCACCACCATGAGTCACCAAGCAAGCAATGAGAATCTCGAGAAAAAACCGTTTCCCGGCCATTG
Organism: Gentiana macrophylla; assembly: GCA_026214975.1. NCBI lineage: Eukaryota > Viridiplantae > Streptophyta > Magnoliopsida > Gentianales > Gentianaceae > Gentiana > Gentiana macrophylla. Next base: position 85,941,466 of record CM047815.1, read on the forward strand.
GAAAGGTGATAAAGCCGAGCGCAGAAGAGAGCAAATCATTGTAGATATCTACAAGAGAAGAAAAAAGAAACTAAAAATAGCAAGTAGGAGATGGGCGCCGCAACTAAGCTAAATAATTGTATCGTACTCATTTTAATTCACCAATGAAGATTTATCATCTACGTATTACTAACAATTAACTACCACCCTCCTAAAAAAACTGTCATTTACAACATTGGATAAAACAAATAATATTAAAGCTTGTTGTTTAACAAAAAATCAATTAAACATTTAATATTAACTCTTGCTGTTCAAGAAATAAATCAATAAAACAAATAATATTAACGCTTGCTGTTTAAAATAATCAATAAAAAAATAATATTAACGCTTGTTAAAAAAAACCTTAGACGAATGAAATGCTTAAGACATAATAGCATTTGAGTGAGATCAAGAGAGAAATATGAATGTATCATATTTTATAAGTGAGTAAGAGATGAGTGAAATGTAATTAGGTTTCGCACAAATAAATTTTTTTTAGTTATCACAAATATTGGTGTGAACTGCCAAGGAAACACAAAGAGAAGATAAAGTGAGGGGTCGTGAGTTATGAATTGATGTGTGTTGTGATATTCGTTTCAAAGATCAATATATCAAAGATGAGAGAGTGCACTTGCAGCAAGTCGAATATTTATGATATGAAATTAACAATGTGTATATTACAAATTAGATATATAAATGGGATATCTTGGAGCGAATTGCGCAAACTAATAAATTATATTATTAATTGAAGTAGATATTATAAGGAATGTCTAGCTCTCGTGAATCTTTATAAAGTGAGAGTAAATGAGTTACTTCGAGAGAGCATGATAGCCAGATCATAAGATGCGGTCGTTAATGTATTGACACTCGAGATGCGACCGTATGGATATTGTAACAACGATATGATTCTATTTACACGGTAACCGTTTCACATTAAGGGCCCGTTTGGATCGAAGGAAGTAATAGAAAGGAAAAGGAAAGATAGTGACAGAAAAGAAAAGAGAGGGGAATGAGTGATTGTGAAGTTTATTTTGAGTGTTTGGATAGAACTAGACAGAAAGGAAAGAAAGGTTTAAACATGTGTTTGGAATATCAATGGAAAAGAAAAGAAATCACAAGATTATAAATGATTTTCTAATTTTAGACATTACATTAGTGAGAGATTGTGGAATTTAAGGGTATTTAAGTAATTATATAAATATTTAATAAAATAAAAACCCATCCGAACCCTTTCCTTTCTTCTCCTTCCTTTTCTTCCAATCCAAACAGGCCCTAAAGGTAGTAGCCATTGCATTTGACTCTTCCGATGATTGAGGGTCATGGCGTGTTGCTAGACGCTATTTCGTGATCGTTGGATTTGAAGGGCATTTTCGTAAGTCACATACATAAGAACATCTAACCGGATTAAAATGCGGTTATAGTGATAACCAAATAAGGAAGTTTTTTATCTCGACTATAAAATGTTATTGTTATAATTTAATATTGTGGTATAAATTTATGGAAAAATTAGTTTTAAGTCCACATTTCTCTCTTTAATTAAGTGTTAATCCACACTCCAAATAAAAGTTGCATTAAGGACAAAAAAATATTCGTTGTACTAAATTACCCTTCTGGTGTTTACCGGTTATCAATCTAACTTCACCCTCCTCTGACATTCATACAACGGATCATAAATTTCTTCATTCAGAGTCAAGAATCTCAGCCTCCTCCAAAACCAGCTTTGTCCCAGCAATCCACTTCCAATCCACTACCAGTTTCAGGTTTCCGGCCGTCTTCCATTGGCATTTCATCACCACCGACGGCGGCATACATCACTATAAGCCCTCAAGTACGTCCCGACACTCATAATCAAATTGAACAAGTTTATGAAGAAGAAGAAGGCGGATATGAGGATGAAAACTATTCCTGTGACTCGGATCATCATACACTACCACAGACTAGTAAAGATGACCGGATGCAACTTGACTGTATGCTTTGTCACTGGTTCGGAAGCTTTTTTTTTTTTTGTTGTTGTTGGATTTTGCAATAATAATGTAACTTGGTTCGTTCCCTGTTTATGTTGTGACATGGATGATTTGATTTGATTTTGTTTTGCACAATGGGATTTATCCATTTATTAGTTTCATATTAGTACCTTTCTTGTTCTTATGCTTTGTGTTGCTACACTTTAAGCAAACTATAATCTTCAGTTGCTCTCTCCAGCAATAATATGGTTTAAGAGAGGTATTTTCTATCTTTTCAGTTTGAAATGTTTTGCGAATCTTAACTCAAATCAGTACATTTGAATGCTTAAGTTAGCAAAGAAAATTGTTGAGTTAATGCATTTAATTACATGTAGATTATGAACAAAGAAAAAGGAAGCTTCAAAATGAATGTAAAAAGGAAGTTGGCTGTGTGTATCAGCCACCACTTGATTCATATGTTCAAGCTTAAAGACAAGCAAAGATATTATACAACAAAATATGTATAGCTAAAAACTGATCTAATCCCAACCCCCCACTCCCCACCCCCACCCACCTTAATGAGAATAAATGGTTGCACAAGTACATTCAACTTTTCCTAGAACTTGATCCCTAGTAATGTAGTGTAGTATTTAGTACCAAATTACGGGTTGATCATCACGTAATTTTCATTAATTAATCTCAGTAATTAATGTCGAGTCTTGATTTCGTCTATTATCATTGTCTCATAGGTTTTCTGTCGAAATGGTTTAAGCTTTGAGTATATCCTAATCCTCTTGAATGAGCCTTATATAAGCCAGATATGTGTGCCTTGAAGTAGTCACTTGAATTAAGCCTTAAATGAGCCTGATACTTTTTATTGATAATCGACATTGTTTCATCGACAATCGACATCGACATCGACATCGTATGCCTTATATGATACTGTTAGTGATATTGTATGCCTTATATGAGCCAGATATGATATTGTGTCCTTGAATTAAGCCTTAAACGAGCCTTATATGAGCTAGATATGTGTGCCTTGAAGTAGTCACTTGAATTAAGCCTTCATCTGAAGAGTACTATGGGGAAACCACAACATTTATACTAAGATAGTGTTATGCGGAGGGGCTGAGCCCTGTCTCATTTTATGAATTGTTTTTGTTGGATTTGAAATACATGTTTTGTTTGTGTCTTTTTTGTATTTGTTTCGTTTTGTTTGTGTCTTTTTTGAATTACAAGAAAATGGTGATGAAGTTATACAAGCCTTCATAAGCCTACTGCAACTCCTACAAAGAAGAAGAAACAAAAGCAAATTGCAAGAAATTATGGAATTCAAAGGCGTGCAAAATTGTCGAAGTCTAGATACCTTGTTAAAGAAACTGAGCCTCACGACGGAGGTAATTCACCGAACTAAAACGGTAATAGACACGCCTCTTCGGTTCGGATGATGAAAGAAACATGGGAACGATTGTTTAAGGCTTATGTCTGCTGCAAGAGAAAGCCTATTGGCATGGTGGCCTAATGTGATTGAACCCAAGAACAAGAAGAGGCCTAAAAGAAATGATCCTAAAGAAAAGTAGTATCGAAACATGCTCGAAAGAAGTAAATATGAGTGCTTGAACTGTAAGAAGACATTGGTTCATATCAAGGACTTGGGGACATAGACCTTGGAACAAAAATCGAAAGGAGAGTCATTTTGAGCTCGAGCATCGACATCGATATTGCTGACATCGATACTCATCGATATCTTTGTGTGCCTTAATGCAATAGATAGGCCTAGTTCATAAAGCTTACTATGTGCCTTGGTGTCTTGAGGTTTTTGATCTACATTGTATCATCATGTAATAGATATGCCTAGTTCATTGGCTTCATCAACTTGTAATTCATCACCTTGTGAATTCGGGCATGATAATTTAGTTCTTTGAACTTGAATATCCTTCTTATAATTTGTTTGATAGTTCGATTGCTTTGCACTTGTATTGATCTTCTATGTATTACCTTTTAGTCTGATTATGTACTATTGTACTAAACTATAGTCTGTTGTACTGATCTTCTATGTATTACATTTTAGTTTGATGTACTTTTTAGGCTTAATTCAAGTGATTAACTACTGAACCTGCATGTTATAAACACCACATCTTAATCAAGTTATCTGTTAATGATTCTATCTCTTCCGAATTGTATCATATAAACCAATTTAACACGGTGTGTTAGTGTATCTCGGATTTTGCATTTGGAGAATGATCTTTATCTACGGATAAAGACCTTTACAAAGAAATTCAGGTGATTAAATAGCTTTGATGATGGTAAATAGAGACTAAACAAGCGTAAATCCTCGTTTTTTTTTTCTTTATTTTTCATGTTGTTAATCGATGTACATATTGTACTAAATCTACGATTTGTTGTACTTTCTATTAATCTGAGTTTGTTAACACCGTGGAATGTTGTTCTCCGCATATTCTTGTATAATCTGACATCGACATCGATATCGATACTCACCGATACATCGATATATCACCGACATCAAGTATCGTGTTAGTGTAAATGCCGCGATTAAATTCGGCTTTCAAATACTACGTCAAAAGGTATCAAACGCGTCTCAAAATGAAGATAAAAAAATATGAACTTTGGTGAAACAATTTTGATGATCGGTGTTTTAAATCAAAAGTTACTGATCGTTTATAAGAAAAGTCATCGGTTAATACAAATAATTTTTCGCCTTTCAAAATATACGCGTCGGAAGGGTATCGTATTTGGGCTCAAATTGAAGAGCAAAAAACATGAATTTTGGTGAAAAATTTCGATGATCGGAGTTGTAAATCAAAAGTTACGGTTGTTTGAAAAAGAAAAAAAAGAAAAACAAACAAACAAACAAACGCAAGCGGCGGAAGATTTAATACATATGCGCGCGTCCCTTTAATAAAATGGGTAATTTTGTCCGTCTGGAAATTGTTTATTCTTTGCAACTAAAAAATGAGTGTCACTCTATTTATTTATTTTCACACAAAAAAGCGACTTTTTTCTTTTATCTCTAAATTTATTATAAATAAATATAATACAAGATATTAATTATATTAATTAATTTATATATTTATATATATGTGGCGCAATTTATGCGTGTATGAGACACATGATTTTGCAAATTAATTAATCATAATATTATATTATTATGTATTAATATTAGATATTAATATATACATATATATATGCAAAGATACATATGTAATGTATGCACACGTGTAAATGATTTATGGTAATATAATAAAGATATATTAATATTGGATATTGACAATATCTTGGAATTGTGAAATTGAATGAGCTAAATTAAGAAAATATATTTTCCTTATTTTAGGTCACCTTTTTTTTAATATGACGTGAGTGTTAAGCTCTTTTTCATCATCACAATTAGAATAATTCTAATTTACTAGAAAATAAGAGAGAGATTCTTATAGAGAGCCTTTGAGAGAGGGAGAAAATGTCAGTCTAGAAACCGAGTTTTACTTGTAATTAACAATCTAAGACGGGATTCCGGCGGGTTGTACTTGTGGATAAAGGTGGAGGCCGAACGGCTTTGGGCTGCTGCTCACTACCGTGTGCTAGATATACGAAACTCCTCGATCCGGATCCGATCCATAATTGGATCGTCAGATCTGATTCACAGCACTGATCGAGACGCTCGATCATGCACAACGGAAGCTACGAATTAAAATTCATTTTTCGATTTTACCACGATATGATTCGCATAATAAATTAATCTACAAGAATGTTAGTAGATTTATCCAACCGGCGAGAAGCCGTGATCTTCCGGATTGTATCTCCAGGCGACGACTGGTTGACGTCGATCCTCGTAGTAGAACCTTCTCGAATATACTCAAGAAAACCCTAGTTTTTCTTTTCCCAGTGGCTAAGACAAGAAAACAAAAATTCTCTCTTTTTTCCAACTAAAGTGGCGCAATTTTGATCGTAAAAAATGGTGTTGATATTGTTAATTTTGTGTTGGGAGAAACTCTTATTTTTTATAGGAAAATAACTAATAATTTGAGAGTTTATCTTTTATACACAAATTTATCTTTTCCTTTTAGGAAAATAAAACCTTTATCCAATAGGAAAATAAATTTTCTATTTATCCAATAAGAAAACCAATTTCTTATTTATAATTATTTAACAGATAAATAATTACATTATCCATATTTTAATTAATTAGGAGAAAATTTCTTTTTCCAAAACCTAAAAGTGACGCCATTTTTTTATGCCAATTGGGATAATAGATAATGCATTTTCTATTTTATATATTATTTACCGAATAAATAATATTCGCATATTCATTAAATAGACCAACTATTTAATTTATTCTCGAGGTTCCACAAAACGAGAAAACACTCGCGTGTTAGGAGCCAACCCGAGGACCATGAACCTATAACCAGTAGCTACAATAAAATTGAATAAAATATTCATCGAACAGAATATTTCTACTTAACTTATTAATTTCAGAATTACGCCACCATAAATCAGAAACTGAACTCTATCGATTATAGATATCTTATTCTCAAAGTGTCATATCAATAAGGGTCCATTTATATAATCATTACATACAGACTAACCCTCCATAGACTATCCGTAACGAAGCGGGAATATTTCCGTAAACCTTCTGAACTACATCTTATCCTTATTTATCATTAACCCACTAGTGATCAATTAGTTCATAACCAATACGAACTCGGCCGATCGATCAGTTTCTAGGATCAACAAATAAGGGGATTGTCTTTCTACCTCCCGCAGGAATGAATGAATTCCATATCTGTGAGACACTCACTCCTCACTCATTCCAGAATAGTGCCAACGTGAAAGTGATTCGGACCGCCTCTTAGCAATTCTTAACGAACACATCAAACCCTAAATTGGAACAAGCAGACGTCTGCAATCACTTCAGGATTAAGGTTAATCCATTTATGACCATCTTGTGATTTAATAAGATTTCTCAATCACGGAATTATATGAGAAACGCAGATTAAATCGGTCCAGTCCTATATGACTACATCATATATAAATGCCCACTTAGATAACCACATATCGACGGTCCGGATAAGATGGCCACACCTTAAAGTGTTCTGGGCGCATTAATGGTGGTTTAATCAATAGACCTCATACTTTGATTAAGTTCACCACGGGCTAACAGTTCAAGTGTATCACCATAAACTTAATTCTCATGTGTGACACACACTAAGCTATATGGCTACATATGATACGACTTGGGGTTTTCAGCAGTGTATTAAATATAAGCACAAAGCAAATAATAAGATGAAATAAAATATGTCATTTATTAAATAAAAACAATTATATAAATTGTCTTTCGGGCGCTACATCCAACAATTCTTTCGTACACGATAAAGTTTCGATCATTTAGATCGGTCAAAGTATATTCTTCGTCTACTATTTTTATATTTATTGTTGATCTTTTAGACTTGTCAAAGTATATTCTTCTCTACTACTTTTATATATATTGTTTAAATGAAGTCGGTCCTGAAAAAATAAAATCAATTTTTAAATTCTCCTGTATAAACTTGTTGATTTCCTAACAGATATTTGGTTTGGTCCGTTTTGAAACGGTTTAAATTTTTTCAAATTTCAAAAAAATTGTAAGAATCAATTAGATTTTTAGTTATATGAAACTGATCGAAAGACCACGGTTTATGTTTTTTCAATTTGGTTCAATTCGGTCTGATAGATTGGTTTGAGTTCCAAAATTTTTGTTTAACCCTACCCGTCTTGTATTTTAAGGGCAACATTATTTACACCACAACCAACTTACCGATGTATTACACGGCCTGTCACCACACCAGAACGACCTTTGAAAGTTAATTATTGTGTTAAGAATCAAGCTTTAAAAAGTTTATTCTTCACTCAATAATTGAATTCTAAAAATCGTTTTGGTTTGGTATAAAGGGGGTGTGGTATATCCGTAAAAGCGTTGTGATATAAATAAAACTCTCCTATTTTAACAGCACTAAATTATCACATGGACTCCTATTTTAATAGCACTAATATCATATGGACATCTCATCGGATAGATTTGACAATGATATTTAATAAGATACCCGCATGGATAGTTTAGTTGGTTTTACGGCCAGTAGGTGATCGAGGAAGCCAAAGATCGAACCCGATCGTTCAGTAGTGTGGGAGTTATTACGAATTGGCGCGATTTCTTCTGACACCAGGGTCCGGGTTCTTCTACCTGGCAGAAACATCTTTGAATCACATTGATTAACCTCCTCACCCATTATATCGGGTCGGGATGGAGAAGTCATGTATGTGGGCAAGAGATACCGACTTTTACACCAAGCAAAGACGTTTAATAAGATATAACTTATTCACCATTTTATCGGGTCAGGATGAAGAAGTCTTGTACGTGAGCGAGAGATATTGCCTTACACACCGAACAAAGACATTTAATAATAAGACATGTATATAATGCCAACACTTAGGTTTGTTTCAAATCACCCCTCCACTTTTCCATCGAATATTTTATAACAATCAATATTCCAAGACGTAAATTCCTTTTTTCGTTCCGGCTGATAATGGCGAATTTATTTGATGATGAAGAGTGTGACTATCTATTTAAGGCAGTATTAATCGGAGACTCAGCAGTTGGCAAATCAAATCTTCTAACAAGATATGCTAAAGACGAATTTCATTTGGATTCAAAGCCGACAATTGGGGTTGAATTTGCTCACCGGAATGTTAAAGTCGGCGATAAGATCATCAAAGCTCAGATTTGGGATACCGCCGGACAAGAAAGGTACTTCTTATATACCTTTAGCTCATGCGATCACTAGCTAGTTTAGATTTTTTTTTTTCCCGGAATTTCTTCTTGCACGAGTTTTTATTTTATTTTATTTTCTTTCATTTTGATTATTTTGCCATATTTTTGGATTAGTTTTTGCTTTTTTAGCTGGAAACTTGGGTGGTTCTAGAATTCCGTTCAGGGGGGAGGACTCTGCCGGCTGGTGAATTCGAGCCTCGATCCTCTGCCGTAGGTCAAGCACAGCAGACGGTGCTGTGACGCCAAAACAGCGTCGTTTCGACGCAACGTGCTGTGACGCCAAAACAACGTCGTTTCGATGCAACGTGACGCCGTTTTGGTCGCGAACTTATAAATTAAAAAACTTCGACGCAAAACGGCGTCGCTTTGTGTCGAAACGACGCCGTTTCACATCACAGCATTCACGGCAGGCGCCCATTCACGGCAAACGATCCCAATTCGGTGAATTCATGATTAGTGGTTAAGGTCGTGGAGGACTGTTTTTGATCTAAAATGAGGGAAAATGACAAGAAAAAAAGATAGTGGTTAGAAGAAACGAAGACGCGTGTGCAACTGTGCGTGTAATGTGACAGCGTTTTTATCGCCCAATGTGATATTTCTTTTCACCAATTTTCTTATGTCCCTTTTGCTTCTTCGGTCCCTTTTGCTATTTTTCATTTTCAGTTTATCCTTTATTCCGGGAAATTCTATTATGAAGACTCTCCTGTAGTGAGTCACTCACGTGGGTGATTCTGGACCACACAATTTTATTACAGAACAAAACTGTGTGGTTCAGAATCACCCATGTGGATGATTCCCTACAGGTGAGTCTCTACCGTAGAACTTCCCCTTTATTCCCACAGTTTCGGGAGAGATTTTTATGTGAATGGTAATGTATCTATAGACGGACACACAGTTCATTAAATGCGACTGTTAACCTGTTAAAAATAATAAAAACTTATATTTTATTTATAAAAAAATATTTCAGATCATGTGAAAAAAATTACTCTGAAAAAATATCAGGGACTTTCATATTCATATATAATGTCGTATTGTTCATGTGTTATTATCGATCATATGATCTGGACAATAAAAACAGGTTGATTCAGTCGATTTGCATTAAAAAATTTGTCACACTTTCCACGTGTAATTATTTTTATAAGTGGATAATGATGCTTCACTGGATGGCATGATGTAAGGCTTTGAGAGTGATTTAGGCACACATTTTATCCATATAAAAAATCATATAAACTTAAACAGGTCTCTCAAAAAAAAAAGTCACATAAACTTAATCCGAGGGGTTGATATTAAATTTTTTTTTTTCAATTTTCTTTGTTACAAAGATTGGACAAATTTTATAATACAACCGTTAGAAGAATTGCATTAGTTGTCATAAATGGCATTACATTCCATTCATTTTTAACCTCTCACACGATAAAAGTGTATTATGTGAAAGAGAGTAAAAATGAGTATTACAATGTATCTTACTGCATCACAACATTCTTACAACCATTGCACCATAAAGTCTTTCCAAAGATTGTATGATTTGAATTATTTGTGTTTATATTTGCTTATTTGGAGGGGTGAATAATTTTTTGGGAAACTAAATCAATTTACTGAACCAAATCAAATCAAACTGAAATTGCGTAAAAACATAGCTTTTCAATCTGTTTTTATATTATTAAATATTAAATCGTTTAATAAAACGAATGATTTTTGCTGTTTGATTTTGATTTACAAAATTGAAAACAGTGTACAACGCTTTGATTTTAAAAATAGAGAAAAACAATTTGTTGAACTAAAACATGTTCATCACCAATTATTAAGATGATCTAAGCTGTTATGTTATAATTATTCATCACACATCTTTGATTAAATATATCATTGATTACGACTTTACAACCACCTTTACTATCCACTCCCGTTTTCTTTTAATAATGTAGATGTTGATTTATTTATTTATTTTTTGCAAAGATTTAAAGTAGATTTATTAAGAGGGAAACAAAGTCAAATCCGTTTTATTTTAACTTCTTTTTATGGGGTTATATGTAACTTATGAGAAGTAAAATGGTCTATCCATTGTTAAAAATGATAATTTGAACGTAGAAATATGTAAAGAGAACTGTGAAGATTTTTTTTCAGGTAAAAAGAACATGTCTTTATTCCACTGTGATTTAAATTCTCTTGTATTCAACTATCAAAACGAATATATCTTTTAATCTGATTGTCGAAAGATATAATTCTTTCATCACATTTTTCCTTTTTTTTGTCCTTCTTATTCAGACATCTCATTTGATATTTTTTCAATGTTATTTTCGAAGTCATTTTTGTAAATAACACATAAACAGTGGAACAGTGAAACATTAGATTTGAGGTTAGTTCCACCGCAGCAAACAACAGATTTGGGGTTATGAACACTGAATTTGTTCTTATCATCTAATTTATATTTTCACTGTCATGATTTTTATTTTTCCCTTCTTTTTTGTCTTTTTAAACCACTCTCCCTTGAAAAAAATTAGAATACTAATGCAAAACCGGTTTCTAGAAGTCCAAGTGATTTGAAAAATAGATCGCTTGGTCATGCTTTTTAATAAAAATTTCTTAACATAAAGGTCTTGTTAAAGTTTTGGTTGGAAATTCTCATTTTACCGGTTTACCCTTCCCTCAATAGTCACAGCACCCATGTTGTGAAAGTGTTACAACAAAGGATCTTGCCTCGGCGCCCGAGACAATCGCTACAGCAGTATCGGATGCGTTTTTAAATTCTAGAGAATTCGTTTAAATCAAGTCAATGTTGTTCTACAAAAATTTCATGATATTTCTGCTATTTAGTAAAATCTAGAATTATCAAGAAAATATCAAACAGTGTTTTCTGATATAAGTCAGAAAACATGGTGATGAAAACTAATCATAACTTTGATCTCTACATACATATGCTTTCATTCTTGCCAGGTTTAGAGCAATTACAAGTTCATATTACCGAGGTGCATTAGGCGCCCTGTTAGTGTACGATATAACGAGAAGAAAGAGTTTCGAAAGCCTGAAAAAATGGTTGCACGAGCTGAGAGAAATAGGCAACCCGGATATGGTAATCGTCCTTGTCGGCAACAAATCCGATCTGGGTAAGGGTAGCACCGATTCGAGAGAGGTGAAAATAACAGATGGCCAGAGCCTCGCGAAACTCGAAGGTTTATCGTTCTTGGAGACATCTGCGAAAGAGAATTCGAATGTAGAAGAAGCGTTTCTCGAAATGATTACGAAGATTTATGAAATTACAAGCCAGAAAGTTTTGCAAGCTAAAGTACTGAATAATAATAATAATAATAATAATAAGGCATCATCATGTATTGCTCCTACTATACTTAATGGGAAAATGGAAACTGTTTGCTTTGATGAAGTTTCTGCTACTAAACAAACTTCTACCTGTTGTTCATATGGAATGATAACTCAATACAAATGATTAAACATAGTTGTGAAATGTATACTTTGTAATTATTACTATCCAAATTAATGTATTTTGATACACATATATTTATCAGATATTTTTAGATATATCAGATATTAAGACTTGTATCCAGTGATTTTTTTTCTTCTCTGAATTCACTACGAATTCCGGCCACGGTTGACTTGTCATTATTGCCGTAAGCCAGTCCAAAAGCTTGACATCTATAGACATAAAATATATGAGTAGTGAGAATATATTTTATTTATAAACTGAATTCAAACTGTATGATCCAGATTTGTTTATATGTCTAGTCGGTGTAAATAGATATACCACCCAATAAGATTGATGTAGTTCAGATTTTCATTATTCCCTTCTATTGCTACAATGACTAGACTCTGACACTGTCATTCCGCGCTTCTCTCATATATATATATAGGGACATCGAAGGGTCGATTTCTTTAGAGAGACTTACCAGTAGAGAAGCTACGCTGGCGAGATCTGACCACACAGCTTCGAGGTGGAATACACAAGTGTCCCGTGTGTGGAAATTGTGTGGTCAGGACGCTAATGCGTAGATAGCTTCTCTAATGAAGTGAGCCTCCATGATAAATTTTCCACATCGAAGGGTTGGGCGGCTGGTGGTTAAGTTTATTAAGATGCTAAAGTTTTAACGAACATGCATGATTTACAGAATGCTGCCTTTATGCAACTAGTCATTGTTCTAAAAAAGGGGCTAGGCGCCGGCCTAGGCGCTAGGCAACTACCAACCGACCTAATTACACCTTAGACGGCCTGGTCAAAGTCAGTGACGGACCCAGAAAAAAATCTCAGTTGGGGCACCGGAGTAAATTCGAAAGGCGAGTAAGGACATCAATAGTGTTTTTACATTTTTTACCTATAAAGACACGTCGATTTTCGGATCTCAGTGGGGGCCATGCACCCCCCTTTTGCAGCTAGGTCCTATTGGAGAAAAAGCCCTTTTTGAATGGTTGAATAGTCAACTTTAGCGCGATTTACGGATAGGCTCCGATGTATGTCATCGAGAGTTAATGATATCATTAAATACTCCATTCAGAGTAGTTGATGATGGGCTTTTGAATCACTCGATTTGGATGTCGGGTGAATGAGAAATTAATGGCTAGAGTTGGTAGAAAATATGTAGGAGATGGGTGTTGAAGGGAGGATCTCATCCCATTCTTCCCACATAGGTAACTTGAGGCTTGTGAGCTCAAGTAATAAGAGCAAGTGTATACTCTTATAGATATGCCCCAAGGGGCAAGGCACTTTTGTGCATGAGGGAGGACTTAGATTATTCTACACGTGCGTGCGCCGCCGCCGCCGCCGTCCGGCCGGCTCGGTTTGGGTGTTACTATTAATTTTTTGGACAAAATTTCTTTATGAAATTTACCATAAATTAATTTTGGGATGTGATTGTGTCATTCGACCAATCAAAATTCTTTGAGTCATTCGACCAATTAGAATTCAAATATGCGTCATCCGACCAATCAGATTGCGGGATCTACAATGAGAAGTTAAAGGTTGATGGATTTATTGTAAGGCGTTGTTGGTAGCCCGAGAGTATCGACAGAAAGAAGGCCTTGACTTTTTACTCACCAGTTATGAGAATTATTTATAAGGGTTATCATCAATATAACCTGGAAGTCCATCAAACGGATGGTTATGGTGAGTTGAAGGAAGAGATGTACTTGGAACAACCCGATGGGTTCGTGTTCCAGGCTAAGAGAGTAAGGTGTGTAGACTTGTTAAGTCTCTCTGTGGCTCGAATAATAGCCAGAGCAACGGCATATCAAGTTTGACAATGTCATGTTGTCAAGTGGGTAAGACATATACATGTCTACATTAAGAACACACCTATGTGATAGTATGTCTATGACATGCTAATAATCGGAAGTACTCATGAGAGTATCATGAATACGAAAACGATGTTGACAAGGGACTTCAATGTGAAGGACCTGAGAGTTGCAGATGTGAGCATTCCACTTGACCTAAGTATGCACTTAGTCAAGGACAGAGGTGAACCTGTGGATCAATTGAGGTATTCTCAAGTGATCGTAAGTCGATGTACATAACCAATTGTACACCGCACTGCACTTAGAATGTGCAAATGAATAAACTTAGTAGGTTCACGAGCAATCCGCACCATAATCGTTGGAAAGCCTTAAATAGGTTGTGAGGTACATAAGGGTACACATGAGTCCGGGATTACGATATACTGAGATATCCAAACAGTTGTTAGAAGGATACTTTGATGCTAATGGAATCCACCGGTGGATACTTATTCACGATTGGTGGTGGTCGTTGTCCTCGAAGTCTGCAAGACCAACGTATAGCTCATTCCACAATGGAAGCTTGAGTTTATAGCCTTGTATAAGGTCGAGTGAGATTGAATGGCTTAGGAATTTCCTTGAGGATATTCCATACTAGTGGTCGCTATCACGAGATACAATCGCGATAGTAAGTTGACTATAGGAAGCGGCACATAGTAGTGTGTATAATGGTAAGTCTCGACACATACGCCGTGAGACACAATACCATTAAATAATTGATCTCTAATGATGTGATTTCCATCGATTATATAAGATCGAAGGAGAATCTTGCGGATCCGTTAAAAAGGTTTAGTTGTAGAGATCGGATGTCAATTTTGACAACCGGAATGGGATCAAGTCTATTACGCATGTTTCCTGTAGTAGCAACTCAAAAACCATGTTTGTTGGAGATCCCAAGATCATGGTTCAAAAGTGGACAACTAAGTTATAAGAATAGTCCAACACTTACCCATTCGAGAGAATAAAAGTGCTATCTGCAGAGGTGTGAGGTTAAGCATAGCTTTTAATGATTCCTATAGCTTGATATTCAAGTGGGGTAGGCGGGAATACCTTGATAGGAGGTCACCTATGTAAGTGCGAAGTGGGGCCGCTTCCATGAGAATTTTGAGGCTTGAATTCTCTAAAGCACTTTCGAAACCAAGTGTTGTCCAGGGCGAGACGGACACAACCATGAGAACCTAAAAGGTGCTTAGGGAAATATGTGTGAGTGCTATTGTCTTGGTTTTACACTAAAGGTGAACAATTCAAGACCTAGTTCACCTCGATTAGCCGAGTAAATCCGATAAGTCTTTACTAAGGCAAAAGTTCAAGGCCGAAAGCTACCTCTCCGATGCAATATTTTCCCGTCGACTTCTCTTGTAGTCCGCATTTGCATTTGCATTAATTTTCATTCATGTAGGGATTGTTGGAGAAAAAACCCTTTTGAAGCGGTTGAATAGTCAACATTACGCGCATTTACTGGATAGGCTCCGATGTATGTCATCGAGAGTTAATGATATCATTAAATACCCATTCAGAGTAGTTGATGATGGGCTTTTGAATCACTCGATTTGGATGTCGGGTGAATGAGAAATTAATGTTTAGAGTTGGTAGAAAATATGTAGAGATAGGTGTTGAAGGAGGACCTCATCCCATTCTCCCACATAGGTAACTTGAGGCTTGTGAGCTCAAGTAATAAGAGCTAGTGTATACTCTTATAGATGTGCCCCCAAGGGGCAAGACACTTTTGTGCAGGAGGGAGGACTTAGATTATTCCACACGCGCGCGGCGCGCGCGCCGCCGCCGCCATCCGGCCGGTTCGGCTCGGTTCGGTTCGGATGTTACTATTAATTTTTTGGACAAAATTTCTTTATGAAATTTACCATAAATTAATTTTGGGATGTGATTGTGTCATTCGACCAATCAAAATTCTTTGAGTCATTCGACCAATTAGAATTCAAAGATGCGTCATCCGACCAATCAGATTGCGGGATTTAATCCCACATGGCGTGAGGAATAAAGGGGCGCCTGGCTTCTTTCCTTGAGGGAGAAGTCGATCATTACTTTTCCAAGGGGAAACATTTAATGATGTGTCTCGGCCAATCATATTTGAGCATTGGTTCCTCATCTCCACTATATAAAGAACCCCTGGATGAAGATTAAATGATCGAATTCTCTCTTGTGTCTTTCCACCACAATGAGTCAGTCATATAGATCTAGACATTGAGTCGAAGAGAAGTCGGAGCACTCTGTAAGTTCGCCGGAGCTCGGATTTTTGAAGTGCCTCTAAATCAGGAGACGGTAAAGCCGTTGTATCTTAGAGACAGCTTATACTACTGCAAGCACCATAATCGGAGCAATTTGTCTTGCCGAAAGAAAGAACTCACTCGCCTCCGGTTTGATCTCTAGTCCTTTGGTTTATGCATCTTACTATTTATCATTCATTGCTTGAATATGATCTGCATGATAATGGTTATATAGTTAGATCTCATTATGAATCTAATTTTCTAGTTTAATTGTTCGAGTTAGATCTGTACGGTAAGATTGCTTTTGTTAGATCTGCTAGATAATATGTATTATTCTAGTCGCATGATATATTTCTAGTTTAATATTCCGTAATTTAATCTGTAAATTACGGATTTGTTCCGTAAATCACTCCACACACGATACACTATCCCAACAGGTCCGTCCCTGATCAAGGCGGGTTTTAAGAGGGTCTAGGTAGGTTGGGCGGCGTGTAGGCAGGCTAGTATATAATGTTATTTGTTTTTATTTTTATTTTTTGAATTATATAATGTTATTTTTAAGATGTAAATGTTTACGTAAAAAAATTAAAAAAGAAAAAGAAAACCCAACAGCAGCAGCCCAATAGCATTATTCAAACCCCCTCCCCCAGCCCGACTTCTTCCACGCCACCACACCCAGCATCGTCCACTGGAATTGTTGAGTCAAATTTTTGACTCTTGAGGTGAAGTTCTTATTTTTTAGACTTATTTTAACTTAATCCTATATTATTATTTTTTTGTATTTTTGACTCTTTCCTTAATGTTTATACTTATTTCTCCGGATCGTAGGCGGATTGGGTTTTGGGCAGGTTGGGTCTTTCGGTTTGGTTGCAACTTATTTCCGTGTTTATGGGCAAGAGCCTCTAGCTTCTCACAAATCACGCTCCAGATATAAGAAGAAATTTCTGGGCTTTATTTGTTGTTAATCATGTTTCCCTTCAACGAGACAAAATTTGACGTTATTGGGTGATCCCCATGATGTTTTTCCTTTTATTTTTTTGTTGGAGTTCAGCTCTTGGCTGACGTTGGTCCGGTGACTATCCGGTTTGTTCAAGCATAGGTTCGGTTGTTGTATTGTATTAGTTTCTTGTGTTTAATGAGTTTCTTTCATGGAACGGTTTGATAACTCGTTCACTTGAATATAAACGAAAAGAGTTAAAACTAACCGGATTTTTAACTTCATCGGCTAGTAAAAAACGGAGTAGAAAAATTATGGTGCGAGTGATTTTAGGAAGAGATGTGATAAATTCTCACACATATGTATCGATATAACATGAATTAATCTAATTCCTCCACTTTCTATACCCTCTAAATCATTCCGCACCATAACTCTTCTCAAATTGAAAAAATCAAATACTACATTTGTCTCAAAATATAAATTCGTTTAACATTTTAGATTTGTCTCAATATGTAAGTTCATATAGATGACAAATGAAGCGTTTATTATATTTTTCTTTTTTTACCCCTCATTTATTATATACTCACTCAATTTTCATTACTTTGTATTAATAACGGCCAAATATCATTTTAGTCTTTCTAATCAAAATTAATGACACATAACTAAGGGTGTAAACGATCCGATTCGAATCAAACATTTACTTATCGAGTCGAGTGACCCTTTAAAACAATGATACTCGAACTCGGCTCGGGATCGCTCGAGCAGAAAAAATTGCTCGAGATCGGTTCGATAACATATTAATCATGCTCGAACTCGGCTCAATTATGCTCGAAACAAATTGAACACTTTCAAACTCAAGCTCGAGTAGCTCGAAAAAATGATACAAATGCTAAGTTATGCACATTGAAATATGTCTAGCAACATAGTAATATAAAAATATATAATATATTTAAAAAAATATTAAAATGCTTGATAAAACTCCCAAGCATGTCGAGTAATGCATTAAATTGCTCGAGTTTGGCTCGTCAATTATGATGATCTGCTCGAGTTCGATACAACCACATCCGAGCAAGCATTTAACGAGCCGAACATTGAACGGCTCGCAAGCAGCTCGAATAACTTACACTTCTACATAACCAATTTAACCAATTTTATAAAAAGTCTAAACGGATTTAGATTCTTCACAAATTTTATAATGGTTCTGAACCAAATCCTAATTGATGTGTCAAACTAATATAATTCTATGTTTAAAAATCAACCACCAATCATATATTTTTCAAATTGTTTGGTCCAAAACCATTATAAAATTACCGAACTTCTTAACCCAAAAAAAGTCAAACAAAAAGAAACGTAAAATTCTAACCACGTCATTATTATTGTCAATATAAATTGCAAAGTCAGGAAATCTCCTAGCACGTTATCAAAGAAATTTCCTTCCAATAACTAGGATCCACGTCATTATTACTAACTACTGACTCCACATACGCATACTTTTTTTTTTTTTTTTCCTTTTCTAAATGGCATACGCATACTTAAAATAGTAAAATAAAGCAGCTAAGCTGAGGAACCTTCCCCTATAACGCACAAACCGACATCTCCGGTGGATCTCACCTCATATCCACCCGCTACGGCCACCTCACGGCGCCGCTTTGATACTACTGTTGGTCATCATCTTCGTAAATTCATCAAAACCGACTTTTCCGTCACCATTCGAATCAACGGACTGGATCATTTTAACACAATCATGAACCGTGCACCGCTCACCGAGTCGAGTCAAGATCTGGTGCAACTCATCGGCCGTAATGAAACCGTCGTGATCCTGATCGTACAATTCAAACGCCTCATGAAGCTCCTTCACACCGCCGTCGTCGGTGCTGCCGCCGTTGGCGGAGGAGCTTTTGCAGAATGAAGCAAACTCTTCGAGATTGATGTAACCGTCCTTATCGGTGTCGACCTCTTCCATAATGCATGAGAGTTCTGATTCGGAGGTGTTAGATCCCAAAGCTTTCATTACTCCGGAAAGCTCTTCCAACGAGATCTTCCCGTCCTTGTTGGAATCGAACCGTTCGAAAACCTTCTGGACCTCGTTCATGTCCTCAAGGTACACCGACGGCTTCTGATTCGCTGATTCTGACGCCATTGGTGGTTATTTATTTTAACTTTTCAGTTATTCTGCGCGTTTTCTCGATATAATTTTGCGGATGAAAAGGATATGAATAAAATTAGAATACCAGCTTGTTGCGAGGCCACCTATTTATACAAGGAATGAGTGGAAATATTTTGTGATGTATGAAAAAATTAAAAAAAATTGTTGCATTGATTTTATTATATTTTTCATCTAAATATAGTCATGTTGATTTTGAAGATATAAAGTGCGATTTCAATTGCTTATCGATTTAAATTATTAGCACTTGTTCACCAATTGCAAAGTAAACAATGTGTAATTTCGCCATGATAGCCAGTAAAATTGATTAGCTATCGCCTCCATATACGCGCGCATTCAAGCAGTGATTTATATTTTTTGATAGATACATAAAGTGAAGATACCTGGTCGCTTTTTTGTAATTTTCCAGATTGCATCAGACAAGACGGTTTTCATTTTTTCTTAAATAAATTTTTAGCTTGAACTGCTCAATAATCTGAACTGAATTAGACCAATACAGTCCGGTTCGGTCCAGTTTCGGTTTTTCAACTGTTTTTAAATTTTCATAAAAACCTAAATGCTTCCAGTTGAATTTGTACCCAATCAATGTGTATTTTAATAAAACATCCGGATGAAACTTGCTATGTCAATATACTAAGCACAAAGAAACATAATGATCATTTCTTTGACAACCGATAAATACAAAATTCGCCTTAATAACTATTTCAGCACAAATTAAACAAAAGATGTATTTAACGCAACTTGCATTTTTTTTCAAAGACAATTGATTTGAGGTTGAATCGAAATTTCACACGCATGTCATCTCCTAATCGATCAAACATTAAACGAAGACATAAAACTATAACATTAAGGGCCGAGAGCCCACTTCACGCCAGAAGTAGCAGATCCGAACCCCACGTGGGAAATCACCCCGCCCCAAACCACCGCAGTCGGCTAGGTCGCAACGGAGTCGGGCCAAGTGTAGTTGGGCCGAGACGGCCGAGACGGCCTGGGGGCTCGACGCAAGTCGGCCAGTGCCTCCTTTGTATGATAATAAGCCCACGTGCTTATAAGCTAATTACGGGAAGATCCTAAGGATCCTTTACCCATTAAGAAATTGATTCTGATATTTAAATTGTCCATAATTATCCTAAATTATAAGGATACACACGAGATTATCCTTAGGGATCAAGAATTAGAATCCTTATAGAACAAGGAAAAGGATGAGCCATCCCTTATATTAACACCCCTAAGGAACTACAGATACTTGATTTCTGAATAATCAACAGGATAAGTAGGCAACTTGAGAGAGGAACTCTCAAGCTCAGTCTAAATCCACCCAAAAAACCATCCCTCGTTCATATTACCCTGGATTAAACGGCCCAGATTGATACCCAACGATTTTCAGCTTCGTCAACAATCTAAAGCCCTATAATGAAGCGGGGAACACAACACTCCTCGCATATATACAACTCTGAAAAAATACAGAAAAACAAAGAATTGTTACCGAAAATGGAGTAGGAAAATTTCAGATATATGACAATGGTGGGATCACAAAGAGAGACGGATACTTACTCAAAGTATAAGACTGAAGGTGGCCGGAGAATCCACCTTCCAGATCGGCAAAACTTGAAACGGCGCACAACAGAAGTCAAGGGTCGGGTATGAAGAATTGAAGACTTAGAACTCTTAAGAGTGAAGAGCGGCAACGGGTTTTTCAGTCATGTTTAGGTTTAGGGTATTGAAATTATATTTATATAATATACATATATTTAATGATACATTATATTTTGGTTCGGTTCGGGTTATACCCGGTTTTTTCTTACAAAACCGAAAATTGGACTGTATGTCCGGTTCGGTTTTTATCCAATAAAAAAACCAATTGGAAAACTGCGGTTTATGAATTTCGATTCGGTTCGGTTCAATCCAGTCAGTTAGTCTAGTTTCCAATTTATCTGTACACACCTAATATTACAGACGGAATGAGAATCGAATTCGATTATTTTCAGGAAGTGTAATGGCTTGTTTCAATAAAGCCATATCTCTTGGTTTCTATTTAATTGTCGCAGTTGTCAAAATCAAAATTTCTTTTTTATCTGTCGTATTTACATTTTCAATATATATTTTATTACTCTTTCCGCTTTTCAGTATTACATTTCAACTTTCTAGGCTCATTCAAACAATCGATCTTTCATATTTAATACACCACTACATTTTTCAGGATTATTTTTGTATTTCATAATGAAAGTCAATGCAATTACTTATTTTCTTAATGTGTGTGTCATTGTTAGAAATAAAATTTGAGTTTTGATGATGATTCATCTTATTTATTTACTTGTTTGTTTTTACCCCATTGATGAAGTGCTGAAACTAGCTGTTATAGTGAAAAGCTAAAAGAAGTCTAGAAATAATATGTATAGGATATATTTGAGTCTGATCAATGTATATGTTGAATCAGACAAGAACTGTAATAGATAAAGAGTCGTAGAACTGAAAACTGGAAATCATCTAGAAAACTGGAAATTATACATAATTGAGTATCAAACAAACCTAAAAAGTGTTACTCAGAGCCAAGAACTGAAATTCACCTTAATCAAGAATGTAAGTTTGTTTGAGGACATGCACTCGCTTGGCTTATCTAGAGCGGAAGGTCGAGGAAACAAACTCAAGAGTAGAAGGCCGAGGTCACACACTCGCTTATCAAGATTGAAGAACCGAGGTTCAAACTCGCTTTATGAAGATTAAATCCGAGACTGTAAAGTTAGAATTCAGGCAAGAATGCGATGACCTAAACTGACTTTATAGATCTTGTATCAAGACCAAAGATACATAAGGACAATGACATCTTAGATGATTTATGAGTTATGGTGTACTCTGATTAAGTCAATATGAATCAGATGGAAAACACAGTACTAAGTTTTGAAGAAGAGTAAAAACTCAGTTAATGCTCAGACTAAAACTTGACTAACTTGTTTTTCTCAAGCTTAAAACTAACTAATCCTAAAATACTCGCTTTCAAGGCATCCAAGAAAGTCAAAGGCATCCAAAAGTCAAACAAGAGAATTCAAACGTTATATATAAAACAAACATTTCATTGAATGAAGGATTCAAATTCAAACAAGATGGACGTTGATTGCTGCTTGAAATCACTAGTTTAACGCAAATGAATTTAAAATTTGATTTCTTTTCTGATCGCTCTTCGCTTAATAACGGTCACGCTGTCTGGCCTCTATCGACCCGCATATAACAGTTAAAAGTGGCGCCTCATATGTGTGTAGTAGAAGAAAACATTTTCCCAATAAAATAAGGAAAAATCAACTAGATTGATTTAGTATATGGATTTAAACGCTTGATAGCTAAGCAAGGATTCAAATTCAAACAAGATGAACGTTGGATTGCACAAATTATAAATAGAGGACTTTACAACATACGAGGATCAAACACCCAAGAACACCGATTTTGCAAGCCTAAGTCCCGTGCATTCAATTTTTAGCTATCATTATTGTGCTCACAAAGATTCATCTAGAATTCTTCCAAGTGTTCAAGATCCAAAGATTATATCAAGAAATCAACACTTTGAAGAACCACAAGCAAGAATCAAACTATTGATTCTGAGCCCCACTTTGATTTTGATCAAAGGTTTAGTAATTCTTGGTTCAAGCAATCCGTCAAGGATTTGCCAAGGACAATTGTTGTTTGACAAGCGAAATGGGTAGAGTTTGTGTTTGTGTTGGAGGTGGAGATGAGGCAATACAACCTCTAAGGACCAAGCAGCAAGGTTGCAGAGCAACAATCCTACATGTTCTATAGTTGCTTAGATAGTGAAGCTAGGGATTAGTCAAGGACTATCAGATTATGACTTTTTCGTGTACTTCAAAGAGTTCTAGTGAATTTTCCTCCGCATCACAGGGGGAGAGAGGACTGACAGGATGACACCACTTGGAACCTCAATAATTTCTTACCTACTTTACTTTACGTATTTACTTACTGTAATTTACATTTCAGCATTGTGATTAATTTTACTCAAGTTATCCAGAGAAACCGAATCAGAACTGATTGTTATTCACACAGTACACAAACTGACATTCAACAGAATTTAGTTTTGCATACAAGTGTTTTCATAGATACAACAAGATCAGTTAAAGGCTAAAACTTAATCCGCTGCCGGTTGACTCAGTTTCAAAGATAAGTCGGGCTTTGACTTATACATGCTCGATCAAATTTAACTCCACACAAGTTTAAAATTGAACTTAATTTGTGTTAGAATCTAGTTTTTGGTGACATGCACTGGCGGATCCAGCATACCCAAGGGGGGGTCACGTGACCCCACTCAATTTCTAAAAAAAAATAAAATTTTTTAGTATTAAAACTATGTTGTTTTGTTGTTAAAAAGTGTCATTTTGTCGATAAAAATTGATGTTTTAGACTTCGTGACCAACGAATTTTTTGGATAAAAGATGTAGTTTTAGACTCGTGACACCACTGAAATATATTCCTGGATCCGCCACTGGTGACATGTTTATTCACCCCCCTCTAAACTTGTGTCAGCCTTTTCAAGGGACCAACAATTGGTATCGGAGCAGAGTTTTCTATTCCGACTTGTCAGCTTAAATAACTGAAACTCAATTGTTCAGTTCTGACAATCTCCTCTAGTTGATCTTCTGAAAAGGCTCAGTTTTTCAGTTCCCAGCTCTTGCATAACTCATTTTTCACAATCTTGCATCATGGACAACAATTAGTATGCTAGACAGATGCTCATATGAAACATGGGACGTTTTGATGAATATAGACGTCGATTGCAGGCATTTCTTGCTGCCACACATGATGAGATGATGGATGTGCTCGCTGATGGACCACTTCAGATCACATACATGCAAACAGCTAAAGGTGATGCTCAAGTTAGAGTTCATAAGCCTAAAAGAGAATGGAACAATGATGATAGAAAGAGGAACAATCTCAACAATCTTGCTATGGACATTATTCTCAGAACCTTGGATAGCAACATGTACCTAAAAGTCAAAGAATGTACTACCGCCAAAGAAATATGGGAAAAGTTACAACTGGTATGTGAAGGAACTAACTCAATCAAGGAGAACAAGATCTCAATCGACAAACAAAAGTTTCATGACTTCAAGATGAAACCTATAGAAACCATTGAACAAATGAAGACAAGATTCAGTGCAATCATGGATAAACTAGCACTTCTCAAGATAGAATACACCAAGAAGAAAATCAACAGAGAATCTTGAAAGCCTTACCCTCATGCTGGAAAATGAAGGTGACAGCTATGGAAGAATCAAGAAAGCTTGATGTAGAGGACACTTTCAAAATCTTTTCAGACTTGAAAGCATATGAATTCAGTGAAGATTTTACAGTTATCTCAGCTGCAATCAAGGCACTCGAAGAACCAAAGACAACAGCTCTTGCAGTAGCAAATGATAACCTAGAGACATCAAAAGGCAATCTTCAACAACTAGATGAAATGGAGGAACATATGGCATTGATGATGAACAGAATCGGAAGAATGAAAAATGGACAGCCAGTAAGTCAAAAATATATCAAGAAAACTCCTGAAAGAAAGAAGGATGATGAGTATTTGTGCTTCAACTACAAAACCTGGACATTAGAAGGCTGAATGTCCAGAGCTGGACAATAAAAGAACTCAGCATAAAAGAACGGGAAGAAGAGCATTATTAGCTGGTGATGAATCAGATTATGAAGCCGGAACTGAAAAGGCACTCACAGATGACACAACTTTAATGGCTCACATGAAAGATTCAAATGAGGTATGTGAATCAAATTCTAAGTAAACCTCAGCATAGAATTCCATACAAAATGCTTGTTCTTCAAAAACTGGTTCTAATCCTCGAAATCTTGAATTAGAAGAAACTCTTGATGAATTGATGAACCAACTGGTAGCAATACAAGTTGGTTATGAATCAATCAAAGCTGAGAAAGAATCTCTAATTTTGGAATTCGAATGATTAAAGACTGAATTGAATATTTTCATACTGACATGAACTGATCAAGCGAAGAATCAGCATCAGCCTACTACTTCTGTAGTAGCAACTGAATCTTTAGCCCAATCAAGTTCTGCAACTGGATTCAAATCTGGAAAGCCATATGGTGATAGAACTGGCTTAGGATTTGATACTCAGAAAACTTCAAAGGAAGGAACTAGTAAAGCTAGAGAATCTAATGTCAGAACTGGCATTAAATTTGTAGCTGAAACTGAGAAGCATGTTGAACCCGTAAAATCAGCTCAAAACAAGTCAACCCGGTTTCAGCATCAGTTTCCTAAGAAGTCAGCTGCACCTAATAACAAAGGTAAATCAGCTGCACCTCAAAGAAACAGAGATGGTAGATCAAATGCCATATCTATAGAAAGTAACCATGCCAAGCACCAGAAAAATTTCAACCAAAGTAAATCCAAGAATGACAATCATTCAAGGAGTTACAAACTCAGGGGGAAAGTTAGATTATTTCCTACTAATGATGATTGAAACTTTTCTAAATCTATTGCTAAAACTGAAAAGAACAATCATTCACAGTAGAGAACTTACTACAAGTCTCAGTCAAGGACTCAGCAGAGAACTCATTTGAGATCTCAACAGAATCCTTAGTACATAAGTCAAAATAGACCTCAGTATAGAGCTGTTAATCACAAATAGTAGAATGATGGTTACTACTCAGCTTTCAACAATAGAAAGCAACATGGAAGTCAGTTTAGACCAAAATACTTGAGAGAGCATATAAATAAGACACAATCCAGAAATAGATACTATGGGAAGGTAGCTTATATATATGAGAACATGTGCCACAATTTCCAGATGAGACCCTATGGAAATATCCCAAATATTGTACTCACAATTGACTCTTATGGACCTAAACAGATGTTGAGTACCTAAAACTCATTAATCTGTTTTGCAGGAAATATGGTATTTTGACAGTGGATGCTCTAGACACATGACAAGGAGGAAGGACTGTCTAACTGATTTTAAAGCCAAAGATGGACCTAAAGTCAATTTTGGAGGAAAAGATAAACCAAGATATACAAGAGGTTATGGAACCTTAATCAAGAATGGATTGAAGATCAAGAATGTAGCCACAAGTCAATTTTGTGACATGGGATACAGAGTCACTTTTGACAAAGCATTCTACGTTGTCATAAGTGAATCAGCCTTTCAAGTAGTTCTTGCTGGAAGAAGAAAAGAAAACATGTGCATAGTGGACTGGTCAACATCTGTTTCAGAAACCTGTTTACTTGTGCATACCAAATCAAAAATCAAGCTGGCTATGGCACAAGAAACTGAGTCAACTCAATTTTGATGATATCAATATTCTGGTTAAGAAAGTTTTAGTGATTGGATTACCAAATATATCATACAAAAATGACAGTTTGTGTGATGCTTGTCAAAAAGGGAAGCAAATGAAATCAAATTTCAAGACCAAGTCTCAGATTCAACTACTAGAGTACTAGAACTGCTACACATGGATTTGTTTGGACCAGTTACACCAATCAGTGTTAGTGGAAAGAAATATACACTAGAAGTGGTTGATGATTACTCAAGATACACATGGGTAATTTTCTTGACAAAGAAAAGTGAGACTAAACATAAACTCACAGAACTGATGAAGAAACTTCAAAATCAGAAAAGAGTTACAGTTGTAAAGATAAGATCTGACAAAGGAACTGAATTTCTCAACAATGTGATCATTGAATATTGTGTAGAGAATGGTGTGTTACATCAACTTGCAGCTACAACAACACCTTAGCAAAATGGAGTAGCTGAGAGAAGAAACATGACACTCAATGAAGCAGGGAGGACAATGAATTGTGAATCAAAGTTACCTGAAAGATATTGTGCAGAAGCAGTAAACACTGCTTGTTATACTCAGAACAGAGCCCTTATGAACAAAAGGTTGGATAAAACACCTTATGAGATATGGAATGGAAGGAAACCAAATGTTTCATATTTTCATGCCTTTGGAAGCAAGTGCTACATACACAATAATGGAAAAGATCAGCTCAAGACTTTTCAACCTAAAGCTGATGAAGGAATATTCTTAGGATATTCAAGTGTTTATAAAGCATTCAGAGTTTTGAACAAAAGAATGCTCAATCATGAAGAATCTATGCATGTGGTTTTTGTTGAACCAAACTTCACTGTTGATACAATTGAAGACAATCAGGAACCAGTTTCTCAACGTCAGTTGCAAAAGATACCAGAATCAGTTTTTGTTGATATGGGAAGGAGGTTAAGGATTTTAGAATCTTCAGATCAAGATCAGTATCAGTTTCAAACAATTGAACCCATAGTTAAACACCAACACAAAATGAAACTGATCCAGTACAAGATCAAGAAAATCAAGCTCAAGCAGATCAGATTCCAGAAGCTGAATTTCATGAAGAACCAATTCAAGAAAATCAAGATCCGTTAATGAAACCTCCAGTGCATCAATGGATGAGAGATCACCCTAAGAACAGGTGATTGGTAATTTTCAACAAGGAGTTCGTACAAGAAATCAGTTAGATGCTATGATAGTATGCATTCTATCTCAAGCTGAACCTAAAGAGATAGAAGAAGCCTTGAAAGATCCAGAGTAGATACTGGCAATGCAAGAAGAACTCAATGAGTTTGAAAGAAATCAAGTATGGAGTTAGTTGAAAAACCAGATCATGCTAATGTCATTGGTACAAAGTGGGTTTTCAGAAACAAACTTGATGAAGATGGAAACATTTTAGAAATAAAGCTAGACTTGTGGCTAAAGGATATTCACAAGCGGAAGGGATAAACTTTGATGAAACTTATGCTCCAATAGCAAGGTTAGAGGCAATCAGATTATTTCTTGCCTTTGCAGCACACAAGAAATTCAAAGTATATCAAATGGATGTTAAAAGTGCATTTCTAAATGGAGTACTTGAAGAAGAATTTTTTGTGCAACAACCCCCAGGATTTGAAATTAAGGACGAAAACAAAGTCTTCAGGTTGAGAAAAGCACTCTATGGATTGAAACAGGCACCTAGAGCCTGGTATGAAACTCTATCTCAGTTTCTAGTTGACAATGGATTCATCAAAGGAACCATTGACAAAACCTTATTCAGAATGAAGATAGGAGAAAGCACTCTCTTAGTTCAGATATATGTGGATGACATCATTTTTGGATCAGAGGATCCACAACTTTGTGAGAAATTTCCAAGTTTAATGATGAGCAAATTTCAAATGAGTATAATGGGTGAACTGGATTACTTTCTCGGTTTACAAGTTAAGCAAATGGATAATCGGATATTCATTCACCAAACTAAGTACACAAGAGAACTTATCAAAAAGTTTGGGATGGAAAACAGTGTTGGAATAGCAACACCCATTGGAACCAACATCAGACTAGATGAAGATAAAGATGGAAAGGATGTAGACCAGACACTCTACAGAAGAATGATTGGAAGCTTACTATATCTTACAACAAGCACACCAGATATATCATTCATAGTAGGTGTTTGTGCAAGGTTTCAAACTAAACCAAAAGAAAGTCACATGACAGCAAGAGAACCTTGAAGTATCTCAAAGACACACTTGGAGTCGGATATGGTACTCAAGAGAAGGAGAATTTAAGCTGATATCCTACTCAGACTCAGATTATGTGAGATGCGAAATTGACAGAAAAAGCACCTCAGGCACATGTCAGTTACTTGGAAATAGATCACTTGTATCTTGGTTTAAAAAAAGCAAAACTCAATTTCAACCTCTACAGCTGAAGTTGAGTACATCGCAGCCGGAAGTTGTTGTGCTCAAGTTTTATGGATTAGACAACAATTGAAAGATTATGGGATTGAAGAAGGGTTAATACCCATTATGTGTGACAATACAAGTGCAATAGCAATAACTGACAATCCAGTTTTGCACGCAAGGACAAAACATATTGATGTAAGACATCACTTCATCAGAGATCATGTGGGAAATAAGTATGTTACAGTTCTTTATATACAAACTAAGGACCGGTTGGCTGATATTTTCACAAAACCCTTGGATAGAGAAAGGTTTTTCAAACTAAGAACTGAATTGGGGATCATAAAAGTCAGCTAAGTCAGTTGTACAACTGAGATTCTTCAAGGGGATTGATCTTTATCATGCTGAGTGAGCTTACTTGATAGATCAGTAATTGACATCAACGATCTCAAACTGACTAACTAAATTAGGACGGAACTGACCTTTATAAAGAACCGACTACTGAAAATTCAAATCAATTTTTACCAGTCAAAGTTATTCAAAGGTTAAAAGGATAAAACCGACAATAATCACATCGCAATTAATTACCGCCGAATATGTCAGAATATGTTGTGTGTGAACACACAATAAGCCGAATACTACATTCATCGGTTACTAGTTTTCTCAGAAGAATTTGAAAATGTGCTACACAATCTACAAAAGATCGTGGGATCATTCTTATAACCGTCATCCCCCTCTATATATCTTTTCAATCACATACTCTTTTCAAACACAAAAACATTTCTCAAAAATACGAGAAAATAAATTGCAAATGGCCGCTTCAAAGCAATCTCAAGACTCCAGATTAATATCCAAAGTCAAAAGCTTTTCTTTTGAAAATTTGAAGACTTATGCGACAATACTCTCCTTGCAAGCTTTCTGTGTGAAAAGATCAAAAAGATACAAGGGCTAAGAAACCTTTTGGAGGTTAAACTGGAGAAAGAATTGGACTTGGAAGGACTTTAACAATTTTGGGAAAACATGAAGATGGTGAAGAATTCCCTGGTGACAACAGTTCGCGGGGAAAAGATCTGTATCAATGCTGAAATTTTAAGGCAACTATTTGATTTCAAGAAACCTCTTGTGAAATCAATATACCTACCTTTTCTGCCACTCAAGCGTGAAGCTTTTCTTACCCAGATATCAACATTAGATCAACTAGCCGAAGTTTATACGCATCTAAGCGATCTCAAGACAAAATTTGCCTTACTCAGCAGGTGGATAAGTAAAAATGTTATCGGTCATTTTCAAGGGTTGGACAACTTATTCAGAGACGGAATACAACTGATGAACATCATATGGGATGAATTTGAGTTCAATTGGGCATGATATGTGTTTAATTTGATCAAGAAGCATTGATGAAGTAGAAAGTGTCAGCAGAGCCCAAGCTGAAGGAAGACAAACAGTTGGAAGATTTCGGTTGAAGAAATGACTCAGCATGGTAATTCAACATTACCTAGAAAGACTCAGTCGAGGAAATGAGGCTGAACAAGATACTGTATCAAAGACTACTGATACTAAGAAAATTGCAGCAGTTGTAAGTTCAAGGAAAGAGCCTTCCAAAGCTGAAGAAAAGAAGAAGATCTATTTCTCAGCAAATAGTTGAACAAAAAGGAGTCAAACGAAGAGCTGACTCACAAGAAAATAGAGCAGTTGAGAGGAAATTGTTATCTAAAATCTCAGTTAAAGGAACTAAAACTAGCATTAAAGCAACAACTGAGGGGAAATATGAGCTGATAACTGAAGATGTTTCTCACGAGAAATCAGAGAGACAAGTTTCTGCTATGGATATTGGAGATAAGCAACATCAATCTCAGCAACAGCAACCTCAGCAACAGCAAACTCATCAACAAGAGAGTCAATTTGAACCAGAAAGGATCATCAATTTGATGAAGATGAAACTAAGGACAGTGGACTCTCAGGAATCAATCAAATAAGCTCTTAGAGTTGAAGAAAAGTTTTTTTTGGAAAAACTTGAAGTAGAAAATTTGTATGCAGTATTTCCTATGAATGAATTTCTCACAAACTGCTACAAATTATTGGAAGAAAAGGAAAAACAGTGAAGAAGAAGAAGTCAGTTGCATCATTAGCACCTAAGGATGTTTTAAAGAAGAATGATGATGAAGACAAAGATGATGATTCAAAGAAACTGACAGAACAGACCTCAGTTTTACTGGCAGATGAGAAAACTGAAGTTCAAAAGGAATCAGTTACTCGGGAAAAAGAATTGCCAGTTAAGTCACAGACAACTGACAATCAGTTTCAAGCCAAAAAAGTTGAACAGGACGAAAAAGTTGGAAAAGAGTTGATACTTATGGACAATCAAACTCAATCAACCAAGGAAGAAGTTGATCCAACAGAGTTTTTGACACCTGAAGAACTTGCCAAAGTGCAAAATACTTTCGATGGTATGCTCAACCAAAAGGAAGATTACAATAATCTTTTGTCAAGATCTCAGTTTACTTGGATCAAGTTTTATAAGGATTACAATCATATCAAGGCAAAATACATGCACAAAACCTATAAAGAATCGCTTGTTTACTTCTTATCTGATGTATATCACAGCCAGAAGATGGAAAATCACAAGAAGATGAGAAAAATGGAAGAAAAGTTTGCCAACAAGAACAAGAAGGAACAAATGGAGATTGAAATTGATGAATTAGAAAAGTACTGCGCAGGACAACATTGATCTTCCTAAGATAGCCTTATGGAGGAAGTGGAAGTTGTCAAGCCAAGTACACTACCTCAGGACTTTTGCTAAAAAAGATACAAAATTGAAAAATGAATATCAATTACATGATAAGGAAAGAAAGTATATCTTAGTTACACAAGCAAAAAGGTTGATGAATTAATCATTTGTGTAACTTGTTCAGTTTTTGTGAATTTTAATGAAATATCCAGTTTCCAGTTTTACTTTGTATTTCTTTGTTTTATCTTTAAGCTTTTCTATTAAGGAGAGTTTTGGCATCATCAAAAAGGGGGAAAATGTTAGAAATAAAATTTGAGTTTTGATGATGATTCATTTTATTTATTTACTTGTTTGTTTTTACCCCATTAATGAAGTGCTAAAACTAGCTGTCATAATGAAAAGCTAAAAGATGTCTAGAAATAATATGTATCGGACTTATTAGAGTCCGATCTATGTATAGGTTGAATCAGACAAGCACTGTAATAGATAGAGAGTCGTAGAACTGAAAACTATAAATCATCTAGAAAACTGGAAATTATACATAACTAAGTATCAGACAAACTGATAACTCATATCAAACTGAAAAAGTGTTACTCAGAGCCAAGAACTGAAATTCACTCAAAATTGAAGAAGGTAAGTTCGTTGAGGGACACAGACTCAGTTGGCTTATCTAGAAGCAGAAGGCTGAGAGAACAAACTCAGTAGTAGAAGGCTGAGGGTCACAGACTCAGTTATCAAAGATTGAAGAACCGAGGGTTCAAACTCAGTTTATGAAGATTAAATCCGAGACTGTAAAGTTAGAATTCAGGCAAGACTGTGATGACTTGAACTGACTTTATAGATCTTGTATCAACACCTAAGATACATAAGGACAATGATTGATGATTTATGAGTTATGGTGTACTCTGATTAAGTCAATATGAATCAGATGGAAAACAAAGTACTAAGTTTTGAAGAAGAGTAAAAACACAGTTAATGCTCTAGACTAAAACCGACTCACTCAGTTTTCTGAAGCTTAAAACTGACCAATCCTAAAACACTCAGTTTTAGAGCTGAAGACATCCAAAAAGCTGAAAGTGAATTCGAACGTTACAAAACAAACATTTTCATTGGATGAAGGACTGTCATGTCAGAACGGTCACTGACATATAACAAAGGTATATGGATTTAAACGTTTGATAGCTAGCAAGGATTCAAATTCAAACAAGATGAACATTGGATTGCACACTATACATAGAGGACTTTACAACAAGGATCAAACACCCAAGAACACCGATTTTGCAAGCCTAAGTCCCGTGCATTCAATTTTTAGCTATCATTATTGTGCTCACAAAGATTCATCTAGAATTCTTCCAAGTGTTCAAGCTCCAAAGATTATAACAAGAAATCAACACTTTGAAGAACCACAAGCAAGAATCAAGCTTTTGATTCTGAGCCCAACTTTGATTTTGATCAAAGGTTTAGACTATGAAGCAATCCGGTCAAGGATTTGCCAAGGACAGTTGTTGTTTAGCAATCAGGGTAGACTGTGTTTGTGGTGGAACTGGAGAAGAGGCAATACAACCCTCTAAGGACCAGTGTGCAAGCAGTTGCAGAGCATCAATCCTACATGTTTTATAGTTGCTTAGATAGTGAAGCTAGGGATTAGTCAAGGACTATCAGATTAGGACTTTTTGTAACCGTGTACTTCAAAGAGTTCTAGTGAATTTTCCCTGCATCACATGGGAAGAGAGGACTGACATGATTACACCACCTAGAACCTCTGTAATTTCTTGCCTTACTTTACTTTACGCATTTACTTATTGTTATTTAAATTTGAGCATTGTGATTAATTTTACTCAAGTTATCCAGAGCAAACTGAATCAGAACTGATTGTTATTCACATAGTACACAAACTGACATTCACCAGAATTCAGTTTTGCATACAAGCTTTTTCATAGATACAACAAGATCTGTTAAAAAGGCTAAAACTTAATCCGCTGCCGGTTGACTCAGTTTCAGCATAAGCCAGTTTGACTTATACTCAGCTCAGTCAGCTTAACTCCGCACAAGTTTAACTCTGAACTTAATTTGTGTTAGAATCTAGTTTTTGGTGACAAGTTTATTCACACCTCCTCTAAACTTGTGTCAGCCTTTTCAAAGGACCAACAGAGGGAGTATTCAATTCTCTTACACATCAATAAACATGTTTCGTATAAATTACTTCTTCAACTCAAAATATAAGTTATTCTACATCTTTAGATTTGTCACAAAATATAAGTCATGTGTATTACTAATGCATTATTTAATATTCTTTTCTCAATCTTATCTCAAATTTATTAACTTTTTTTTTTGTAAAGGGATCTTTTTATTGACTTGCCTTCAAATAGGCGATAGCATCAAATTACAAATGTGTTTTTAGTAGAAAATCTACGGACTAATATAAACACCAAGCTAAGCGGAGATTTCTTGTTCGTTCCACAATTTTGGCAACAAAAGCAAACGATGGCGGCTTATCCTCCTCATATCCATGAGTGTGCTTGTTTCTCCACATCCAAATCCCGTACAATACTTCCCTCCACGTATACATCCACTTCGGTGTCCCAAAGAGATTCCTCTCATTCGTATTCAAATTAAGTCGTACCCAATCCACCACTGAGGTAGACCCAAAGAAATCCCCTTGCTCCTCACGAGGTACGCAATGGTTCCAAACTTCCTTAGCCCAAGTACAATCGCGGAGGGCATGAAGTATGGACTCCTCCCCTTCTTCACAAATGTCGCAAGTTGGGTCGTCCACTATGTGTCTGTCATAGAGCATACGGTTTACCGGAAGGGCACCATGAACGATACTCCATAAATTATAATTACCTCTCGTCGGTCCTTTTAGATCCCAGATCTTCTTCCAGATGTCATCCAGATTCCCTTGATCACCAGTGGGTCGAAGTAAGGAATACCCCGAGGCCACTGTGTACTTACCTTTCGGATCCCCCTTCCATTTAAACTCATTATCAACCGGTTCGAGACCGTCTATAATGTATAAATAGGCCTTACAGATACCTTTCCATGTTGAAGAGCTTCCTGTTTTAGCTATAGTTGACAATTCCTTATACTTTTGGGATAAGGCCTTGACCCATGAGGCGCCCTTCCAGGTAATGAGATCCCACACCAATTTCCCAAGAAAAGAAATATTCATATCGCATGCCTTTTGAATCCTAGTCCGCTTAACTGCTTTGGTTGTGAGAGTATCCTGAGCTATTGTGTGCATTTACGGCCTTGGTCATCATCTCCCCAAAAAAATTCTCTACATATCTTCTCCAATTTATTCAAAATTGTAATAGGGAGCAGGGCGGTTTGCATGGTGTAAAAGGCCTGTGTTGCCAAAGAACTCTGTATAAGAATACCTTTTCCCGCTCTGGAGAGGCATTTCGATTTCCAGTTACTCGCTTTGTTCCCATCTTGTCCTCAATATACCGAAATGAGATACTTTCTTCCTTCCATAGAGTAGGGAACACCCGAGATATTTTCCCAAATCCTTTGTGTACTTCATTCGTAAAGCAGCGGGATAAAGTTGCAATCGCGTTTGAAGCCCCACATTGGTGGATGTGTAAAATCTGGATTTGGATGTGCTGATTTTTGTCCAGAGCAATTGCAGAAATCTAAGAGTACCTCTTCAATAATCTTAGCCTGGCGTTCTGAAGCTTCTCCAAATAATAATAAATCGTCAGCAAAGAACATATGAGAAATTGGTGGACCATGTCGAGAGATTTTCAGAGGTTTCCATCTTCCTTGATTGACAGCTTCGTGAATTTTATGACTAAGGGCTTCCATGCATAGCACAAAAAGGTAAGGTGCTATCGGGTCCCCTTGTCTGAGGCCTCTGCTGGGTGTAAAGGCTTCTAACTTTTCTCCATTCCATAAAACTGAAAGTTTGGAAGTGGTGATACAATGCATCAGAAGGTCCTGCATCATTTGTGAAAATCCCACTTTCCGAATAATGTTCTTCAAAAACTGCCAATTCACACGATCGTAGGCCTTTTCTAGATCGACTTTGATCACCATGAACCCTTTCTTTCCATGCTTCTTTGTGTGGAGAGTATGAATAACCTCTTGGGGTAGGATAATATTTCCCGAACTACCCCTTCCCGGAATAAATGCACTCTGGGTAGTATCTACTAGTTGCCCAATAACACTTTGCAGCCGATTCGCTAAGATCTTGGTTATGAGCTTCACAATCACATTAGCCAAGGCAATAGGTCGAAACTGAGATGGGGATTCTGGATGATCTACCTTAGGAATTAGTGTAATCAGGACTTCGTTGTCGTGGAGGAAGCAAGCCGTTTCAAATGTACCTTTAACAAATCTTATTACCGAAGTCACCGATTATGCCCCAACACTTGAAGAAAATTGGAGGAAGACCATCCGCCCGGCCGTTTTATATGTACCCATACTAAAACATCGTCTTCGATCTCCTTTTCACACACTTCTCTGTTAAGGTATTGGATGTCCGCCTCACCAAGATCAGGTAAATATACCTCACAATTACAAACATGATGATCAGCTTCACTTGCATAAAGATTAACAAAATACTCCCTCATCATCCTTTGAATTTCCGTCTCATCAACACTCCAGTTCCCGTCAGGTCTTTTAAGAGAAGTAACCTTCGATCGCTGTTTTCGTTTAAGGGCGGTAGTATGGTAGTAGTGTGTGTTTCTTTCTCCTTCTAGTATCCAATGCAAATGGGATCGCTGATGCCAAAAATTTTCTTCCTGAAGTAAGATCACATTATAGTCCTCGATAAGTTGTTTCTCCAATCCTACAAGAAAGTTGGACGGGTGTTTAGAGAGGGATTCTTGAATTCCTTTCAACCGTCTGAGACACTTCTCTTTTCGATAGAATATATTGCCAAAATGGGTCTTGTTCCAATATGACGCCTCTTCCATGAATTTTCTAGCCACTGTTCCAAAATCCGGATTGAAAGAATCCCAACTATGGCCAACGAAACTTGCAAAATCCGGATGGTCAAACCAGGCGTTTTGAAAATAAATTTGGGTAGCCCGCTTTTTTTGGTATACTGGCGTGTCAAAGTAAGAGAGAGGGGATGATGATCCGAATGCGTTTTTGGGAGATGTGTAAAAGTCACATCGAAAGAGAGTTAGCCAAGGCGGCGTGCACCATGCTTGGTCCAATCTTTCTAGAATAGGCTTACCTTATATCGTTGGCCATCCATCCGTAAACCTTGGTCCGTAAAATGAATTCCGTCATGTTGCACTTTTGAAGCATATTGCGCATACTATTTGCATTAATACTACACAAAGGCCGACCTCCGCTTTTATCTTCTTGGTCTATTACCTGGTTGAAATCACCTATTAAGCACAGGGGTAATTTAGATACCGATAGGCGCTTCAAGTAAGTCCAAGACTCGTTACTTAATAAGCGGAGTAGGGAAGCATAAATCACGAGACAAGATCCACGCAGACTTCGTTGTTTTGCATCATCGCTACATTGAGGCATTGGTTTATGCTAAGCAACAATTTCACTCAACACTTATATCTTGCCGTAAACACCAAATACCCCCAAAGATATCCCCTAGCTTGACACAAATCACCTTGGTGAAATTTGAATTGTCCAAAATCCTCCATGCTTTTTGACTACTTGCTCGTGTTTCCAATAAACATAAAATATCAGGTTTTTGATCAGGCAGAATTGCTTTCAAATTTGTCAAAAACGACTCTGACCCCACTCCTCTACAATTCCAAACAATAATCCTCATTAATTAACAATTTGTGGGTGGAGACGTGGTGGCCTTTGAACCTGGATCATCCGGAGGTTCGTCTCTTAACCTCCATTCTCCTACATTTCTCCCCACTTCTTTGTTCTGTTGGTGGCTCGGCTCACTACCAAAACTTTTATCAGGTGGTTTATTTTTGAGATTTTTACCCACGTCACTTGCTACTGGTTTAACTTGGGCGTTGCCCTCTCGATTTTGTTTTCCATTCTGCTTTTCGTCTCTTTGTTTTGCATTGGATATATCATCCAGAGGCTTTGTAAACAAGATTTCTGACTTTGGTATTCACTGCACTTGTTGTAGGACGTTTAGAAGATGTCGCATGTGGCCTATCATTGACAGCCGGCCCTTTGCGTTTCTGAGTTTCCTGGTTGGAAGTCCGTGGAGGATCTGTTTTTCTAGCCTCGGGAGTTGTCTTTAGTTTATCCTTTGCACATTGGGCTGGTCCTTAGATAGCAATGAAATTGTCGGTTCCTTGAGGTTTTGACCTCTGACCTCCATCCGCACTTGCAAGTCTTGGA
The DNA here is from genome assembly GCA_026214975.1 of Gentiana macrophylla. NCBI lineage: Eukaryota > Viridiplantae > Streptophyta > Magnoliopsida > Gentianales > Gentianaceae > Gentiana > Gentiana macrophylla. Next base: position 85,979,564 of record CM047815.1, read on the forward strand.
GAGGCACGGATTCTTGTCCTTGATCTTCACTGCTCTTCCATCAAATCATCTTCATATAAGACATTAAATCTAGACCCAATCCACACAACATTCTCGCTTCGTGTTCCTTTGGGGATGTCCTCATGATCTCTAGTCATTTCCTCTTGTTGCTCATTATTTTGCTGGGTCCTTGTCTATCATTTACGCCTCTTTTGCCCTGGTTTGGCCTTCTTCGTCTGCTCAGTAGCAATCATCCAGTGGTCCAAATGGTCCTGTCTGTGTCGGCCCATCCTGCTTTTTCGATATTGTCTATGCTCGGTATATTTTGTCCCTGGCCTTGATCTACCTGTTGGTGAAGGGTGGGACATCTCGTTGTTCTATGCCCAAGTTTTCCACACTCAAAACAAATATGTTGTGTGCCTTCAGATTCTATCGCGCAGTCAATTTCAGTTAAGCACAACTTTGGATCTTAAGACTTGGTTAAGATTCATCTCGACACAAATACGAACATATTTTGCTCTAGTAGCTCTAGTCGTTACCACATCAACTTTTCCAGGTTTGCCTACTCTTTTGGCCAAACTGAGCAAAAAATCCTCTTTCTCAAATAGTTCTAGCGGCATACCTGGAAATCGAACCCACACATGGGTTGAAAGTATCCTTTGCTTAGACGGTTGGAAGAATGGGCGCCATTTCATCACAGTTAGGTAGTGACCTTGCACTATCCATGGTCCCATGTTTATGGCTTTGTCATAGTCTTCTTTGCAAGAGAACCGGACCACATAGAAATCAGACTGTAAATCCACAATGTCCAAACCTCCACCAGTATCCCATAAGCTATGAAGCCCGCGATGCACGGTCTGATATGCCACATTTCGACCTAAAACCTTTAATAAATGAGCCTCCTCCAAGGTGCCCACTGATTCAACACAGTCCTCAACTGGAATTTCAATGGGATCGTCATCTACCTCTTCCCCTCTCCAATCTTCAGCGATCTTGATGAAATCGGCTATGTCCGATTCATCCTCCCCCTCTCCGGTATAGTATGTTGAATGGCGTTTGGGCTCCTTCAACAAATCCGCACCCCCTCGGAGTGACCATGGGGATTGCGATTCGGTCAGCGTTCCAATGATTTCATCCCATTTTTCTGAGTTTTTGCGAAGTCGGTCTATCTCTTCAGTGTTTTGACCAGTGTCGTCTGTCTCCATGGCAGCCGGTGGCTCCATGGTGGTGGAAGCGAACGGCTATGGCAAGAAAGTGAAGAACGGCGAATAGTTGCCGGCGCTCTCTGTTTCATTACTTAACAAATATTACATTAATGATGGTCAATGGGTAGTTTAGACATTTAACCTTACAATTTATAACATTTAACCAATTTTTTAATTTATGTGTAAACTTATGGAGAGATTTAAATTTTAGGGCTGAGAGAGAATTGTTCAGGAAAATAATATTACTAACACACGATGAAGGCAAACTTCACAATACCGTGTTACTAATGAGAATTGAACTTAAATTTTTATGCTTTAAAGATTTAACGTAAAATCTCACATATTTCTAACATTGTTTTTGTAGATTTTTGACAAGAAGGACAGCTTTATGAGTAAATTAGAATTCAAGGAAACTGATGATTAATCAGGACAAAACTAAGGTAAACTTCCAGCGATGCCCTTTAAAGATCTGTCATTTAATGTTTTTCTACCAAAAGAGAACAACCAATCAATGCATTTAATGAATTTAATGCTCATTTATCATTTATTATAACCGCCAATTAATTTTCCATTATTTAAGCATAAATTATACTACACATATTTTATTTGAATGTGAAAGAAAATCTCACTTTATATATAATTTTGATGCAAATTACTTCACTTATGTTACTCGATCAATGTCAGTGTTATTATTTTTTTGTAACTACATCTATTTTATCGGTTGTTATTACTAATTTTTCAATGTTACTACATTTTTTGACCGTAACTATATCTATTTTATTTGCTGTTACTACTTGTTTTTCGAGTGTTACTACATCTATTTGATTGAAAATTTATTTCACTGGTTGTAACTACTTTTTATATGTTACTACATTTTTCTTGTGATACTACATATTTTATTGTAACTATATTTTGTTGATTGTTACTATTTTTTTTATGCTACTGAGTAACTACATTGAATAAATTGATTTGGCAGATTCACTCTCTCAAATTTGTGACATGACACTTACTCCAATTTATGGCACAACATTTACTCCAATTTATCCAAAAAGAAAAATCATGGGTATTTCATCTATTTATTATAAATTTCTCCTTTTGAATCACACAAAATAGAAAATGTCCTTCTATCCCCATTTATGACATTCTTTATCCTTCTGACTCCTTTCCCCTTGTTTTTTTATTTTAGAAATAAGCTATTTTATGTTCTTTTAAAGCTTTTATTTGGTACCAAATAAGGGAAACGGATTTGTAAATGTTGTGAGACTATAATAAGGAACAAGCTAGACTCCATTTTTAGCAGAATATGTTCCCTAGCTGAAATAAAAAGCCTGCCGCCATGAGCCCTCCCACTTCCACACCTCCGCGAGCTTCCTAGCATCAGACCGGGAGTATTGATCGTTCTGTTGGTGTTCTGTGTATCATAATGATAAATTCGAACTTGATCTGGTTGCATAAGCTATTTCGAATCCAGAATCATCTCTAGAAGGTAATGTTTGAAAAAAATTGATACTTAGGATTTGACAGAATATGAAGAAACTCCAAGGCATGCAAAAGCGTTGTATTTAAAGAGATGTTTCGTCCCATGCAATCGTCACTTAGGGATCAAACAAAAATCTTTCTCAAGATACAATGGAGGTGTTTGATTCAAGCAGTGACTTGTTTGAATCAAACCCAAGGACACTCAGAATTTTGTCTGATGATGCTTTCAAAACTATGAACTAAATTCATTTGCATACTTGTACCTTTTATAGGCCAAAGGTAGGCTAAATTACAATTTTGGTCCTCTAACTAGACACGTTTTTCGATTTTGGTCCTGGTTTTTCTCCGGCGACAATTTTAGTCCTGTAAGTGGTATTTTTTTGCAAAAATAGTCTTGAACGCCAGAAAGACCACTTACAGGACTAAAATTGGTCTTTTCCGGCGACAAATTTAGTCCTGTAAGTGGTCTTTCCGGCGATCAGGACTATTTTTGCTTTCCGGCGATCAGGACTATTTTTGCAAAAAATAGACCACTTACATGACTAAAATTGTCGCCGGAGAAAAACCAGGACCAAAATCGAAAAACGTGTCTAGTTAGAGGACCAAAATTGTAATTTAGCCGCCAAAGGTACCCCATACACGAAGTGAGGTATTCCTACGCGAAAGGGCAATGGTCATCACCGTTCACAGATTCATGTTCAATTGTGTAGAAGTGCACCAGTTCGAAAAACATGAATCCATTCATGAACTGATGCATGTATCTGTTTAGGTTTCGGGGGCGTTGCCCCCGAGCCCCACGAGTTGCGATAGCATTAATTCGTACGGCAACTCGTATGCGATAACATTAGGTCGAGCCCCCACGAGTTGCGATAATATTAGGTCGAACCCCGTTTCGTTGCGATAATATTAATTCGTACGACAACTCGTATGCAAACGACAAGTAAAATATTTATTTATGAGAAAATATCTTTTGGCATTTTTCCTTAAAGATGTTAACTTGATCTTGTCTAGGTTATGCTTTTGTAGAAATTCATGTTACTTCCGTTTCTTGTTCATAAATTCGTGTAAATTCGAGGAGTAGTTCATGTTTGAGTTGCAGTGTTGTTCGTAGTTTTGACATCGTTAAATGAGGTCTTCTATAAAAACGGGAACTCGTTTTTATGTTAAAGTTGCTATTTTTTTATGATTTCTGGGAATATGCTCGAGTTTGTAGATTAGTACTATGTGTTAGCATATGTCGGTTATTTTAGGATCTAAAGCAATTATGGGAAATTGCAAGGCGCACCGCCGCAGGTCGTGAATGATTTCCAGAATCAACATTCGGTTGCGTTTCTCTGTTGTTTTGTGCATCTATAACGTATCTTCAAGTACTGTATATTTCCAACAAAAAGTTTTTATGTACTAAAGCTACGAGTAGTGAACATAGGTTTGGTAGTATGATATTGTCATGGATCTTTGTATGATCACATATGTTAGAATATGGACTTGAACATGACATTATGTGCTCTTTACGTGCTTCTATGTGTTTTTTTTATGATTGTCCAGATTTTCTTGGTAAGGTCGTGTTTTTTTACCTGCAACGTATTAAACTAAGTATCATGATCTTCGAATCATCCATGTTATAGCATGAAAACGTATTGCACCAGGTATCGTGATTTTACATGTCATGTGGATGTATAGCAAGTTCTATTACCCAAATTTCATTATGTTCTCATGCTAGGTGGCAGGCTGGTATAGCATGCGTTGTACCCTAGACTATTTGGTATTTGTTGCTTGGATAGAACATAAAACATGAACATGATGGATAACACACGAACATGAATATACTATAAGTAGGTTAACAAAGCTCTTGAACAAGTACGTGGACATGTTTTTGTGCATTGATATTAGTTTGATTTTAAAGTAGTTTCCTTATTTTATTATTTATATTGTTTCTAAAACTGAGTGAAGTAGATTCATGTCATGTTTGTTGGATTATGCCAAACATGAATATATCATTTTAATGTACTAATTACTAAGCATCTAGCTAGTGCTCACCATTTTCTCTTGGTATGAGAAGATATGCAAGTTCGGAATTATGATGATGGTGAGCTTGGTGAACAATCTTAGGATGGAGTTCTTGGAGTTCATTTATGTTTAGCTAGTTTGTTTCTAGTCTTGTTATTTTTCAATATGACTTGTGTGCCAAGTTAGCTTTAGTAGTTTCATTTGTCGACATATTAAGTTGTTGTAGATTCGTAGTTGTTTCAATTATCTATGATGATAATTTGACATCAGTGATATTCGGTTGAGTTGTGTTTTTGTGACAGCCTCCTTAGGGTCTATTTCCCCGAGTCTCTACATATTTCTTTTATTCATTGACTTCTTTATTACTCTGATATAACGTCAAACTTACGTGAGTTTTAAGGTTTTCTCTAAAAGTCACAGTGTCAAATAGTTTATTTTCGAAAGATCATTGGGCAATTAAGGGTGTTGGAAGAGATTGTTAACACTCTTAAATGTATAAGGAAATAAAGTAGTACGTTTAGTAACACCAACTGGTTTGATCCTAAGAAAGGGGTATTTGTGGGTATTTGTTTATTGGTTTTAGTAGAGGTGCGCTTGATCCTAACAAAGGGGTAAGGGTATTTGTTTATTGGTTTTATTAGAGGTGCGCATATTGGTTTTAGTACGTAGAACGGTAAACGTTTGATCCAAACAAAGGGATATTTGTTTGTTTAGTCTAATTTGGGTATTTGTGGGTATTTGTTAATTTATTGGTTTTAGTAGAGGTGCGTGCGCTTGATCCTAACAAAGATAATTCCCATAACCTAGTTAATCAGAAAATCAGTTTCCACACCTCTTCTCTGCGCAATTTTTGAGAGGAGAAAGGGCTAGAGGAGTTCTCCAATTAACTGAAGCAAAGCTTAACCGTTTTCAGATCGGACGAGAGATTTGAAACAGTCGTGAGGAGAGCGTCGTTTGGATATCGGTTCAAGGGAAGTGCAAGCGGACTTTCAAGGCCATTTGAATCACAGTTTGTGTTTGCAATTAGGTAAGAGACTCTTCCTATGATCTCGATTATGATTTGTAAAGTTTAGATCATGTTTTAAGATGCGTAGATGCAAGAAAGATGTCTTTTTCGTTGATCAAATGACCATAGATGGTTTGGAACGTTTAGATATGTTTTCTACCTTTTACTGTGTTGAAATCGATGTTAATTAGGTTAGAAACGGATTAGAAATCGCGTTTTAAAGATTTTAGCGTTTTGGGAAAAACCCAGGCAAACAAGTGTTCGCACTTGGCAAACGGGCGTTTGCGATCATAGCAGCTCAAACGGGCGTTTGCACAAGGCAGACGAGCGTTTGAGGTTAGACTTTTGATTCAGGATGTAGCCATTTTTTACGGATGGGCGTTCGGGGGTTAGTGGATGGGTGTTCGATGTCAAACCGGCGTCCATAGGATGTCAAACGGGCGTTGACTGCTTTTACCTTGTTTTTACTTGCATTTTATCGTTTGACTTGGTTTGAGGCTTCATAATCATGTTATTATTGTTTTAAACCCTTAATTTGTGATACGTGAACATTTCATAAACATAAACAAGCTTCTGAATTGAGCTTCGATTATTTCAGTTAAAACACCGAATGTACTCTTAAAGGAGTTGAAGTTCGGATCCGTCGGAAGAGCATGATAGGCTTGTGCTTTGATGAATTAGCATTCATCAATATGCGTGTAATTGCTAGGCCTTGTCTATGTCTAGTGGTCAGGAGAGAGTAGTATTTGTGAGGGAGATTAATTGAAAATCGATGCGGATACGGTTCCAGGAAACGACTCGGAGGATCAATGGTGAGCTATGAAAACCTAAACCTGGTGTCCTCGACCAGGCTAAGGCCAAGAATAAACAACGCGTGCTCAAAAGCGCTGATTCGTTCTTGAAGGATGTAATCTCTACGACAAAGAGACTACTCACTGCATAAGTGATTGTGTTTTAATCGATCCACGATTAAAACGGCAAGAAGAGAAAACTCTCAACTCAAATAAAAGATTAAACTCGAAAATTGTATTGTGATTTATTATCATAAGAGCTTGCCTTTATATAGGCTACAAATAAAAAGACTAGTTGTCTCTAAACAATGTGGGAGAAGGAAAATAAATAAAAACAAGATAATTTCTAACTAAAAATCCAAAAATAGAAATAATAAATAAGTCCAAAAATAGTCCTAAAGGTGGCGCCACTTTTGATGCATATTTACCCAAATCCATCGTTGTTGTCTCGATCCGGTAGCGTAGATGGCGCATCTTAACGGTTGTTCTTCCTCCGGCTTGGGCTGTCCATGCTCAACATAAGTATCAATAATCAAATTATCCAAAGCCTCTCGCATCCTTCTCCTTTGCAACCTCGTCATAGGTCCATCTCGAATTACCAAATGATCTATCGGTTGCATCGGGGCTAACGGTCGGGAACCTCATTCGCAATCGTATCATTCCTCTCCCGGTTGCGAAGGATCGTCCTCTCGATCGTAGGATTGTCAAATGGCGTCAAATCAGCCACATTAATTGAGTTTGAGATGCCCCAATCATCCGGGATAGCAATCTTGTAGACATTGTTGTTAATCCGCTCGATTTCTTCAAAAGTCCGTCTCACGAGGATGTAACTTGGTCTTCATTTGTTTGGGAAAACGGTCTTTGCGATAATGCAGCCTGGACCCAATCACCCGGTTCAAAGATAACTTCCTTGCGGCCCTTATTTGCTTGCTTCATGTACCGAGCCGAAGCGTTTTGACGATTCTCGCCGAGCTTGCGATGCAATTCTTTTACCAACTCAGCCTTTGCATCACCATCCAAACTGACTTGCATACCTGCGGGCAAAGGAGCTAATGAGAAAGGGGTATCAGGATTGAACCCATAGACAATCTCAAAAGGTGTAAAACGAGTCGCGGAATGTTTACAACGATTATAAGCAAACTCCACAAAAGGCAAACAATCCTCCCATTTCGCCAAATTCTTTTGAACAACGATGACGAAGCAATTGACCCAAAACACGATTAACAACCTCGGTTTGACCATCCGTTTGGGGGTGATATGCCGAAGAAAATAATAATTGAGTACCCAAACGCTGCCATAAAACTCGCCAGAAATGACTTATGAATTTCACATCACGGTCACTCACTATCGTACGAGGCACACCATGTAAACGAACAACTTCACGAAAGAATAAATCAGCTATATGAGATGCATCATGCGTTTTAGAACAAGCAATGAAATGCGCCATCTTTGAAAATCTATCAACCACGACAAAAACAGAATCATGACCACTCCTAGAACGAGGTAATCCCAAAACAAAATCCATCGACAAATCGGTCCAAGGGGCCGTGGGTATAGGCAGTGGCGTGTACAAACCGTGAGGTGCGGACTTGGACTTAGCATGTTTGCACACAATACAAGAAGCACAAAAACGATTAACATCGACACGCATGTGAGGCCAATAAAAATGCGATTTAAGTATGTCTAGCGTTTTAGTGACACCAAAATGACCCATAAGACCTCCACCATGTGCTTCTCGAACAAGTAATTCACGTAAGGAACATTTGGGAATACACAAAGCATGCTCACGATATAAAAATCCCTCACTTCTATAAAATTTATCATGGGCCGTGTCACTAGTGGTGGCAAATGGTTTAGCAAAGTCCGGATCCAAGGCGTATAATACCTTAATAAACTCAAAGCCAAGAAATTTAGTTTGCATCGTAGTGATCAAAGTGTATCTACGTGACAAAGCATCAGCTACCACATTATCTTGACCTTTTTATACTTAATCACATAAGGAAAAGACTCAATAAACTCCATCCAACGAACATGCCTTTTACTCAATTTACCTTGGCCCTTAAGGTATTTAAGTGATTCATGATCCTGTGTGAATAATAAACTCCCTAGTCTTAAATAGTCTTTGCAATGTGTGAAGACACCGAACTAAAGCATATAATTCTTTATCATAAGTGGCATAATTTAGCTGAGGACCCTTAAGTTTTTCACTATAGTAAGCAATAGGGCGACCCTCCTGAATAAGCACTCCACCAACACCCACACCCGAAGCATCACATTCTATCTCAAAAGCTTTATTAAAATCAAGTAAAGCAAGTATGGGGGCTGAAATTAAACGAGCTTTAAGAATTTCGAAAGACTCCCTTTGCTTAGGTCCCCAATGGAAAGGAACGTTCTTCTTGACCAATTCGTTCAGTGGGGCGGCAATGCCACTAAAATCCCGCACAAATCGCCTATAGAAGCTTGCCAAGCCATGGAAACTACGAACTTCCGCTTGGTGACTTTGGTTCGAGCCCACTTGACCGCTTTAATCTTCTCTTGATCAACCTCAACACCTGTGCACTCACAACAAAACCAAGAAACACGACTCTATCCATGCAAAAAGTACACTTTTTAAGGTTAGCATACAATCGAGCATCACGAAGTGTTTCTAAACAACCCTTAGGTGACTAACATGCTCTTCTAAGTTATGGCTATAAATCAAGATATCATCGAAATAGACAACCACAAACTTACCAATAAAGTCCTAAGTACTTCATTCATTAATCGCGATAAACGTGCTAGGTGCATTTGTCAATCCAAAAGGCATAACCCACCACTCATATAAACCAAATTTAGTTTTAAACGCCGTTTTCCACTCATCACCCTCACGTATTCGCACTTGATGATAGCCACTTTTAAATCGATTTTAGAAAATAGTTGCGCCCCACATAACTCATCTAGCATATCATCTAAACGGGAATAGGATGAGCGATACTGATTGTGATTTGGTTTTTATTGCGCGACGATCCACGCACACGCGCCAAGTTCCATCCTTCTTAGGCACCACAATGACCGGTACCGCACACGGGCTCATGGATTCTTGTATTTTGCCCTTTCGTAGCAGCTCCGTGACTTGCCGTTGGATCTCTTTTGTTTCATCCGGGTTAGCCCGATAGGCTGGTCGGTTTGGTAATGCTTGACCCGGAATGAAATCGATTTGGTGCTCCACGCCTCAACGGGCGGCAAAACTGGCTCTTCCTCGGAAAGAGGTCCGCAAAATCTCGCAACAATGTCCTGCACCACACTAGGAAGAGAACTCATTACGTCGGAAGGAATCGTAAAACAGGGGGAAGGGGGAAGGGGGAATTTGTCCTCTTTATAAATAAAGAGGAGAGGTGTAGCGCCCTCTTCAACAGCACGACGGATGTCGCCAATTTCTATGTAGAAAGATCCTAGCACTCGCTCACCTTTATTCTTCACCGCTTTTTTTTCTCCCTCGGTGCTAATGGCGCCCGCCCTCACTTTCAACTTTTCGACTTTATTTTTCCCCTCATATGGTACTAAAGCGCCTCCTTACCTTTTCTTTTTCAACTTTTATTTTTCCCTCCACTCGAGTTCGCACACCTCTTTATTTTCTCTCCCGCCTCAACTTTTTCTTTTTCTTTTTTCGACTGAGCTCCCTCGGATTTCCGTTGCGCCTCACGACCCGCAGCTAATTTAAGTTGGTCTTTATGAGCATCTTCAGGTGATAAAGCGCGAAGTACAATATTTTTCCCTTTATGCCGCAGCGTATAAGTATTAGCGTACCCATCATATATAACTCTCCTATCAAATTGCCATGGACGACCCAAAAGAATATGCCCAACATGCATTGGCACGACATCACATAGAACCTCATCATCAAGTCGCCCCAAAGTGAAAGAAATCAAGGCCTGTTTTGTCACACTAATCTCACCGACGTCGTTCAACCATTGTAGCTTATAAGGTTGAGGATGGGGTATTGTAGGCAATCCTACGCCGAAACAAAACCAAGACTAATGACGCTCAGACAACTCCCGGATCGATGATCATTAAACAAAGCTTTCCATTCACCAAGCAACGTGTATGAAAGATATTTTCACGTTGCAAGTTATCCTCCACCTTTACCACACTACTCAACGCCGCTTGAGCACAAATGCGGATTGATATATATCTCCACCCATTGGTTCCTCCGACAATTATCAACATCATCATCTTCCTCATCCTCCACATCCGACGCCGACGATAATTCCGATCATCAATAGCCTCTCCAACCACCAAAATACGCCGCTTGGAAGGGCATTGAGAAGCAATGTGTCCCATACCATGACACTTATGACACCTTATTTCATGTGATGATTTGGAGGTGGTGGCGATCCTTTCCGTTATCCTTTCCTCGGCCTAGGAGCTTCCCGTGGTGGGAATAACGTCTGCTTCGGGTGTCGCCGAGTAGATTTAATGATATCACCCTTGGGTTGGAAATTACGGTACTCAAATCATCGCTGATCGCTTGGAGTAAGCGGCTCTCTGTCGCTTAATTTGCTTTTCATGTGTCACAGCGGCATGCAACATACTATCAAGATTCCCACACTGTTGTATCTCCACGCGATTCGCAATTTCCAGTCGTAACCCCGTCAAGAAACGCTGCATAGTCATCTCCTCGTCTTCGTCAACCTGTGCCTTGGCCAAAAGGGTGACCAATTCTTGATAATATTCATCCACGGAACGCTCCCCTTGCTGAATAGTTTGCAATTTACGACATCGTTCCGATAATACGAATGAGGAACAAACCGCCTCCTCATCTCTTCCTTCAATACTTGCCATGTCCCTCATATAGGCCTCGCACCATTTTACCCCTCATGAAATTAAATGCTGCGTTAACCATACCATTGCATATCCCGTAAACTCAAGCTGCGCAAGTCTACACTTCTTCTCTTCCGAATAATTATTGCATGCAAAAATCTGCTCCAATTTCGACTCCATTCAATGTACACATCGGCGCCGATCGAACCGGAAAAGGATGGCAATTTCATTTTAATTTGCCGCATATTATTATCTACCAGGTCATCCTCGGGAATATCATCATTGTCGCCGGCGGCGGCGTTACCTCTGTTACCTCCATCCCTCGTTGACACCATTGCCACCATTTCTATTACCACCATTACCAACGTGATCACCATGCCTATCATTACCACCATTTCCTCTCAAAGAATAAGCGCATCCAACTGGGCGGTTATTCCAGCCATGTCTCTCCAGCATATCGGCCATGTCCCGCCTAATGTCCTCTTGAAAGGTTTCAAGCTCATTCACGCACACCACGCTTTAAGGCCATCGGCCATAATCTTGAACCTACCATCGGTCATACCTTCTTCACTATGCTTCGACATGAGACTTTTTTTTTTTTTTTCACCTCACAACGCTCGTGTTTGCACTCTCCCTCGTCTCTACCTCACAACGCTCGTGTTTGCACTCTCCCTCGTCTCTCAGTCGTAGGAGGTCCTTCTGCAAACAAATCAGAATAACGAGCAACACGAGTACAGTTCAAGTACCACAACCTAGACTTAGACAACTAGGGCTTGGTTTGGAAGGTATGGGTAAGGAAACAAGGCTGTAATGTTTGGTTTTTTGTTTTTTTTTTTTTTTGATAATATGATAATATGCAATGAACACAAGAAAAATTGATGATGATCGAATGCCAAGAAACAAGCACAGAAAGATTTTTTTTTTTTTGTTTAAACTAATCGCAAAAATTGCAAATTAGGTAAATGATCAAAATTAGCGGCTAGGTCAACAATTTGGTAAATTGCGGTGAGATAATCAAATTGCGGTGTGTGTTTTTTTTTTTTTTTTTTTTTTGTTAGCGAGCAATGACAAGAATGATTAATCACAAGAAGCAACAGAGAATTAATCACAAGAACAAGCAACAATGAATCAAATCGCAAGTTGCAGGTCAAAATTATTATTATTTTTTTTTTTTTTTTGGTTTAATGATGATGAGCGAGACACAAGAATGGATTGATCTGGCGATGAATGATTGCACTGAACAGAAAAAAAAAATCGAAACAAGAATAGCAAGATCTCAATATTTTTTTTTGTAGATATGCGATGAACACAGCAAGAACGAACAAGAAGCAAGAAAAAAAAATCAACTAAACGGGGATATTTGATACCTCGGTCACTGGTCTCTGATACCAACTGATGCGGATACGGTTCCAGGAAACGACTCAAGGGATCAATGGTGAGCTATGGAAACCTAAACCTAGTGTCCTCGACCCAGGCTAAGGCCAAGAATAAACAACGCGTGCTCAAAACGCTGATTCGTTCTTGAAGGATGTAATCTCTACGACAAAGAGACTACTCACTCGCAAGTGATTGTGTTTTAATCAGTCACAGATTAAAACGGCAAGAAGAGAAAACTCTCAACTCAAATAAAAGATTAAACTCGAAAATTGTATTGTGATTTATTATCATAGTAGCTTGCCTTTATATAGGCTACAAATAAAAAGACTAGTTGTCTCCTAAACAATGTGGGAGAAGGAAAATAAATAAAAACAAGATAATTTCCTAACTAAAAATCCAAAAATATAAATAATAAATAAGTCCAAAAATAGTCCTAAAGGTGGCGCCACTTTTGATGCATATTTACCCAAATCCATCGTTGTTGTCTCCCGATCCGGTAGCGTAGATGACGCATCTTAACGGTTGTTCTTCCTCCGGCTTGGGCTGTCCATGCTCAACATAAGTATCAATAATCAAATTATCCAAAGCCTCTCGCATCCTTCTCCTTTGCAACCTCGTCATAGGTCCATCTCGAATTACCAAATGATCTATCGGTTGCATCGGGGCCAACGGGTCGGGAACCTCATTCGCAATCGTATCAAAAACACTTAGGTGGTTAGTTAATCATTCCAATAAATACGTACTTGACTAGTAAAAGATTAAACAACATGTCTCTCTTGGATAGGCACGCACCAGTCTATATCGCGATGTGTGTGCTACATCCGAAGGTGGAAGAACTCCGTAGTCAAAAAACCCTAAGCACGGAGGGACTCCACTGAGATGTGCGCATTTATCGAGTCTACCTATTCTAGACTTCGTGGATATTGGTGTGATCCACTAATATGTTGCCAAGAATATCCCCACTTGGATATGCAGTAGTGCTTCTTGAGTGCGGTTGTAACATAGATAGGCTAAGTAGAAACATTTAGTCAATTTATGTTGATGGACATTAAATGAACCCTGAGATTGAGTCGATCATACATAAGCAACTAAACTTTTAAATATCTTTCCTTTATAAATTGTAATTGTAGTCGTAGCTTCTCTTTCTTATTAAGACGTCAGACTTACCTCAAACGCATCGTGTTTTACGTTGTGTTTGGGGTGAGAAAACAACAGGTTGATCATATTTCTGAGGAGAGTTCGATGACGACGTTGTGACGACGCCTCATTGAAGACTTAGCATTTATTTACTTTGTCATTTACTTATTAGATTGTTTTGGTACTTTTGGTTTGAAATTTCTGGCCTTTCGGAGACTTGTAGCACCTTTACTTTCCGTTTGAGAATGTAAATGCGTTCCTTTGGATTTAAGTAATTTCTTGAATGTAATAAGTTACATTTCTATCTTTAGATTTCGTGTTGCTATTCGGGATGTTTGGAATTTTTATACCCAGCTTTTCTTCGTTTAACTCTTATTTTTGATACGACGTAGTAGAGAACTACGTATATGAAATGAATTTATTTTTATTTTATACGTCGCGAACGCTCCTTTTAGGATAAGCGACTAGGTGTCAGGGCGCGGGCATAAAGACGCATGGGCTTGATCCTAACAAAGGGGTAAGGGTATTTGTTTATTGGTTTGTAGAAGTGTGTTTATTAGTTTTAATAGAACGGTAAGCGTTTAATCCTCCTAACAAAGAGATATTTGTTTATGTAGTCTACTTTGGGAGAAGAACGATCGGAGGCTTGCTCCGTAACAGTCGGGGAGGGAGAAATCATACGTATAATTCACTTATAGACAGGAAGGAAGTTTTGATGTCCTCCAAATAGATATTATGCCGACATTTGTTTACATGGAGCTTTCTACTACGTGTGGTTTTTTAGGTTTGATTTGATTCTCTCTATCTATTCATCACATTATTGCCTCATGTCATGTAATTAACTCAAAAGAGCCGTGTGGGACATAACACAATTATTCAAGCTGATGATACATCCCCAATAAAACCAAAACTTTCTTCTGCGATAATACCGTGTTTGATAAGTAGTCACTGAGCGTGACCTCCAGCGTGTGCTCCCCTCCGGCCTCCCCATCCAATACAAGGTCTTTTTTTTTATGTTTTGCTTTTTTTTTTTTTTTTATTATATTTGTTTTGATAAGAATGTTTTTATTTTTTATTTAGAGAAGGATAAAATTGTTTATTGGGACGAGAGGGCCGTGAACATGATGATGACCATTCAAGTTCTAAGATGTTCTTCTTCTAAAGAAAAATAAAAAAATTATTGTGATGTTGTTTCCCTTCCGACCAATCAACTTGTGACATCTAAACCCATTATCCTGATATGTGGATTTTATCTTTTAAAATAATAATAATAATACACAAACAAGTGGATGGTATGGCTTAAAATAGGAATCAGTAGTATCCCATCCTCTGTATTGTTGATAGACCTGGCCAACCAAAACGGAATCACGGTTCATAAACCATGCTGATTCATGATTTTCATCTTAGGTTTGTGATTATTGGAATCAAATCGGAACCAAACCGAATCAGGCGGTTTGAACCAAGTTTCACTGGAATCCGCCTGAGCGGGTGAAACCGGCCGGAACCGGCTATTAATTTATTTATTTTTTTCTCCCAAACACCCCAAAAAAATTCCTATAAATACTACCTCATTCCTACACCAATCTCTCTCAATCTTCTACTCATTTCTTATATCTTCTACTAATTTCTTTGATTATCAAGTTTGTTTAGTTGTTAAAAACAACAATCAAATTTACTTTACGATACCGAATTTTTGAAACTATATAATACTATAAAGAATACAAAAAACAATAATAACCTATAACAAACCATAACAACACTACACAAAACTAAAATAAACTATAAGAAACTATAAAAACACCCAAACAAACCATATACAAACCTAAAAAATTGTATGAAACTATAAAATACAAACACATTACACATATATATATATACTATAAAAGACTATAATAAAACAAACATTTCAAAAACCTTTAAATACTATAAAAACATATAAGAAGACTATAAAAGACTAAAAATAATTACATAAAAGACTAAAAAATAAACAATAACGTTCGCTTTGATTTTTTATATGCTATTGCTCATAAACACGATTACATATAAAAATACGTAAGCAACCGAATTACTAAGTCAAAGCGTTGAAAAATAACACAATTTACATATAAAAAACAACACAATATATCTCACCTAATATTTAATAAAACAACATTTATAATCAACGTATACTTAAAACGACTCAAAAATTTATAACAAAACTATAAAAGACTTTAAAAAAACATTAATAAAAATTACTATAAAAACTTTTACAACAAACTATAAAAAAAAACTAAAAATAAACAATGTTAACTACGTTCGCTTTGATTTTATATATGTTGTCATTCCACACGATTACATATAAAAATACGTAAGAACCTAAATTCGCATGACAAGCGTTAAAAAAATAGCACAATTTTTTTAAAATAAAATTATTTACATATAAATAAAATAACACAATATTAATATTATTTTTAACACCGAATAGAAAATTATTTTAAAAATATATATATTACTCTCGTTTTAGTAATTATAGTGAAAAGATTAATAATTTGTTATTGTAGTGAAAATAATAAGTATTATGTGAAAATGAAAAAAATTTATAAATTTTAAAAGCGTACGAATCAGTGATCTCGAGGCAAGGGAGTAAACACAGGTAAACCGAACCGTTCTAAACCGCAAGAACCGCGGTTTTAACAAGAAACCATCGGTTTTTCAAACCGGCTGTTTCATTAAAACCTACTAAACCAAGATCATTTAAAACCTAGCGGTTCCGATTCCGGTCCGGTCCGGCTCCACCATTTGGACGGGTCTAGTTGTTGAGGATTATTGGTATGTTTCAATTCTTGGGATTTTTTTTTAGATGAAAATAAATAAAATGAAACGACTAGAAATATGTGTTATCAAAACAAGAAAAAGGGGTGAATTTTGAGTCTAATCAAGAAGCGTCTTTTGTAAGTCATACATCGGTAAAATATTAGAATGCTCCTCCTCGTATAAATGTGAGACATAAAAGGTTAGCCCTTTTAGACCGAACGAAGACGTCGGTCTAAGCAGTTGACCGAACTATTTATGGCTCATTTAGCGTTACCGGACCCGGAATTTGGAGGCGTTGCATCTTTGGCTCCCATATAGATCGAGTTTATTGAATTATCACTTCCCTTGTTATAACAAGGAGGATTGCTTATGTTGAGTTGCCCTAAGCCGTGCCGGTTTTTAACACCGCCTATCAGACAGTTTTTTCAATCTAAGAAGGTGTATCAAAAGTAATTTTGCTGTATAAGAATCAAAACACTAAAGAGAAATAAGTTCAATGTTTTAATTTCATTAAGTGCATAAAACACACATTCCCAGTGTCAAACAAAACACCAGCTTTATTGCACACAGTGACAGAACCAAAATGCTCTTTTTCAAACTAAAAAGTACAACAACAACAACAAACAGAGAGATTACAAAAGACTTTGTAGCAGCATCAAACCACAAGTTTTTTTTATTGCACACACCCAAACTTGTTTTGAAAACTAAAAGGACACACGATGACAAACGGATGGATCTGGATATCACGAGGATAAAAATCACTTCTTCGTAGCAATAAATAAACCCCATCTCTGTTCACCGCCTTTACTCCTGATCAGCTTCGCTTTCCAACCTTCAACTATGTCATTATAGTCTTCCTGTTGTACACATTTTCACAACACGAGCACACGTATATTAGATGCAAAACACGATTACTACAAAAGACAAAACCCTGTCTCGTTTCTAACAGTAATTTTATGGTGGTTCTGAAGCATGTTATTAAAAGAAAAGAGAACTCACTTCAGAAAAGTCTTGGATAAACGCTTCTTTATCCTTCTCCAAGGAACTTAATTCCTTCTCAAGAACTTGTATAAACTGAAATATCATATCAAATAATCACGATGAAATAGCATTGTTTGGATATATGAATTAAATGGAAGAAGAAAAAGCTTAGGCAACATTCGTGAAAGCCCCAAGAACATACCTGATCAGTACGATCTTCAGCAACAACCTCTTCGAATCCAGCACCCTTAAGCATCTGTCAGCAAAATCAAGTCTCAGGTACAATTTTAAAGAAAAAACAGAGAGAAAACAACGCTAAAAAGCGTATTATATGTTTTAAACCTGGCCATAAGCTTCAACATCATGCAGATCATATCCTCTTTGCTCAATATATTTTGCAAATTCTGCAGAAGGTGGTCCAGCGCTTTTACAATAATCGCTAATAAGAACTTTTCCCCCTGGTTTCAGCCATTTGTAGAAAGATTTGAACAATGAAGGCTTGTCCTGTGTATAAACCATTCATTATAAGCGCCATAAAGCATAAACAAACACACAACGAGCGCGTACACAAAGACACGCATATGTAAATCTGCTGAAAGAAATAGACTTCCAATAAGAACTTTGACAGACTAAATGGAAAAGTTTCTGTAGTATGTATACAAGCTTGAATACAAAAAGAAGAGAGAGAAATATTACTTGTATGTGAAGGATGGTGTCACGGCTGTAGACAACGTCAAATGTTCCATCAGGATATGTTTTCTTGGTGCAGTCAGCAACCTCAAATTCAACAGAGCACTTGAGGCCAATAGCGCGTTCCAGAGCAAAAGATACCATGTTGATCGAGAGATCAATACCGACAACATGAACATCATAGTTCTCAGCCATGTAAAAATCACCTCCCCCAATACCACAGCCAACATCGAGGACTTTCTGGCCAGGCTGAAGGTCTAATTTATCAACAAATTCTCTTGTTGTGTCTGCTCAGAAAGATAGAATAAGTTGTCAACGAAACTGTCCACGTTTCTCAAGCTTATTAACAGTCGAATAATTCAAAATTCGGACAACTAGAGGACGGGGATACTTGAACCCTGTTTCTACAATGGAAGATGAACATAATCTAAGAAGCTGCAGTGGATTTGTGATGAACATAATCTAAGGATTCAGACAATGAGATGTACCGATTCCTCCAGTGCTAACAAATCCTGGCCCAAAGACGCGTTCATAACGCAATATCCCACTGCATTTGTATTGAACATTATCCAAGAAGCGCTGAAATCCTTTATCATCCGTAGAACTTACCTTCTGCCATAGCCAGCATATCTGCAGCAAAACAGTGAGAACACAACAGTGAGTACATACATAATTTTTGGTGAATTGCATTCCTAAAAACAACAAAGTAATAATAGTAGAATGATTGTCTACCTGGTTCTGATTCTTCTTGTTTTTGACATAAGCTCCAATGCATTTGCAACCAATAAGTTCTAGTTCAAAAGAGTTTCCAGAGCCATCACCCAAATGACATTCTTTAAAGATCTGTGAAATAGAACAGATTAAAACAAGACACAGTCAATCAAAGATGAAAGAACTCAGGGCCAACGATTGTATCCAAATAAATTGCAACAACTCTTAGTAACACTAATTTCAACAAGATTGTGTCATACAAATCAGTAATATCTCAAACCAGTGGTTAAATCAGGATCAGTAAACTTAAGATTGACAGCAAAATAGGTAAATGCGGTGAACAATTTTGGCAAAGTGAACTTAAACGGCTAAAACATTATCAAAGAAGCTTATCACACATAGCAGACTACAGGAATGTCACAAAAAGCAAGTACAGAATTAAAAATGTATAAATGTTGAACAACCTTTTGTGACATTTCTAACCATATACTGACATAAATCTCAGCCAAATACAGGATTGAAGGGAGAAAAAAAGGTGGGGTGGGTGGGTGGGTGGGGGACGACATAATCAACTTAAGGAAATAACTAAGGTACACAGTTATCAAACGTATAAGTAACTTTATCACAATCACATCTTGCAAGTCCACAAAAATTCAGCTGATTCACCAAGATATTTCACATTTTAAAACACGACCTCAAGCAAAAGTATATATATGTATGTGTCTATATATATGTGTGTGTGTGTGCGCGTGTGTGTGTGTATGTATATACATTTTGTGTACAAGTGATGGACAAAAGTGGAACTCTTGCTACCTTAGTGTAAAAACTAGGCTCACGATAATGTGTTGGGTTATTCTTCCTCTTGTGATCTCCAGATTGATGGAAACATGATTCTCTGAAGAAAATATAGCCACCAACTTTTAGCCATTTAACCAATCTTTGGGCCAGATTCTCAACCTGCAAAGAGGTGGCATGAATAAAGAGCAAAATCAATATTCAGGTGTTGTATGTTACACTGGCAAGATATGCATGAATATATGCAAAGAAAATTGCCACAACGGTAATATTTCAGAATATTCCCAAGTTCTTGCATCACGCTTGAATCAAATGATCGAGAAAATATGTAAGACTTATACTAGCTGGTTGGTGCAACAACCCAGGGGAGAAGGCCTTTGTAAGGTGCAAGTGCAATTCATCCCACAAGCTAGTTTCAGAATAAGGCTTAATATATTCTTGACTCTGGGACACGAACAGAGATTAATTCGGCTTTGAACATATTTGTGAAACGTCAATCTATCAATTTTCCTGTTGTCCCGTTAATTAGTTGGTTTGACATTAACAATGATAAGAAAAAAAAAAAAAAAAAAAACTATTCGGGCATCCTAATTTCACAAACATCTCAATTTACCATATAGACCTAAACAGTGCAGGCAATAGCATTCACCTCTTCATCAGAGAGATACATGAGCAACCAGTTAGAAAAAATCAAATCAATTGACTCATTTGGAAACTCCAATTCCAGTGAGGTCACATCAGCACACATGAACTTTGCATTTTTGTGATGTCCATTGATACTCTCATTCTGCAAGATAGTAGCAAAAGCTAATGAAAACCAATGATTGGGAAGGCAATATAAAGCAACTTTCAAGAGCAAATGATCGAAAAGTCGAACATCAAAATAAGATGCACATGCCTTCTTGATAACACTTTCAATGAAGTCCAGGGCAACAATTTGACTAGCCTTCTTGGCTAGTTCACCAGTGAAGCGGCCAATACCAGCACCTAGTTCCAGAACTGATTTCCCTTCGTATTGTGGAAGCAATGAGAGCACCTGAGTAGATCAACAAATACTTAGTTATTTTAACCGAGACAGGCAAATATCAAACCATGACATGCACAATGCAAACAAAGCAATTGTGAACATCACCCTCAGGGTAAACCTTAGTTATTCTGTAACAGATAGTACTAAATCTTCACAGCCAAGAGAAACTCACAAGTTCTAAGTTTTTTTTGTATGATTCATCCAAATGTCTTCTAAATAAACATCATGCACCCATGAGAGGCATAAGTTCTGGCTATTTCATAATTGATTTAAAGCTTTCTGTTTGATTACTCTAAAGAATGAATTCAAAAAGAGAATCTATATAGTCTACTCTAACCCCTAAAACGAAACTGTGAGTATGTACATAAAATAAGCAAGTATTGCATCAGATGTAAATGCCCAATTGCATGTCAAGGAACCTATGCATAAGCTGAAGCCAGAACTTTCATCAAGAAACATTCTTTGACAGGCTACTAAGATGCCCACGGGGTGAGGAAAGGCTGAAATTGAATCAGGATACTCATGAGTCGTGAGCTACTCGTACTGGACTTGCAAAGCAGTTTAACTCGATTCGGGTTTTTTTTTTTTGGCTTTGAGCTACTCGAATAATTAATCGAGATATAATCAATCAACCGAATCGATCTCGAGCTTCAAAATATAGTAATCGTGAGCTTCAAAAATTGAGTAAATGGGTAACTCGTGAATTAATTGAGCTATATTAAATAATTTTATAGTCGAGCCAAGTTTTAGACGGGTCAAGCTCGATCTTGACATATTTCATAGAAATATAAATGAATTATGTAAAAATAATCAAGCTTTCTACCCGAGTCTAATCATATTGAATACTTAACAAATGGAGGACTACTTCTAGGCAAAGAACACAACAAGAAGATCACAATGGAGAATTCTTAGGAAAGAAAATCACGTGAATGATACATCAAACCTCCAGCACAATGTAGGAGAACGTAAATAGCAGGAAAAAAGCCACAACTTTAAAGGAAATAAACACACCTCAGGGCGTTCTTCTTTGTCAAGATCAGCAGCCTTAGAATCCAGCATCATAGCCTCCACACTTAGATCTACAGAATGCTCCGTCCAATAACTCTTCTGTATCTCACGCTCTTGTCCTATAAGCCATTAAATTTCATCCAACGTCAAATTTACACATTATTTTTTGAGGGGATCAAATTTACACATTGCTGAACAACCCAAAAAAAGCAACTGACGATTAAAAAAAAGGAAGAAAAAAAAAACACCTTCTAAAGCAGCCATTGTTGAGAAAATTGAAATCTAGGAATCGTTCCAAATCGAAAATGCAGATTAAGGATGAAAGAGTAAGAGGGTCAATAAATCTGATAACAGAAAATGCTAATGACCCTCAATGGCAATGCGGGATCTAGAAAAGCTCCTGGATCTACGGTTATAAGCTCTCCCTTTTTGATTCATTAACAACAGAGATTCTAGAGGTATTTCAACATATAACTGAGATTAAGGAGTGAATCTAGAGGAATTTTGATGAATTGTTTCCGGAAGCAAGCAAGAATCTCAAAAGGCTTTCCGTTGGCTTCTTATTGCAGAACAACAATAGATGATGAATGCTACTACTGTCCTGCGTTGCCCATTATATAGATTCAACAAGGCTTTGGGGGAGAAGAATCTGGACATGAGATTCTCTTTTTTTTTTCCTTTTTTCTTCGTGAAAGTCTCCAGTATCCGGGACTCACTGATCCGACTAATTTGGAGTTCAACCCGACTCTTACTCAGGGTAAGGTCTAGCCAATTGCTCTTTCAACATGACATATCAGAAGAGAATCAAACCGGTGATCTCCCTAGACATTCTCAAATCACTAATCACTTAAGCCGAACTACTTGGTTAAGAAATGAGATTTCTGAATAATAATAATAATATCAATATCTTCTCATCAATATATTTGTGGTCGTTGTCGAAGAAAAAAAATATCATAACTTCAACAATAAAATTACTCGAAAAACCATTTAATGTATTACATTTGTTTTTATTTCTTTATCGTAATTGTCAAAAACACACGAAGTAATGAGAGCACTTAACATGTTAGACTTTTCTCAACAACAAAAAGAACACGTGAGTTAAACACCGAAATGACAATAAAATCAACTATTTTCGTATCAAAATACAAATTCATTTAAATTTTTTGTTTTGTCTCTTAAAGTAAGTCTACTTATATAACAAATTAAGCATTTATTACATATTTTTTCTTTTACTCATCATTATTATCTATCCACGAACTTTTACTACCCTGCATGTCAAATGGTGAGGGAAATTCCATTAGTAATGAAAAAGGTAGTGGAGGGGTAATATGAGTCAAAAGACATTTTAGACTATTTTTTAAAATTAATGACATATAATCAATTTTTTTAATCTGTGTGAAAACACATAAATAGACTTACATTTTGCGACGAATGTAGTATTGAATATAATTAATTAATACAATACTGTTTCATTCTTACACAATTAATGAATAATAATAGAATTAGAAAAACACAATAAATAATGTTATTAAAAATGCAATTACATCAAATAAAAATAAACAATTTTTTATAACTAACACGGTTAAATAGAACGGAGACAATATTTAATAGGGTTAATTACTTAAAAGTATAGTTTTTTATACTTATTAATTTAAGCGACATAAAGGAATCGTTGACTTATAAGCGACATAATATATATACATGGACCAAAATACCCCTATTCTACTAAATTACCCTCAAAATCACCTGTCTAATTTTTCGAATATATTAAGAAGACGGGATTCGAGTGTAAAGACGATTCGATCAAACCATTTGACGATGATCACGTAGGCAAGAGAAATCGCCGGAGTTCAATTCCTTCTCAAATATCGAAGATTCCGAGTCGATTAAGGACTCGTTACAAGATTTTCGCCACTTACGCGTCCATCCTCGACAGCCATCCATGTTGCTCGGCCCACGGCTCAAAGCGGTGGTATTTACTCAAAATCACAATATATTGGTCGTTGGGAGGGAATCATAATCAACTCGTAGTGGATTCTATGAAACAGAGCACGCTTATCGGTGAATTAAGCGAGCCTTTACGCCGAGATGTAACCATACAAGATCGCTTCTTGAAGGTTTGAGATCTTCATACTATATCTTTGGGAGCAATCGAGGGAATCCAAATGGGCATGTAAGTTGTTGGTAATAGTCCTTCAAATATTTAATCGCCTCGTTGTTTTTATGCTAATATGCTTTATTGTGTTGTTTAAAAGTTTTGAACTTTTGGCATGTTATGAATTAACAGGCCTTTGATCGGATTAACTCGCATTTGGATGAATTGTAGGAATTACGGGATCTTTTGATATTCATGTTTGCTTTCATTTATTTATTGTTTGATACTCAACAAAGTGTCATATTTAGGCATTATCACTTGCGTCAACATTTATATTTTGCGAGTTTTAGCATTTATGCTTTAAAACATCAATGAATTTGAGCAGAATTCATAGGATCCTCTGTTGTAAACCTCCTAATTCTTCCAGTCTATTTTTATCTTTGATTGGTGGTTTTACAGATACCTTATGACCATTATGTTAGACTATAAGGGAAGTGAATCAGAGGAAGAAAGGGGTGCGTTACTGGGCTTGAATGAATTCACCATTTAATGTTTGAAGGGCTAAAGCATCATGTATTGGTCGATGGTGATATATATCATGATTGCTCCCAAAATTTATGATATTTAAGTCATATGTGGAAAGGGATCAAAAGAGAAAATTTGATTAAAAGATTGAAATGCCAAAAGCCCCGAACATGTACTCTGACATCATATTTAAGAATCCGCTCAATTTTGTATTTACAGTGAAATGTTGTTCCTCTCGAGTTTTGTAGTGGTGCATGAAACAAGAACACTTGCATTGCTTCCTTCTTTGGTTTTCATTGTTAACGTTAAAATGTGACAATGCTTGACAATTTTGGTTTGAAACATTAAAGATCTTGCTTTATTGTTTTCAATCCTTTTTAGAATAAGCCAAATTGATATTCCATTCCTCCATTGCCAAACAAGTCAAATTGATATAATGTAATGAAAAAGCATTTCATTTCATTCCATTACCGCAATCCAAACATGCCATTAGAGTTTCTCCGTTGCCAAACAAGCCAAATTGATATAATTAATGAAGTGACATTGATGTCATCGCTGCAGATATCATCGCATACATTAGACAACTAATGGTGACATTGATGTCATCAAGATATGTCATCTTGATACATTAGACAATTAATGAAGTGACATTGATGTCACCGCATATGTCATCGCATACATTAGACAATTAATGAAGTGACATTGATGTCACTACATAAATCGATACAATAAGACGCCATCGAATAAATCGATACAATAAGACATCATTGCGGTGTCTCTCGCGAATGCGGTGTTACTTCATCGCGGTGTCTCTCTGCATCGGGGTGTCTGCAGATCGGGGTGGTCATCGCGATCGCGGTGTCACTTCATCAGCGGTGTCTCGTGATCGCAGTTGTCTCTGCATTGCGGTGTCTCTTATCGCGGTGTCACTTCATCGCGGTGTCTCCGCGAATGCGGTGTCACTTCATTGCGCGGTGTCTTTGCATCGCGTTATCACTTCATCGCGGTGTCTGCAGATCGTCAAATGTTATAACATTTGACGATGTCTTTGCAATCGCGCATCTATGCATTGCGGTGTCACTTCATCGTGGTGTCTCAGTAATGCGGTGTCACTTCATCGCGGTGTCTTTGCATCGCGTTGTCTCTTATTTTGCGGTGTCTCTTATTTTGCGATGTCTCTGCGATCGTCAAATGTTATAACATCGTGATGTCTCTGCATCGCATCGGGGTGGTCCGTGATCGCGGTGTCTTCAGATCTGGGTTGGTCATCGATCGTGGTGTCTCGCGCATCGAGGTGGTCACCATGATCGAGGTGATCAATGGATCTGGCGCGGCGTAACGATCGCGGTGTCACTTCACAGGCGCCTCTCGTGCATAGGCGGGTGGTCAGCTACGTCAGATCACTTCATCGAGGTGTCTCGCACGCGGCGTCTCTGCGATCACGTTGTGTCTACATCGGGGTGGTCATCGATTGCGTTGTCTCGTGATCGCGGTGTCACTTCATTGTGCTCGCATCACGGTGTCGCTTCATCGCCGTGTCTCTACATCGTGGTGTCACTTCATCAGCGGTGTCTCTTTATAGCGATGGTCATCGATCGGCGTTGCGGTGGTCAATGCATCGGGATGGTCATTGCATCGAGGTGGTCATTGCATCAGAGGGTGGTTAATGCGTCGCGGTGGTCAATGATATCGGGGTGGTCATTGTATCGCGATGGTCAATACATCGTTAAAAACAAAACAAAACAAAAAAAAAAAAAAACTGAACAGTCCCTGAATTATATTATTAAAAAAAATTAAAAAAATTTAAAAAAAAAAAAACAGTCCCAGGAACGAAAAAAAAAAAAAAAAAAAACAAAAACTTACTAACTAGTAACTACAGCGCCTCTTCTCCCTTTTTTTTTTTTTTTTTTTTTTTTTTTTTTTCATTAAAGGTATTTGAGTCTATCTATCTAATTTCATGTCTTATAAAGTTCAAATGATTCATTTTTGTCTTATGTCAATAAAATCAGTTTTGTATCTTTTGGAGTGCCTTTGGCCCTATTTAATACAGTCTAATTTTTCACCTTGAATATTTAATCTAGTCTTATCCTGGTGGCAAAGCTTATGCACAAGGCTCAAGTCTTCGTTGAAAAAAAAAATGATGTGTATGCGTTTATATATAATAGCGGTTTTCCTATCCATAAAAAAGAAAATAATGTTTTTAAAGAAGATGAGTTGCCTTTATAATTGCGGTTTTATTCGTAAAAAAGACAATATTTTATAACAAGGTATTGGTCTAGTATCAATAAAGTCCTAACCTGAAGGTTCGAATTCCAGTTAGGACAAAAAATGTATATACGTGTGTCCCAAAAAAAAAATTGTCTCAATTAAGTTGTACTACTAATTTAATAAAATATTGGAAATAGCCAATTTGACAAAAATAAATGACCAATGAGCAATTTTGAATGATTTCACTAATTGTTAGGCATGGTTGGGATTCGGAAGCTCGTTTTGTGTTGTAAAAGTAGTTCAACAAACAAACAAACAAAATAATTGAACTACTTTTTGCAGAATTGATAAAGTGTGATCATGCAAAAAGATATGGTCTCCAATAAAAGGAAGTTTTGATTTAGTTTTATTTGTATATTAATAATAAAGTAATACCTAATATATATGTTGCAAACTCATATTGCATGCGCTCGATTCGATAAGGCCATACACATCATCACAAGCCAACAAGACACAACCAACATTATAGCATTATGCATAATTCTACCGACGATCACTAAGATACAACGAGTGATATAATATATTTTTTTATCATTGTTTATTATGGATCTATATCATGACTAATGAGTAATGAGTCTGTTACAACGGATTGCAAAATAAAGAACCTATAATGACATAAGCAATTAAACGATAAATAAACATACATGAACATAAACAAGATGAAGCAGAGATTTAATATGGTATCTGGCAATGTGTCGACTAATCCACAAATAGGAGAAAAAACATTTACTATCCACAAAAATTTACAAAGATACTTCTATGATTGTTACAATAATTATTGGTATTTATAGCTTTGCGAACTTAACACTAGCCATCATAATGTCCAATTGACTATTTCACCACAATACCCTGTTGTCTTCACATAATTCAAATGAGGACAACCAGATGTAACCAGATTCAGACTCAAAGCTGATTCAGACGTGAACACCAGATTTCAAACGTGATGACCAAAATTCAGCTGAGAACATCTCGACTGAACATACCACTCAACTAAACACACTTAGCCGAACCTTCCAAACTTGAATACCTCAGTTGAATACCAATTCAGTTGAGTCATTCAAATTCAGCTTTGACAGATTCAGATTTGATTCAAACGCAGAGATCAAGTCACCTCTGAGTGACGAATCTCCACCTTGACTTGAACTCTCGTTCAAACATATGCATAACCAGATTTCCTGATGTAATGTACCATATGCACTAGCCAGTGCCAGATGTACATAACCATATTTCCTCTTCGTCAGACTTGTCTTCCCATACAACATATTTACAGCTTTGGATGTTAAGTAAATCTAGACACAACTGAAATTTGCCCTTCTGAACAGACTTGGTAAGCATATCAGCAAGATTATGATGAGTGCAGATCTTCCTCACATGAATCATCTTCTCATTTCTAGAAAATGATATCTCACATCTATATGTTTGGTTCTCCCATGATGAACCTGATTCTTAGCCAAAGTATTTCACTCAGACCGACAATAAATCTCAGTCTGATACTGACGTAGACCTAAATCACTGGCCAGACCTTTTAACTAGATTTCCTCATTGGTTGCCTCTGTAAGTATCATGAATTATGCCTCGGTGGTGGATAATACCACTGTTGCATGCAAAGTTTCTTTCCAACTTACTACAGAGCCTCCCAAAGCGAAAACATAACAAGTCATTGATTTCCTGCTGTCCACATCTCCAACATAATCAGAATAACAGAACCTTTTGACTAAATGCTAAGTATCACCTCCGTAAATGAGATCAACATTAGATTTACCCATAAGGTACATGAACATCATTTTCACAGATTTCCAGTGTTCTTTTCCAGGTTGAATCATAAATCTGCTGACAACACTATCTGTTTGGGCCAGATCAGGTATAGTGCAGACCATAGAATACATCAGACTACCTACTGCACTAGCACATGGAAACTTATACATGTATTATTTCTCCTCAATTGATTGCGAAGCATTAAAAGATAGACGGGTATTTGATGTCATTGGAGTATCCATAGGCTTGGCAGTTGACATACAAAACCTGGATAATATCTTCTAAACAAAATCCTTCTAGGACAAGAAAATATTTTTTTGACTCATGTCTCTATAAATCTCTATCCCCGGAATTTTCTTTGTTGCACCCAAATCCTTCATCTCAAATTCAGCACTAAGAAAATTCTTCAGATTCTGAACATTAGACTTGTTCATAGATGCTATCAACATATCATCCACATACAAGACCAGATAGATATGAACCATATTTTCAACTTGTTATGATACACACAACAATCATTAGAACTTCTGTTATAGCCCAGACTGGTCATATACTTGTCAAACCTCTTGTACACTGTCTTGAAGCCTATTTAAGTCTATGCAATGACTTCTTCAACTTGAAACATGCATTTATTTTCCATTAATTTGGAACCCCTCTGGCTGAGTCGTATATATCTCATTATCTACATCTCCATGTAGAAAAGTTGCCTTCACATCTAACTGCTCAATTTCAAGATCCTAATATGCAACCATTGCTAGTAGCACTCTGATAGATGTGTGTCTGACTACTGGTGAGAATATCTCATCATAGTCTATCCTTTTTCTGACTGAACCTTCTTGTAACCAAACATGTTTGTACGTGTTGGTTCAGAACCCTCCACCTTTTCAGCTACCTGAAGTGCATAACCAACCATATACTCAAACTCATACCTCTTGGGAGGTCCAACATTGGTCCTTCTAGCTCCGCTGACATTTATACTTTGTTGAATAATTTTAATTGTTTGAGTTTCCGCTGACCTCTGTTTAACTAACTGATTCTGATTCAGCTCTGGTTCGGCCAGATCAGACGTGTGCTGACTATTCTTGGCTGATTGAACTTGAAACTGCACCTATTTGTCAACACCCTCAGACTCAGATTCAGACAAGACTCACACATATGAGTAAAGCATATAGTTTTCATCAAAGATTACACTCTTGCTAAGTATAACATTATTTTCAGCAGATCAGACTCAGGGTTATGCTTAGCATGACTGTAATCTTTGACACTCTGTAACAGATACAAGGTTTTCTTCTTGACACCCTTTAAAAATCACAACTAAATCCATGTAGACATTCAGAACTCCACATTCACCTCTGAATATGAACCTTTTGATGTCCATAAGACTAAGAGAAATCAAATTCTTGGTCATCTATGGAATATGTCTAACATCCTTTAGTGTATAGAATTTACCATCATGAGTCCTTATCTGAATTGAGCCAATTCCAATTGTCTTGAAAACCTCATCGTTGGCCATAAAAATATGCCCCCATCCATCTACTCATAAGTTGAGAACCACTCCTTGCGAGGAAAAATATGGTAAGATACCCCTGAATCAAGAATCTACACCATTATGATGTGTTCACTCACCAACCACTAGAGCCATGTTATCATGTGAATTAGTGTCATGCTCATCTATTGTAGTTATGCCGTATTTGTTTTTATGCTTATTCTTCTTTGGACAATTTTTCTCTCAATATCCATGCTCTTTACAGTAATTACATACAACTTTAGTCTTAGAATCTTAAGACCCACCCTTCTTGGACTTCTTTCCAGAGTTTACATGCCTTTTCCCATTGCTATTACGGGAAACCAAACCAGTAGCATAACCGTATATACCTGAACCAAATGCATCAGAGCTGACACCAGCAGTAAGGATTGCAAAAAAAAAAGGATTGCAAAAAGGATTCCCAACAATAAAGGATTGCAAAAAAAAATATCTTATGGTGCAGGCAATGACACCAGCAGAATCAGAGCTGCATCTTTATGTTCAATCTTAACATCAATATTCCTGAGATCCAACAACATTGTGTTCAGCTGATCAATATGATCTCTCAGTTGAGTCCCTTCATGCATCCTTAAACTGAACAGACGTTGCTTCAACAACAACTTGTTGGTCAATGACTTTGTCATATACGGACTCTCAAGTTTCAAACACATTCCCTACTGCAGTATCTTCTTCAACAACTTCTATGATAATGTCATTTGATAAGCACAACATGATGGTTGAACGCGCCTTCTCCTCGAGACTGGCCATCTCGTTGGTACTGGTATTCACCGTCTTTGTCAACAGATCCAAAGCCTTTGTTGCTTTAACAAGGCCCGCATTTTGATTTGTGAAGCAGTTTTTACTTGTAAACTTGTCGATTTTCACATTGATTGCGAACATCTTTCTTGTTGGAGAGCAAGCATTGATTCCAGAACCTAGCGTTGATAAAAACCTCGGTGACGATCAGCCTTGCTCGAACATATCATGAAGATTACCAAAAAACCTCGCCTCGCTCTGATACCAGTTTGTTGCAACGGATTCCAAGAAATAACTTAGAATAACATAAGCAATTAAACGAGAAATAATCATACAAGAATAAACACATATTTAATGTGGTATCTGGAAATTTGCCAACTAATCCACGAATAGAAAGAGTATTTCACCAAAATACCCTCAGGTATAGTCTTCACAGATTTCAGACGAGGTCAACTAGATGTAAGCAGATTCAGTCTCAAAGTTGATTCAGACGTGAAGAATTCAACTAAACATATCACTCATCTGAACCTTCCAGACTTAAATACATCAGTTGAATACCAATTCAGTTGAGTATTATAGATTCAGCTTTGGCAGAAACAGATTTGATTCCGACCAAAGATCAAGTCACCTCTGATTAACATGGTCCTACAAGATGATTCATGGTGTGAATACCAGGTTGTGTCACTGACTTAATGTTGTGTCTGTAGCATTACCCGTAGGATTATATGTTCCTTGTCGGTTCTATAAAAATAAAAAATAAGTAATGGCTCGGATGTATTTTTTTTTTTATATTGCAAAATAGTCTTTGCTAGTTTTTTTAAAGCTATTAAAAAACATATTTTTTTTTCATAATAAATAATTTTTGGATATGTTGTGTAGAAAACGGAGCACTTAGGTCGGGTTGTGTAGGTTTGGGCAGCCGCGCCGTCCTACCTATTTAAAGTTTGAAAATAGGTCGAAGACGTTGCGCTCCCGATGCCTCTCATCATTGGCTTTACCTGATAGAACTCGCACACGTACACAAATCAAATGTCAAGAAAAGTCTATAGTCTAGTTCGGATTAGTTTTGGAGTAAAGTCAAACTCATAATGATGCTTCTATGTTATGCTATGTAATTTGTCCTAGTCTTATTTTGAGAACATGCGGTTTGACATAGTGTTCGAAAACACAATTTTGTAATTGCTTTTATTTAATAAATGATAAATAATATTATGAGTGTGAATATTCTTAAAAATGGTTAAACCCTAAATGATGAGTGTCTCCACTCTCTGCTTGCGGGATGAGTGGAGAATGTTAATCGTGATCCCCAAAGAAATTTTAATCACTGTTGTTTCATTTTATTACGCAAGAAGAATAACTCGCCTCGCGAATCGAATCTCTAACCTCCCAGAAAAGCACTATGTGCGCATGCTGCCTGCATTTAATCCTGGGTTATGTCCTGGGGACATGAGTGTGAATATTCTTAATTCCACAATGCTAGGCTATATAATAACATGATAACAAAATCATGTCACGATTAATCAACTCGATCTCTAGTTAACTACGATTTGTATGAAAGATCAGAAACCAAATGCAGATCTCGCATCTATCGACTCCACGGCTGGTCCGGTTGTCGGTTGGCTGGCGGTTAGCATCTGGAATCGGATCGCTATGCCTTTTTAATTATGATTATCTTTGATTTAGTTGTATGTCTCCCACCTTGACATTGATTTTTTTATCATATACACTTGCATTGTTCCTGCAATAATAATCATAGCTTCTTTTTTTCGTCATGTGATGCCTAATCACGTTATTTGCTCACAGGACCGAGTACTTTTCCAACTTTATATTCTAAGTGTCATTTTTCCTTTAACAAACGACAAACTATAGTTAGATATGATTAAAAAAAAAAAAAAACTTTTTTGTTTTTCTTCCCTTGTTCTCTTTTTTGGGAAGATGCATAATATCTTAATATCATTCAACTGATATAATAATTTTTTTTTCAGATACATACCTATCCTAAATAGTCACGTTGAATATATAAAGAATTTATTATATCCTTACCGTGAGGGTTCAAGTCCCTCTATCCCCAAAAAGCCTATTTTTCTTCCCCGACCCTTTTGCATATCCCCTTTTATTTTCTTACGGGTTGAAAATTCCTGATGCACCCGCTGGAAATGCGATAGTAAATCATGGGAATGTGACAGTAAATAATTACAATATTTATAATAATTCCGGTGCCACTTTTCATGCATCGCATGAGACAGCGCACGAGTTGCAGGAAGCATTCATATTAAATGTATAATAACATTGAAAGGTTATCTAATCTTCTCTTCTCTTCTCTTCTAATCTAATCTAACTACTTAACTTATCTAACGCCACTTAATAAGTTTGCTTTGTTTTTTAAATTTTTTTTTTTCATTTTAAGTTAGTTTGTCTTTTTTTTGTTATTATGCCAGCTAGCAAAAGACCTTCACAGTTTGCCACGTCCCTTACTAGAGAAATTTAGAAACCGTTTGTTTTGGGATGAAGTTTTTTTTGGAGTTGTTTTTTGGGTTGTTTTAGATAAAGTGATTGAAATAATGATTAGAAAGTTAAGAAGTTTTTTTTGAAATTTATGTAGATTATGAAATGATTGGTGAAATAAAATAGTATAATAAATAAAATAATGGTAAAAAAGGTTATAAAGTTGATAAAATGAAATGATGAGAGATAATTTAATTTTTTATTTGTAGTTGAAGAAATGATTGATAAGAGAATTGTAATATATGATGGGTGAAGTGATATAAAAAAACCCGAAAAATCTCCAACGAAAACAAACGGAGCCGGAGAGTTCCACTTATATGCCAGCTATTAGGTTTGCTTTGTTTTTGTTTTTTTTTTTTTTTTGGGGTATTTTTTTTTTTTAAGTTACCTTGTCTTGTTATTATTTAAAACATTATTCTGAATAGATTTGTTGATGTTGCACAGATACGGACACGGATATGTCGTACGATGCGTCATGAAAACAGCGCTACGGTTAATTCCAAGATTTAATGACGTGGCACACCGCCGACACGTTATGTGTGTGTATATACATATATAGACGATACGGTTAATTTCAAAATTTAATAACACTTAATTTCAAAATTTAATAACACGCCACGCTGCCAACACGTTATATATATATATGCCGTGCTATTTATTAGATTATTATAGAAATAGAAATCGCGTTTTTTAACGTTTTCATTGAATAAAACTTAGATAAAGAAAATAAAATTAAAAAAATGGGTTCATGAATGTAGGCAAGTGTCGGTGCCATGTCATGGAGTGTTGACACCGTGTCGGATCTTAAACTTTTAACAAATATTGTTTTTATCAGTATGTAATACATATAAAAAATGGTAAACCCTACCATTAAGGGTCCCCTCACCCCCGATCCCACAGGAAAGTGAGGAGAAGTTAATCGAAGTAACACTAGTAGGCTCCAACATGGAATTTGCCTATTAAATCAGACCGTGATTTGACAGGTGTTATCAATCGGAAATCAACCCCTTACTGTAATACATATATATATGATATATACATGGTGTAATTGTGTAAATAATATAAAAACATGTAAACATTTATTAGCAACCATTAAAATAATAGAAAGAAAAAAGATATATGACTATTATAGGGGAATAGGATCCTCTCAAGTAACTTGAGTAAATATTCTCTCAAGTATGTATAATCCAACCACACACCCCAAAAGTGTAAAACATCTAGCCATTGATTAACTTTTTCCAAAACTACGTAGTTTAGTTCATTATATGTAAAAACACTAACTTTACCCTTAAGTTACTTGAGAGGATCTTGGTCTCTATTATAGGTGTGATGCACCCAAAACGTCTTGCCTTCTCCTGTTTCAAGAAAGAAAAGAAAATTGAAAGAAAAAGAGGGGTAGCGGGTCGATTGAAATCCACAGGGATTTGGGGGACATTCCATTAACCGCCGGATCTCTACTTTATCTTCCGGCAAGTGTGTATCTGCTGGTTAATATACAGATTCATCTGTATATTCGTTGCTTTTGCCCCAAAAGTCTTCTATGTCGCTTATGTCAATTCATGCAATTGAATGCAAGCTTTTTTTTTTTAATATATCGAAGAGATTACTTGTGGTCATCTCGATGTTCAGAGGAGCAGGGGTAGAAACCGGTGGTTTCCCGGATTTACCGGATAAATGAGGTCAGTTGATGCCTTTATACCGTGTTTTAATAGATAAAGTGTCTTTGCTATGTCTGAGCCCTAAATAGATAGGTATTATTAGTAATTTCGAGTCTAGTCT
The DNA here is from genome assembly GCA_026214975.1 of Gentiana macrophylla. Classification (NCBI taxonomy): domain Eukaryota; kingdom Viridiplantae; phylum Streptophyta; class Magnoliopsida; order Gentianales; family Gentianaceae; genus Gentiana; species Gentiana macrophylla. Next base: position 86,014,558 of record CM047815.1, read on the forward strand.
ATTGTCCGATTGGTAACAAAAATTTAGTCTAATGGTCATTAGAACGGTTTCGCAGATGTAAAATGGGTTTAAATACCACTTCTTTGTTCAGAGTTCCTCACAAATTCGCTGCAGGTCAGGTGCTTTTCCTTTTCTTCTCTGCTGCTATGAAATTTTTCTACATTAAAGTCTTCTTTTTGGGTTTATTTAATTAATGCATGCTCATTATGGGCATGATCTGTAAATGTTCTGAAGTTGGTACTGATATTTTGTGCTTGGTCTTTTGCTCTTAACTGCTTTGCTTACACCTGCAACGAGCATTTACACCTCTGAAGGCTTTATTCACTATCAAAAATATCCTTGGTTGTGCATTTATTTCTGCACTTTTATTTGGTCGCTTAGGGTATGCTTTGGATTTTTCTGTTTCTGCCTGTATGTTCTTTTTCAATCTCATAAATGCTGTTATGTATTTATTGTGTTAGGGTTTTTAAACTATGGCACATTCTTGCTGTTTATGTATAAAAGAGCGTGTAGGTTTCTTTTTAGAACTGTGCTTTCTCGGTCTCTTTATTCATTCAAAGGGCGTTAGACATATTTTAGTTTTAATGAGTGCTCGACTAGCTGTTATAGAGCAAAAGCAAAAAGATGTCAAGATTAAATGTATAGGTTTACTAGAGTTTGATCTTTGTATAAGTTTGATCAAACAAGCACTGTAATGAGGTCAGCTGACTTGATCAGCAGACCTATCTAGGTCAGCAGAGTATCTAGGATAGTAGAGTCTAGGAACATGCTGATGGTTGAAGGCTGAGGGTTCAAACTCAGTAATGAAGGCAGAGGTTTCAAACTCAGTAATGAAGGCTAAGGGATCAAACTTAGTAATTAAAGTCAAGGATATGAGATCAGAATTTATGGAAGTCTGTGATGACCTAAACTGATCACATATATCTTGTGTAGAAGGGCTAAGTTCCATTAAAGTAAAGTGGTGATTGGAACTTGGTTATAGTTAAAATGGTGTACTCTAACTTAATAATAAAAAGTTAGATGATAAGCAGTCACCACTACTACGGGCGGCCTCTTTGCGACTCTTCTTACGTCGCGGCGCCGGATCGGGAAGAAGACTGCCAATATCAAACGGATCCTCGGATTGAAGAGCCGCCTCCCTCTCAGCCAACTCACCGGCCAAATCATCTCTAGCAGATACCTCAAGACTAGAAGGGTCATCCTTCCCTTCATATTGTACATAGTCAAATGCCTCTCGATCCTCATCCGAGTCGCCCCCCAACGAATACTCGTAATCAGACATCCTGGAAAAACAAGAGGAAAATGTGGAGTTTTTAGACCTGGGATAATGAGGATTAAACCAGGGAGGTGATCGCACCCATCTCGACACCATCCCCTCTGTTCTTACAGGAGAAATGGAATGCAATGGTAAAGAAAAAAAAGGGAATGCAAGGGGTTTTCAAAGCTACAATGCCCAGGTATATCTGCTCAAAAACTCATCTTTGGTAGTGAAAACATACATATTTCATACCATTTGGAAGAAAAACCATACCAAAACAAAAACACCTACTCAAAAAGTCCCAAATTTCACCCCATAAAACATCCTAAGTTGAGCATAAATTACTATAAACAGAACGAGCTTGAAAAATGAATCGAAATACAAGAAGAAAAATAAATAAGGCTTGGAGGAGAAAGATTTACATGTTCTTGAAGAAGAAAGTCGGAAGCTGGAGGAAAGGGCCGGAAACCTCAAACTCATGGCCGGAATCTTCAAATCTGCACTGCAGAATGCAAACCCTCGCTTGAAACCTCAAGTTAGCAGCCAAAGTCTTCCAATCTCCTCCGAAGTCCTCACCGGAATTCCAAATCCTCACCGGAAAACTCTCACTCTTATAAGAAAACACACAAGATTTAGACGGGAAAAGCTAAGAAAATGGGGTAGGCAAAAAGTGTTGGAAATTTTGGGGGATGGAACCTTATATAGGCAAGGGGAGTTTGATCGTGCGGCCAGGGATCGATCCATCCAACGGTTCAAATTCGAGCGGTCTTTTCGGTTTCAAAATTTGAAAACCGTAATCATTATGGGCTTTCAATCAATGCCCATGTAGTTGCTCGGGCGGTTATCGAGAAGGCATCAGTGCCCACGTAATTGCGGTTATCGAAGGGACTGACGATAGGCCACGATCTGATGTTCCGATACTCTTCTGTACGCGTCTGACAGCTCGCCACTCCAATAGCAACGGTTACTCTAGGGATACGTCTCCTCAACATGGTCGCCCAAGACCAAAAAAGTGCTTCGAGGCCGTCCGCTTGATAGCACGGTCCTAAGTAAGGCCGTTTCAAACGGTAAGGTCGCCAAAGACCAAAAAGCGCTTCGAGGCCGTCCGCTTGATAGCGCGGTCCTAAGTAAGGCCGTTTCAAACGGTAAGGTCGCCAAAGACCCAAAAATGCGCTTTCAGGCCGTCCGCTTGATAGCGCGGCCCTAAGTAAGGCCGGATTAAACGGCAAGGTCGCCAAAGACCCAAAAATGATCTTTGAGGCCGTCCGCTTGATAGCGCGGTCCTAAGTAAGGCCGGATTAAACGGCAAGGTCGCCAATGACCCAAACAATGGATGATCCATGCGTACACTTTACTCCACGCTTGACATTTCGTGAAAATGCCTAAGATATGGAGTAGGAGGCCATTGATATGTCTAAATAATTTCGCCACCTATGAGTCCCCGGAAAAGCCTATCTAGCCACCAGGATGGATAAGGTTCGTGGCCATAGCGTCCACAACGCCAATCAAGTCAAGGTCGCCGCAGTCAGGTCCCCGCCAAAAGCACTCAAACCTTTAAGGTCACTAGAGGCTCAGGGGGATGACCTGCGACCTAGGACAATAGGTCCATAAGAGACCGCATAAGACTTAAAGGGAAGCAATAGAAGGTAAAGGTAAGACAGGACGGGAAGTAGGCGACCTTGCGGATAGCGACCTAAGCGACCCCGTGAGGCGCCGCCAATATATTTACTCTACTTGTCATTTAGATATTTAGTCTACTTGATTCTTAAGATATTTTATACCTACTTGTCTTACTTAAGCCCTAAGCTTCCCTCCTTCTATAAAAGGAGGGCTTGTGTAACCAAGAAAGATATATTTCAATTGCAAAAGAGAACAAAACTCTGCAAAAACCTTCACTCTCAGACCTTCATACACGCCACCTCATCACCGCCGAGCACCACCGGCTAGCATCACTATAAACAAACACATTAATAAGCCAGATATCCACTCAATATACACCACAGGGCCACCGTGATAATAAACCGCATTATCACACAGTCTTTATAACTTAGGATTCTTTCCTTACTTATCTCTAGTTACCCAACACGTGGAATAACAGTTAGGGATGCTCTAGGCGTCCTGCACCGAGCTCTCATGGCCACTATGGCCGAATAGGCCAGCTCCTCTTCGCCAAACCTAAGCTGACCTGCGGTGGCTGGAGGAGGAGCTGTTACCGATCTCCCACATGGGGTTAGGGACCTGCCCTAGGGCATGTGTTTAGGGCTCATAGCCCTTAATGCCTTATATTTAAAGGCAGTCATTTATTATACATCTTACAAAGATGACACGTGGCGTACTTCAGGTCGGCTATCATCAAACACCTATTGCAACAAGACCCATTTTGTCAGGAACAAAGGGTTTGAGATTCAAGGTGTCTCGGGCAAATCTTTGTTGAGTTCTTGGAGAGGTCTTGCATTGCTAAGTTCTCTGGCTTCCCTCTTTACATAGAGCTTGAACGAAGGTTCAAGGTTCTCTCCTTTTCTTTCCTACTACTTTTTGTATTCATAGATTTCATCATACAAGACGTGTCGTATATGTTTATTGCAAAAAAATTGGCTGAGATTTTCTGATTATAATGTCTATAGATGTAGCCCGTCGTGTTGGGGTATGATCTCTGCTTGCTGCACCGTCCGTCTCTCTTAGAAAATGGCTGACTCTAACATTTTTATTGTGACTTCCTTTGTTTTTTTCTTTTGATCAACCAATTAAATGAAGAGGTAGGCCGACATTTCAGTTTTTTTCCCTGTTTATAGATCGGACTGTTGATGTATCCTTTTATAATTAATTGTCTATGGTTTTTTTCTTTTTCAATTCACGTTTTGTTGCGTGAATGCAATATCAATGTTTGATTCACTTCTTACTGTATTAAATTTTCACTGTTACAAAAGGGGCATGCATGTTTGCTAGCAAGAAATTATCAGCCAGCGCAGAAATCATGATCAAATGACATGAAGATGGAATACTGGCTGCTGGATGAGCGAGCAGGCATGAATAGGTTGCACGGACACAGATACACGGACACGAGACACATAGATACGAGATTTTTAAAAAATTGTGAGAATCAATGGTTCTGCGTGAAGAGATAACGTTGCTTAAAAACGTAACTCTTCAAATCAATTTTCGTGAAATCTAGGAGTATAAAAGTGATAAGATTATGCATCTGAAGAAGGCTTTGTTTAAGAGTAAAACCAAGATTTCTTTCTCTATTCTAATTATTTGAATTCAATTAATTGCATATTAAGGATGACAGCAGAGTCGGTTACGACCATGGATTCAAGTCGATACGTGGAAATGTGGAATGCCTTTTTTTTTTCATGAGTTGGATTGTTTTCAAGAAATGCATCTTGGTTATAAAAAAAAACCACTATATTACGCTAATGCGAAAATATTTATTTGAATGCGGTTTTCACATTTCGTATAACTTACTGTTTCCCAAAAAAACATTTTGTATAACTTACATTGTCTTATATTTTCATTCACATTGTGTTAGTATTTTCTTAGAAAGTCATTCTATATTCAAATGTATATTCGCAATGATGTATTATGTTACACTATTTCATCATTTTACTTGAGGAATTCCACATGTTACGAATATTGGCTTATTAAATTTTGATACAAATTCACACGTCCTAAATAATATGTGTATTCTTAGTTTTACATCATCCGTATATTATACAGAGGTTCTTGGCTAATATATATATGGCGACAAGCTAGCGAAAACAAAATCGTGTTAAACCACAGGGCCACAGCACTCAAATTTGACAATGGACAAAACAACTTTTCGGGTATTGCTGCCTGCTACAGCCTACACTTATAGGATTAGTTTAATTCAATAATGTCTTTGGTATTGCTAGGGCTAAAATCGGTATTGTCAATTTAATAAAATTCATCTTTTTTTTGTAAGATGTATGGTACCAGTATTTATTACGGTAAGATGACACATATTTGATATAGCATATATGTGTAATTGTTTTTTATTTGTTCAGAAAGACCGCTAGATTACATAATTCGATATTTAAGACACGTTCAAAAAACCATTGAAAGAAAATAACATTATTGAACAAATTAACCCATATACTTATACACTTAAGAAAAAGCATCGTTCTTCTCCTCCGTGCCGGATATTCAGATCCATATTCGGATCAATTTTCTTTCTTCAAAAGAGGATACCCCATCATCTTCTTATAAGTAGGCGTCAGCATAAGCACGCATTACATTCTCGATCACGACAAAGTCCTTAGGAAATAGATAGACGTTCGAGCACGTATAATATAAAATAAATTATATATTATACGTAAGTCTCTACTACGTCGTATCGAGTTTCGCATTTACGGAAGCTAAAAGACTCGGGTGTATTTTTTTTATAGATAAAAATAGAAATACAACATACTAAAGATAGAAGGATATCTTACAACAACGATACATAAGTCTTACAACCGTACAAATTCTTAAAGAAAGAAAATACAACATCTTGTCTAACAAGTTTTCAAATGAAAGTACAACTTGTCTTGAAAAGTAAAGTGCAACATAATACATTACATAGTCTAAGTAGTAACAAAGCATGATAAAAGCATAGCATGACAAGTCATCAAACATCATCCTCGAAGTCCGCATCGAACTCATGTTCCACCTGTTCATTTTCTCAACCCCAAACACAATAAACATGTATTAGAGGTAAGAACAAAGGTACTTAGAAAGAAACAGAAGCTATTGCATTAACTAGGTTTTATAAAGAAGGATTTACAAAATAATTAAGTTATCTTTATTTGACCGACTCAATTCTAGGGTTCACTTCATGCACATCAACACGTTGTGACTAAACGTTTCTAACTTAACCTAAGTTTGTTGCACCGGCATTCAAGGGCACTACGCATGGTGCTAACTTAACCCAAGTTTGTTGCACCGGCATTCAAGGGCACTACGCATGGTGCTACCCGCCATGAGGTATCGTTTGCAACCTATTAGTGGATCGCACCAATAGACACGGGTTAAGACCTGATAGTGTACACGTTCGGCGAAGTCCCCTTACCATTTAGCCGTTTATAGGCCAGCAGAGTTATTCACTTTATCTGACGGCCCACACATCGTGATATAGACAAGTGTCTTACCAAGAATGTTACAATGTTTAGTCTTTTTATGTATATTATTAATCATTAACTAGCCACCTAAGTGTTTTCAAGGTAGGAGCTCACTTAACAACTCTACTCCCTCGCTTAGACTCTAGACATAACACCCTAGGCACATACACATACACATACATTGATGAATACTAATTCATCAAAGCACAAGTCATTTATACCCTTCTGACGGTCCCGAACTTCAACTCTATGGAAGAGTAAATCAGGTGCCGGAACTAAACGCATTGGAAGCTTAATCGAGGCTTATTCATGTTCATTTAATGTTATAAGGTCAAGAAACAACATTTAAAACTAGACTCGGGGCTCAAAACTGATCAAACACAAAAGACATGCAGGCATGCGCGCTGCAGACAGCTTGATGTGCCCAAGATCTGGATTCTGGTGCGCTTGCACCAAGCCTCTGAATGTAAAATTGAACTTTCTCGATCGTCCGGTGCGTCCCATGATGGATGCCGAAGTCTTCAGACCGGCTTGAAGACGCCCGCACTAAGTCTCTCGAATGTAAATTGGACCTCCGCTTTCTTCCAGTGCGCCAAGATTGCTGGCTTTTAATGCTCCCGCACCAGGCGCAGTAAACCATAAAAACTTAGTTTTATAAACTTTATCAGATCCCTACCACTTCCAAACATGTTCTTCAACCATATACTCATCAAAACAGCAGAAAAGGCCACTTCAACAACATATAGCATCATATACTAGCAAGGTAACACTTATACATGAAATAATATCATATTACTTCCAACACCAAGCCTTAACTCTACCAAACCATAATCAAAGCAATAGAGAAGATTTTCTTACTTGATCAAAGCACAAAACCAAATCAACTTGCAGAAAATCTGCAGTAAGACCTTCAACTCCAACAAAAACCTAATTAATCCACAACCAATTCAAGAACTAGTTAGGATTAAGGTTTCTAACTATAAGGAACTACGAATTACACCCTTTCTTCAACCCAATATGATCAAAAATGAAGGAAACCAGATTTAGGGCCATATTCATACCTTGATAAAACTCCCAACTTTTAGTAGCAACACTATCCTTGCGCTCTCACGATTCTGTTGCTCTACTTGTCTCTGAAAATGATCAAGGATTCACTTAGAACTTGGAGATGTATTCTTGCCTTTCTTTTCTCTCAAACTTGCAGGAAACTTGTCTTCAAAAATTCTGATAACTTACACCAAATAGTGGGAGGTTTATTTTCCAAATAAAACCTCTCCCCACTATTTGCTCCACTAACCCCTTTAATTATCTTCTAGTTACAAAATAGTCCCCATTAGATATATATATATATATATATTTCGCAGATAAATATATATATATATATATAAACTGTAAATCCATAAAAGAATTAAACATAATATTTCGTTCTCGTAAATTGACACGTCTGCCCTTTCCCGAGAATCGGAATATTACAGTCACGCAAATTTCTATAATTGTTTTTATAATTAATAAATGACAGATTTATTCTCATCTTATTATTTGCTCCGTTCTTATATGTAATACACCGCTGAAAACCCCAAGTCGTATCATATGTAGCCATATAACTTAGTGTGTGTCACACGTGAGGATTAAGTTTTTGGTGATACACGTGAACTATTAGTCCGTGGTGAACTTAATCAAAGTATGTGGTCTATTGATTAAACCACCACTAATGCGCCCAGAACACTTTAAGGTGTGACCGTCTTATCCGGACCGTCGATATTGGTTATCTAAATGGGGCATTTATATATGATGTAGTCATGTAGGACTGGACTGATTTAATCTGCATTTCACATATAATTCCGTGATTGAGAAATCTTATTAAATCACAAGATGATCATATATGGATTAACCTTAATCCTGAAGTGATTGCAGATGCCTGCTTGTTTCAAGATAGGGGTTGATGTGTTCGTTAAGGATCGCTAAGAGGCGCGGTCCGAATCACCTTCACGTTGGCACTATAATCGGAATGAGTGAGAGTGTGTGTGTCTCATGAGATCTGAATTCATTCCTTCCTGTGGGAAGTAGAAAGACAATCCCCTTATTTGTTAATCCTAGAAACTAATCGATCGGGCAAGTTTACATTGGTTATGAACTAATTGATCACTAGTGGGTTAATTGTAAATAAGGATGAGATGTAATAAAGAATGTTTACGGAAACATTCCCACTTCATTACGGATAGTCTATGGAGGGTTACTCTGTATGTAATGATTATATCAATTGACACTTATTGACTCGACTTTCTGAGAATAAGTTATATCTATAATCGATAGAGTTCAGTTCCTGATTTATGGTGGCGTAATTCCGGAATTAATAAGTTGAGTAGAAATGTTCTGTTCGATGAATATTTTATTCAATTTATTGTAGCTGCTGGTTATAGGTCCATGGTCCCTAGGTTGGCTGCGAACACGCGAGTGTTTTCTCGTATTGTGGAACCTCGAGAATAAATTAAATAGTTGGTCTATTTAATGAATATGCAATATTGTTTATTCGGTAAATAATATGTAAAATAGAAAAGACATTTTCTATTATCCCATGGCACAAAAGTGGCGCCACATGTGAGAAAATTAGGAGAAGTAATTTTTCTAGATTATGTCACATGTGTAACTAATTATTTATTTGTTAAATAATTAATGGATAAATTAAGAGATTGATTTTTTGATGATTATATCTTATTTATGGTAAATATCTTTTCCTTTAGGAAAAAAGTAATTGTCTTGTGAAAGAGATAACTCTCTCTTGACTAGTTATTTTTCTATAAAAAGAGAGTTCATCACAATACAAAACAAACACAAAATTGCGCCACCTACATAAAAAAGAAGAGAAAATTAGTTTCTTGTTCTAGTCTTTAGGAGAAGAAAAACCCAAGGTTTTTCTTAAGCATGTTTGAGGAGGCTTCACTACGAGGATCGACGTCCACCAGTCGTCGTTTGGAGCTACACTCCGGAAGACTGCGGCTTCTCTTCTGTTCATGTCGTGGTAAAATCGAAAAACGAATTTTAATTCGTTGCTTCCGTTGTGCATGATCGAGTGTCTCGATTGGTGCTGTGAATCAGATCTGATTCGGGTCCTGTATATACGCACACACATTTTATGTCCCTAAATGGGGTTTGAATCAAGATACTCCGGATTAAGAAGCCACACTAATTACCACTGAAGCCTTCTTTCTTCTCATTTTCAACCACACTAAACTGAGATCTCATTATAAATTATCATATTATTTTATGGGTATTTGTTTATGAGGACTAGTTTGAGTACTTAATAGACACATAGGACACTAAGGAATCTTATTTGTTTATAATGACATAAAATTAGTAACTAGACAAAACTATCCTTAATTTTTTTTCCCTGGAAGCTAAAAAAGTTTTTTTTTTCTTTTCTGGACACTTAAAAAGTGTTTTTTTCTGGATGCTAAAGAGACACCGTGATGCATCGGGGGTGGTTAATGCATCGCGGTTGTTAGTGCATCGCGGTGTCAGTTCATCGCGGTATCTCTGCATCGGGGGTGGTCACTGCATCGGGGTGGCCATTGCATCATGGTGGTCAATAGATAATGGATGGTCAATGCATCGCGATGGTCACTGCATCGGAGATTGTCACTGTATCACAGTGGTCAATGAATCGCGGTGGTGAATACATCGTAGTGTCTCTGCATCGCGGCGTCTATGCATCGCGGTGTCTCTGCATCGGGGGTGGTCACTGCATCATGGTGGTCAATGGATCGGGGGTGGTCAATGCATCGCGGTGGTCAATGTGTCGCGATGGTCACTGCATCGGAGGTGGTCACTGCATCGGGATGGTTACTGCATCGCGGTGGTCAATGCATCACGGTAGTCAATGAATCGCGGTGGTGAATGCATTGGGGTGATCACTGCACCGCGATGGTCACTCCATCGCGGTGTCAATACATCGGGGGTGGTCAATGCATCGTGGTGTCTTTGCACCGCGGTTGTCAGTGCATCGCGGTGTCTCTGCATCGCCGCGTCTCTGCATCGGGGGTGGTCACTGCATCGGGGTGTCTCTGCATTGGGGGTGGTCACTGCATCGCGGTGTCTGTGCATCGGGGGTGGTCACTAGATCGTGGTGTCTCTGCATCATGGGTGGTCACTACATCGGGGGTGGCCACTGTATCGGGGTAGTCAATGGACTTGGGGTGGTCAATGCATCACGGTGTCACTTCATCGAGGCGTCTCTGCATCGGGTGTATCACTGCATCGCGGTGGTCAATGCATCGAGGTAGTCACCGAAAAAAAACATTTTTTAGCGTCCAGAAGAATAAAAAAACCTCTTTTTATGTCCAGAATATAAAAATAAAAAAAAACTCTTTTTTCATCCAGAATAAAAATAAAAATAAAAACTCTTTTTATGTCTAGAATAAAAAAAACTTAAAATAAAATAAAATTATGGGTAGTTTGGTCTATGTACTAATTGTGTGTCCTTATAACCAAATAAGATTCCTTAGTGTCATATTTGCCTAATTAAGTCTAATATGTGTAATTTTGGACATTTGCCCCATATTTTAATCACGGTTAAAAACTCTGATTGATTGATGTTTTTGTCTCGGTTTTCCTAAAAACCATGATAGTAAAAAGTTAATGTGATCGTTTTACTTTCTTTGTCTCGTTTTTAAAAAACGAGATCTTTGTCATTTTAAAGTGTGATATTTATCCTTTTGTAGTAGTGAAATAAAATCAATAACACTTAAAAACCGAAACCTAAATATAAAATATCTAACCATTTTACTCAGAGTTAAAAACTGAGATTTATTGGTATAATACATCTCGGTTTATTCAACAACTGTGATAAAAAAATTTAAGTGTGATATATATACATTTTCCTTGTCTTATTTTTTTTAAAAGTGTGATCCTTATCATTCTATAAGTGTGATCTATGTCTCTTTTTGTATTAGTGGATATAATTTGTCTCACTTTTTTATAACTGTGACAAAAATATCATGTGAATTCAGTCAGATTTTGAAAATGAGATTGATTGATTTAATATATCTCGCTTTTCAATAACTGTGACGAAAATATCATATAAATTCAGTCACGGTTTAAAAGTGAGATTGATTGATATAATTTATTTCGCCTTTTCAATAACCGTGGTAAAAATATCATATCAATTCAGTCACTGATTAGAAGTGAGATTGATTGATATAATTTATCTCGTTTTTTCAATAACTGTGACATAAAGCTCGTATCAATTTAGTCATAGTTTAAAAGTGAGATTAATTGATATAATTTATCTCGGCTTTTCAATAACTGTGACAGAAATATCATATCAATTAAGTCACACTTTAAAAATGAGATTGATTGATATAACTTATCTCGGTTTTCAATAACTGTGATAGAAAGTTGTAAGTGTGATATATATATATTTTGTTTGTCTTAGTTTTATTAAAACCTTGATTGTTATCATTCCTAAGTATGATCAATATCATATTTTGTAGTAGTGAATGTACTAACAATCGGCAATGAAGTGACATTTGTTTATGTAGTGACATCAATATTATCATATGCAGTGACACGGTCAATGAAGTAAGAATTGTATATTCAGTAAATCAAGATTACACCAATAGTGACACTTCATAAAAAATGACACAACACGAATTCAATGACATTACCGAATTTGTGTACCAAGATGTATATGAAGTGACATCAATATCACTGCATTAACGGTGTGAAGAAGAACAAACAAAAAGTGATAAATGTGTACGTACCAAAAGCAAAAGGTACCTTTCCCATTCTCAGCAAGCATAGTCGCTGAAAGAATCAAGAAAAAAAAGCGCACAGATGGCAGTTAACTCAGTAATTTGACAATTGAAATAGTATTCCTTTGTTTTTCTTTAATCAATGGCTTAACAATGGGGATTTGGGAATATATATAGGTGCAACTCATACCTTTCATCCGTGATGAACAAACTTTGTCAATGGTGGTGCAAACTAGTGAATTCGGAATTCCAGCACCTAATGCAGCCTGAAGTTTAAAACTATAATGGAGTCAAATGTAACTGCTCCCCTCTTTACAGGTTACAGCCCCAAACAAGAACAACAAAATACTATGTCCGACTGAAGAAACATTCTTCCGGAAAAGTTAGAGCAAATCTCAGAGCTGACCGATCGGTCTGTTCGTTCTTCTGTTGACCATCTTTTTGAGCTTTCTCTCTGATTTGCTGAAGCGCTGACATGATTCCCTTGATATCGCTTAAGTTAATGGCATCAAATTCATCTTCTAAGACAGCTCGCTGCAGCTTCTCCCTATTTGTGGAAAAACTGTCAAATATTTCTTCGAGCAGAAATGCGAAATCGTAGTAGTGATACTCTCATTTCAGGTCTTTTTAACACTATATTTCATGTCAGGCCTGGCTAGACCTGACATTTTTTTTTAAATCCCCCGTTAAAATTTTCCCTCTCGTCCTGTTGAAATTTTCCTGGGTCCCGTTGAAATTTCCTTCTACCATGTTGAAAAAAGGGAAAATAGAAGCGAAGTTGAAATTTTCAACAGGTCGGGATGAAAATTCAACGGGCCTATAGAAAATTTCAACGGAGAATTAAAAAGAAATGTCAGGTCTAACCCGACCTGAAATGAAATATATGGTGTTAAATGATCTGAAATGATAATGTCTCGTAATCTCCTGGGCATTATTGTCGCCAGCGCATATCGCGAAGAAGCCTCACCGAGCGCTGAGTAGTTCGGTTTGGCTCGAACATTCTGAATACATGGCTCGATTCGCTCGAAATTTTCGGCTAAAATATCGAGGGATTGGTTCGTATTCGAACTTAAAAAGGAAAAAAATTTGGTATTATTCGAACTCAAGCACGTTTCGGTCCAAAATTCTGCTTGGTAAGTAAGGGTAAGGGAATAAGGCCAGAGATTGGGTTGGGTTATACATGGTTTTGGGCTTTTACATGGTTTTGGGGCAGGGAGTTGGGGTTTAAACTAGGCCAGGCTAAATTGAATTATTGAAGCCTTGCATTTCTGGTGAAACACGTTACATTAGCGTGTCAAATTTCGTTTGTCTGAATACCAATTTCCAAGGCGCCATATTCTACGTTTGATGATCTGGCCGAGCGACCTCAACCGAACTTTTTTTAGAATTCAACACCTGAATCGAATCGAACTTTAATGCTCATTTACAGGCCTAATTGTCCTCTTGTGGTTTATTCGTTGAGGTTACAAAAGGGCATTATTATCTCCTGGGCATTATTGTCCCCGGTACTGCTACATCCACTACATCAATCTCCACAACATCATCAACAACACCATCCACACCATTAATTTAGTCAGGACCCACAACAAAAAAATCATCCCTGTCCAATAAGTGGTGAGGATGTGTGTAGTGTAAAATCCACTACACATTTGTGTAGTGGACATAGCTTTTTCCTTATTGTCCCCTTCGGTGATTGTATCTGTATTTTTTTCGGTGATTGTATCACCTTCCGGATTTCCTTTCCTAAACCCTAAAATAGGATTTTAACCAAAATCTATTTCTTGCGGAAAAAGTTTTATATAAAAAACCTCTATCGTCATCGATACATATATATATATATATATATATATATATATATATATATATATACACACACGCCTTGTTCTTCGGTTGATTTGATTAGCAATATTTGATTACCAAATCACCAAATCGCTATGATCGGCCACAATACAACTGCTGGGTATCATGATAAGAAGGAAGAAGATGACGCGTACGATGATGGTGATGAAGAATACGCAGAGTACGATGATGGTGATGAAGAATACACAGATTATGATTCCGAGGACGAGGTCGAGGTCGAGGTCAAAGTCGAAGAAAGTGAAAGTGAAAGAAAAGATGAAACTTTTGTTGTCCTATCGGTAGAAGGAATTCAGATACGTCAATGTGCTGATGTATGTTCTGTTTGCTCTGTTTTATCTGTTTCTAGAGAAGTTGCAATATTGCTTTTGTTGCACTTCAATTGGAACTTGAATAGAACTAAAGAGGAATGGTTTACGGATGAAGAACGCATTCATAAAGCGATTGGGCTTCGAACGGGTCCCGTTGTTTCTGAATCCTCAAACCAGAAATCAATTAGGTGTAGAATTTGTTTCGAGGATTTTGATGTAGATCAGATGAGTGCAGCAGGATGTGGGCATCTATTCTGCAATATTTGCTGGAATTCGTATATTAGTATTTCGATCAATGATGGTCCGGGTTGTTTGTCTCTTCGGTGCCCCGATACATCCTGTTCTGCTGCAATTTGTGAAGATATGCTGAAACTGGTTTTAAAGAGAAGGATGAAAAGAAATACATGAACTACTTGATGAGATCCTATGTTGAAAACAACAAGAACTTGAAGTGGTGTCCTGTCCCTGATTGTGATTACGCGATTGAATACGTATCAGGAAGCAAGAATTTCGATGTCAAGTGTGATTGTTCATATAGTTTCTGTTGGAACTGCTTAGAGGAAATCCATCGTCCTGTGGATTGTGAAACCATAGCGAAATGGAACTATAAAAACACCAATGAAGACAATAACATGGAATAGGTCTTAGCAAATTCGAAGTCGTGTCCAAAATGCAAGAAGCCGATCGAGGAGAATCAAGGTTGTATGCATATGTCTTGCACAGCTCCATGTAAGCATGAATTTTGCTGGTTGTGTTTAGGCCCATGGAAAACACACAAGTCGGGTATCTACGCGTGCAACAAGTATAAAGAAGAGAAAAAAGAAGGCAAATTTACTGAAGAAGAGAAGAAAAGAATGGCAGCTAAAGAATCAATATAGAGATATACACATTTTTTCCAGAGATGGGCTGCTAATGAATCTTCAAGAAAACTATCCCTCTTGCATTTGAAGAAACTGGAAAACGGACTACTCGAGAAATTATGTGACGTTCAGAAAGTTTTCATTACAGATATCGAGTACATAACGAAAGCCTGGGAGCAAATAATCGAATGCATGAGGGTATTGAAATGGGCTTATGCATATGGATACTACATACCAATCGAGGACAAGGCGAAAAAGTAGTTTTTTGAGTTCACACAAGGCGAAGCAGAGGCTAATCTAGAGCGGCTACATCAATGTGCAGAAGAAGAGGTGACGAAATACACAAAGGCTACCAGCCCTTCACCGGATTTCATCCATTTGAGAGAGAAATTAATTCGAATGACAGAAGTGACTCGAATATACTTTGATCATTTAGTTATAGCACTTGAAAACGGTCTTGAAGATGTAGACTCGACAATCGAAACAGTTGATGATGATGCAGATTCTTATGAAGAAGGTTTGGAAGGTTGGATGTGCGATGACTGCATATATTTTAACAGTTTGGACTGGAAGCAACGCGAAGCATGCTCTTACCCGCGGGCCTTTTGATGATGAATAAGATTTTCATTTCTCTTTACATTGTTGTGTTCAGTGGATGTTGTTTATTTGTTTTGCAGAAGTTTTATTTAGCTTTATTTAGATTTAATTATGAAGAATTCTTACTGTTAGGCAAAGAAAATTGTATTTTTCCTGGATTTAGAATGTTTCTGGTACTTTTAATTCACCTTATTAGGTAATGTCTGCTAAATTTGTAAGAATGTTTCTGGTACTTTATTTGCACCATCTAGACGATCTAATTAAATTGCCTAACACGTTGTAAAAAGACCATTGACTACTAAGTCATTATCCCGCAAGGCCTAAACAATCGTCTTCCGGTGCTCCATCTTTTTCTCGTAGAAGGTCTTAGTTTTATGGTCTTGAAATTAAACTACTGTGAAGTCGACGCTGTATATTCTTTATGTTACAAGTTATGCCCAAAGGCATACATACCATGATATAGCGAATAACACCCCAAAATAAAGTAAAACAATGTTTTTAGGAAGTGGTCTATGCTCATAGGACCTCTTCATATCGAATGGTGCTCAAAGCACAAAATAAGGCAAAACAGTACTTTTGAGAGTTAGGCCCACACCTACGGAACCTTAGGCGCGCGCCCAGTACTCCTAGAATCTCCCTGAACTCTCTGGATCGATAGGCGCACACCCAACAAAACCTTAGGCGCTCGCCTACAAGATCAGAGACTTCACTCCCCATAAACACGATTGGCGTACGCCTATTAAGTGATAAAGCGATGCCTATCAAGTGCCGCGAGTTTCTGCTTTCATCATCGGTCGATTTCGGACTGGCCAACCTTTCTAACCCAAAATGAGTACCTTTTAGGCACTAATACATCATCATACCTGCAGTAAACGTACATATACAATCCAACAACGAAAATAACACAAACACAACCTTGAAAACCCGATTTAGAACACCCCTTACCTCTTAATCCAAAAGGCAATAACACCAAGAAAGTGCAATCTTTTTCCTTCCTTACGAAATTTCTACAACCAAAAGCATATACTACAATTACTTGATCATCTACAACAATCTGAAACACCTAAATCCAAGGATTGATAACAAACGGTCAAGATTCTAAACTAAGGGCTAAAAAAGAATACTTATGAAATAGTGAGATGTTGATAACGCAAGATTCGTTGCGACGTGGTGATTTTTTCTATTACTGTATTTGAAGAAGATGAACGGATTAATCCCGCGATTCAAGATTCTTTTGTACATTTTCTTCCCTAACTCGTTTTTTTTTTTCCTTTCATTGATAGCAGCGTGTGATAATAATGGAGAGAAATAAGGGAGATAATAAAATACCATAAACCTTATTTATCCATAGTTATTATTATTTAATCCTTTAATTAAATATTAATACAAATAAATCCACATGATTACTTTTTTATCTTTGCTAAAAGAGTGATTTTATGATGTATTGGATCAAGTAATTGGACAACCATGTCATTAATTTAAATAACATGATTGGTGTTTGATTTTTAAACATAATGAATCACAAAAAAATCCCTTAAATTCTATTTGTTTGGACCACCAATTAGTTGTCACCTGAATATATATATTTTAAAAATCCTATGTCCTCCACAATAATTTGTAAAAGTCCATTATACCCTTAATATAAACGCAACACTCTTTAAAAATTATCAAATTTCTCATTCTCATTATTTATATTTTCTAGATGGTACTCTTTTATTTTATTTTTTATTTTTTAAATTTTTTTATTTTACGTAATTCACTTAGATGGCATTTGAAAGGGAAAAAAACCTTAAAGTAAAAAGTGGGAAAAAGATTGAACCGGTAGGAAATATTTCCATAATAAAATAAAATAAAAAATATCCCCCATGATTTTTTAAATTTTTTTTTTTTTTTTTGAAAGGAACCATGAATATTTTCTAATCTTTTGTATGTGGAGAAAGGTTTTACTTTTCCTAAACCCAACTAAAATAGGATTTAACCAAAAACCTAACCTCCATCGTCATCGATACATTACATATACGCCTTGTTCTTCGGTTTATTTGATTTGATTAGCAATATTTGATTACCAAAATTACCAAATCGCGATGATTGCCCACGATACAACTGCTGGGTATCCTGATAAGGACGAAGATGACGCGTACGATGATGGTGATGAAGAATACGCAGATTATGATCCCGAGGAAGAAGATGACGCGTACGACGATGGTGATGAAGAATACGCAGGTTATGATTCTGAGGACGGTGACGAGGTCGAGGTAAGGAAAGATGAAACTTTTGCTGTCCTGTCGGTAGACGGAATTCAGAAACGTCAGTATGCTGATGTCTGTTCTGTTTGCTCTGTTTTATCTGTTTCTAGAGAAGTTGCAATCTTGCTTTTGTTGCACTTCAATTGGAACTTGAATAGAACTAAGGAGGAATGGTTTACAGACGAAGAACGGATTCGTAAAGCAATCGGGTTTCTAACGGGTCCGGTTGTTTCTGAATCCTCAACCCAGAAAGCAATTAGGTGTAGAATTTGTTTTGAGGATTTCGATTTAAATCAGATGAGTGCAGCAGGATGTGGGCATCTATTCTGCAATATTTGCTGGAATTCGTATATTAGTATTTCGATCAATGATGGTCCGGGTTGTTTGTCTCTTCGGTGCCCCGATCCATCTTGTTCTGCTGCAATAGGTGAAGATATGCTGAAATTGGTTTCGAAAGAGAAGGATGAAAAGAAATACAAGAACTACTTGATGAGATCCTATGTTGAAAGCAACAAGAACTTGAAGTGGTGTCCTGCCCCTGGTTGTGATTACGCGATTGAATACGTATCAGGAAGCGATAATTTCGATGTCAAGTGTGATTGTTCATATAGTTTCTGTTGGAATTGCTTAGAGGAAATCCACCGTCCTGTTGATTGTGAAACCGTAGCAAAATGGAACTATAAAAACACCAACGAAGACAATAACATGGAATGGATCTTAGCAAATTCGAAGCCGTGTCCAAAATGCAAGAAGCCAATTGAGAAGAATCAAGGATGTATGCATATGTCTTGCACAGCTCCATGTAATCATGAATTCTGTTGGCTATGTTTAGGTCCATGGGAAACACACAATTCGGATTTCTACGCTTGCAACAAGTATAAAGAAGGGAAAAAAGAAGGCAAATTTACTGATCAAGAGAAGAAAAGAAGGGCAGCTAAAGAATCAATAAAGAGGTATACACATTTTTTCCAGAGATGGGCTGCTAATGAATCTTCAAGAAAACTATCCCTCTTGCATTTGAATGAACTGGTAAACGAAAAACTCGAGCAGATATGTGGCGTTCAAAAAGTTTTCATTACAGATATCGAGTACATAACGAAAGCTTGGGAGCAGATTATCGAATGCAGGAGGGTATTGAAATGGGCTTATGCATATGGATACTACATACCAATCGAGGACAAGGCGAAAAAGCAGTTTTTCGAGTTCACACAAGGCGAAGCAGAGGCTAATCTAGAGCGGCTACATCAATGTGCAGAAGAAGATGTGATGAAATATGCAAACGCGGAAAGCCCTTCACCGGATTTCATCCATTTGAGAGAGAAATTGACTCGAATGACAGAAGTGACTCGAAATTACTTTGATCGTTTGGTTAGAGCACTTGAAAACGGTCTTGTAGGCGTAGACTCCATAATCGAAACACTTGAACTTGATGCAGATTCTTTTGAAGAAGGATTAGAAGGTTGGAGGTGCGAAAGCTGCACATTATTTAACAGTTTGGACAACCAGGAATGCGAAGCATGCTCTCATACGCGGGGCTTTGCAAGGCTGGCCCTCGAGCCAGGCGAAATGGACGACCCCCTTGAACCCCAGCCGGACGAGATGGGCGACCGTCTTGAACCCCAGCCGAGCGAGATGGACGACCACCTTGAACCTGACAATCGCCTTGAACCCCAGCCGGGCGAGATGGACGACCGCCTTGAATTCGAGCCGGGCGAGATGGACAACCACCTTGAACCTGACAATCGCCTTGAACCCCATTCGGGCGAGATGTGCGACTGCCTTGAACCCGAGCCGGGTGAGATGGACGACCGCCTTGAACCCACAATATAAGGGGCTCAAAATTACATGTTTTGCAATAGTGTAAAATTTATTTCAAAGAGCCCAGAATTTTATGAGAAAGTAGAAAACGGTGGTATTTGTTCCTATTGGTATGAGTTTTAAGTCTTCCCGATGACAATTTATGATTTTTTATTTATTTTTCTATTGTAATGATGTATGAATAGAGACCATAAAGCACTAACAAAAAACAACATGCATTATATCACTTAAGGGCAAGTCCAATGCCAATGGTATCAAAATTTAAATTTGATACCTATGAACAGTGTTCAAACTTGTATCAAATTTTTATCTCCAACCCAAAGTATCAAATTTTGAGTTTGATAACCACAAACAATATCTCCAACCCAAAGTATCATTTTTTTAATATTCATTTTGATTAAATTTATGAATGTTTCAATAATAAAAAAAAATTATTGTCGTATTAGTTAACGTATTTTTTATCTAATAATAATTTTTTATTGAAGATGTTAATACCTTCAAATAAGTATTAAATTTTGGTTTTGATACCCACCATTAGACTTGCCCTAAAAGTATGACTTTTGTTTTAACTTTTTCTCAGGCCCACTAAATATCATGAATGGCCTTGGACCTTTAGTATGAATAAGAATTTTCATTCCTCTTTACATTGTGTTCAGTAAATGTGTTTTTATTTATTTAGCACAAGTTTCAATTTTTCTAATAGCTTTATTTAGATTTTAAATGGTTTAATTATGAACAATTCTTTCTCTCCATCAAAATTTTTGTATTGGTACCGATGCGTTGTAGTTCAAATCCATTGAATATTTATCTTTCTGTGTTGATGTTGTGGCACTGTGTTTATCGAATTGACGCCTTAAGAAAAAATTGCGCAAAGCGAGCTTAGCACCGCATCTTTTGATGCATTAATCAATTCTCCCGAAAGGCCACAATTGCCGAAAGATATTAATGACGAGGAAGGCTTATTGTTATGCTGCTAATTCTTGTACTTACTCTGCTATTGCCTGGTTGAGGAAGATTTACAAAGCCTACAAAAAAAAAAAAAAACGCGGGTAGGGCATACAGCACACTATGTGTTATTGTCCTAGTGTTCACAATAACAAGAAATAGATAAAAAAAAAAAAAACTTTCCAATTCGACAAAAGACCCACACCCAAGTTCCGTAGCTTTTGGTCCCCTATCCCGTCATTCTACCCAAGAGGGAAAGGTGTTTATATTTCTAAGGTAAAAGGTACACATGCAAAGTCATCTATGAAGACAATGGAATGACGAGAACCATGAATGGATTCATGGTGGAGTGCAATAGATTATGGATAAATTCAATTAATACCCTAAATTTTTTCCGAAAATTAAGTTTGAACTATACCGACTATATTTTCAGAATTTTGTCGTGTCCCCCGCCTTAAATATGAATGGTACCGCTCAAGGTTAGAAGGTACCGCGCTTCACTTGCCTTCCGTACCGTCCAAGTATTTAAAAGGTACCGCCCATATTTCGAAAAATTCAGATTAACCTCCTCTTCTCTTTTCTTCTCCGCCCACATCTAAATACATGATTTGGTGGCCCAATATTACTATAAAAAAATTTAAATAAATAAAAATTAAAAATTAAAAAAAAACTATAAAAAAAAAAAAAAACCTAAAGCTTAATATTTTGCATCAAACTCAAGTCATAATATATTTTTTTCCTCCACCCAAGATAGTGGGTCCCCACTATGTTGAAGCAACTATTGCAAACAAGAAGGAATCCAGAAACTAGACAACCAACAATGGTTGTGATTGTTTTGATATATTCTGTGTCTTTTGGATGGTGTATGTCATATATGTGTCTTTGTCATCATTCCATAGAAAGCATAAGCATATATATATATATATATATATTATGGTGATATACATACAAAACTTTTGTATGTATATATTACAGGGGCGGACCCATATACATTAGGGGTTTAGGGCCTCACTGAGATTCGAGAAAAAAAATGGATTCAAATGATGAAGTTTTATTGCTTAAAAAAAATGTAAAAACATTACTAATGTCCTTACTAGTTTTTCGAATTTGCTCCGGTGCCTCCACTGAGAAATTTTCCTGGGTCCGCCGTTGTATATATATAATGGTTAACATGTGGTGTTGTGAAAGTGAGATTCCAAAATTTGCAGTGGCCACTGTTGGTAGAGTCATGAAGCACTTCTTCACCAAATTTCAATTCTCTTTCCACTATAAAACAAACAAATAATTAAAGCTTCTAAGTAAGTTATATAATTATACATAACATCAGACAAAGGCATGCAGATTACCCCTATGTTTTGTACTTGGGGCTGAACACAGGATTCATGTAAACTTGTCACTCTGCAGCTAGCTTGTGTTTCTCTATTCAGGTATGCTTTTGTTCAACCATTTAAGCATTTTAAACTATAAAAAAAATAATAAAAAAAAGTGATAATTAATTTAAAGAGGTGTTTGTTATTGTTTTTAGTGGATGATCTTATATATATAATCAAATATCATAAATTACTGGATTGTTTACTGCTGAAACAATCCTTCGAGCATCAGCATCTCGTGTTCTGTAATAATACTAAGGTAAATCATTATTTCAAGTAAAGTTTCAGATTTTTAGAAATGTGTTGGGTATTTTCCTTTTGTTTCTATGGCTTGAATTGACTAATCCTAATTCCAGCAAATATATGAATTTCATTTATAAGATTAATTTGCTTATATTTTGGAACAAAACATGTGGCCTTCAATCTATGATGTAAACTTTTCATTCACTTTAGCATTTCCTACGGGTTATTGCAAAGTACATGCTGTTTCGCCGAAAGAAAACGTTTGTTCCTCAATAAAATGGTCACAACACACTTTTACATCATCATGAAACCCATAAAAATCAATATGTTTCCCATCATGATGAATGATGTAATTATGACCTTTTTATTGTGAAATTATCATTATTCTTCGCCGAAGTGCCAAGGCAAACCTAATTAATGTTGCTTTTCATTTCTCTATTACACTTGCACTTACGACCTTTTCATCTTTATTTAACGTATTCTCTATTTTACAAAATCTTTATTTAAGTATGAAATACTCTACAACACATAAATAGAGTAAAATTATATAAATTTGCTTAAAAAACCCTCTTGGTATTCAAGACCAACCGGTCCGACTAATCAAGAGTTCACTCTATACGGTGTTTGTAGAGTCTGGACTCTTAATCAGGGATAAAGGCCTAGCTCACAGCTCTTTAACATGACACCTCGGAATCCTATAATTTGTGTACTAGAAATAGTGCAGAATTTAGAGATTATATATTTCATAGATTTGTTTTTGGATGTATATCATATTTTGTGGATCCAAATTGCTATTTTACAGTTTTGTCTTGTTTGTTGAGGCATTAATGCAAGTGTTTTAAGCCTATACCTAATAACAGAATAATGAAACTTTGAGGATATGGACCAGATTTCTAAATCCAAAGATTGAGCACAACTTATCTATTTACATTTGGTTTGGTGAGTTGGTATATTGGGATAAATCTTCTTATTTTGCAAAACATGATCACCCAGTTTATCCCCTTGATAATAATAGTAAACAATATTGTCAACTCTTAGTACAATCAATACTACAATTGATGCTTATGATTTGTTCTTCTTCCAGCATCATATGCAACAAGAGATTCCCGGTTCTATTGTTTGACAAACAAACAAAAACGCTAACCGAGTAGAGAAGTAGTGTTTCTACATGGCTAGAGATGGATGGCCTTACTTTGATCCTGAGTACGAGACCTTAAGCATTAGAATAAATCCTCCAAGGTTTAGTTTTACCATGTTCTTTTTCCTATGTTCTTTAAGGTTGTACTAACTAATGTCATCTACAAGAAAAGTTCTTGGAAGAAATTTCTGTTCCAATACCTACCACGTCCTCTATCGGATCATGCCCTGTGCAAAACTTTGATATACAGAGCATGATCCAACATACCGGGACATTGATGTGATAGGTAATGAGATAAAAGACGTCTTTCGTATCAAAATATTAGTTCTATCACAAGTTGACAAATTCCAAAACAATTTTCCAGGGTGTCTGTTGACAACACTACTTGCAAAGACTCTACTCTGGTCAAGGTAATTTTCCTTAGTGTTAAAGTTAAAATATTCCTACCATTGACTTGTCACGCAACTTTCGATGCTAAATTTGCAATATTTTATTTAAAAATAGGTTGATAGTGTAAACAGACCAGGCATATTACTGGAAGTAGTGCAAATCCTGTCAGACTTGGATCTCATAATCACTAAAGCATATATATCATCTGATGGAGGCTGGTTCATGGATGGTATGTGTTTGTTTAGATTTTTGGACAGAGACAAACTCGATACTTGTCACAAAACTCTTTGTCTAATTTATAAAGAGTGAAAAAAAAAATATTTACCTTGTCATTCTCGGGAGATTCTTGTGTAGAGAGTCTCTAATTTCTCATCCATCTTGAAGTGTATGTGCTGTTTCATTATCAGTTGCTGACTCCCGATCATTCACTGCAGTATTTCATGTTACTGATCAACAAGGAAATAAGATCAAAGAGATTAAAACTATTGAATTCATCGAAAAGGTATGATCTTATCAACTCTTATTCTCTCTCTCTCTCTCTCTGCTTTACTTTTTCACCGAAACATGCAAAAACATGACATAACAATAAATGATTAAATCATCCTAATAAACACCGAAATATTCTACATTAGTAAGACCATGCATGGAATTAAATTGATCGTGAAATCAATGTAGATCAGATGTGCACGAAAAATGGTTGGTTTCTACAGACCAACTTATTTCATTGTTGGAAGAACATAAGTTCACATCATCATAACATCTTGCAGGGGGGAATTAGACCAATAAGTGGCTATGCATGATACTAGGGACACACATGAGGCAAATAAGCAATAGTTTAAGGGTTGGATACGAGATCTCGATAATATCCATAAATCACATACATGAGACAAAGATACCTTACTTAAAATTAGAAGAAAACCCATTGAAAGATGAATGAAAAGTTGCCCAAAATGAAAAAAAAGGCCTAGAAATTGTTTAATTTATATTTTTTTAATAGCTATAGTTTGGTATTTTAGTTTTATTATGTACAATTTGGTCCATATATATTTAATATTTATGTGCATCCGCCGCTCTGTGTATCTATACCCGTGCAACCTATGATCATGAATGATTCATTTCCTTTTAAAATGTCTGCCTTTCAACAACAAAAAATATATTTTAGGCTCTGGGACCTGAAGGCCAATCAGAAGATGTATGGAAAACCTGGCCAGGAAGGCGAGTGGGGGTGCATTCTGTGGGCGAACACACGGTGATAGAACTGTGTGGAAGGGATCGCGCAGATCTTCTATCTGAGGTATCTGATGTTCTAGCCAATCTCCACATCAATGTTGTTGCTGCTGAAGTTTGGACACATAACAGGCGAGTAGCTTGTGTGCTTCATGTGAATGATGATACCACGGGTCGAACCATAGATGATCCATCCCGTTTGTCGGCATTGGAAGATCAGCTTAATATAGTTCTTCACGTATCTAAAGACGTTGAAAAAGTAGTACATGCTAGCTTTTCTGGGGGTTTGACTCATGTAGATCGACGACTCCATCAGATGTTGTTTGCTCATAGAGATTATGAAGAAGGTTGTTTGTCTATTGAGACAGCAAGCTCACCTGCAATCAACCCAAAAATCACAATAGATTCATGTTTGGAAAAGCAGTATTCCGTTGTGGGGGTAAGTTGCAAGGATAGGGCAAAACTCATGTTTGACATTGTATGCACACTTACAGATATGCAGTATGTTGTTTTCCACGCCGCGATTGCATCTGATGGCCCATACGCATATCAGGTACTTAATTTTGAAAAATAAGATTGAATTGTCACTGCATTGTGTCGCTGCACACTTGTGTGGCAGGACCGGATTGATGAATATAGGTCCCACTCATCGATCAACAAACTTCCATGTGTGGTACGGTCTTTGAACAACCTTGACGGCTATGTCCTTCTCTTGTTAAATGACTAAGAAATTACGAGAAGAACGTAGTGCAAGTGAATGTGCAGATCAACAATTTCCCTTGTGTAATGACGTGCATTATTGTAGGAATACTACATCCGTAACATGGATGGAAGCACTTTGGATAAAGAAGGAGAAAGAGAAATTGTTCTCAAGTGTCTTGAAGCTGCAATCAGACGAAGAGCAAGTGAGGTCAGTCCGTCAGTGGAAAAATACTTTTAGAATGAAAGATTATTATACCTTCTCATGCAACTCATATTATGAACTGCTTACATGGCTTACATTTTAGTCTCTGATGAATATATACATACACACATATATAAGTATACATATGTGTGTACAAAGGGAAGGGGAAAGCGACTCTTTATTCAGAGAACTGGGTGGTGGGGATGTCCTAGTTTATACCAAGGGCGCAATGACTATTACCTCTAGGCCTAAATGGTGTTTCACTTCTTACATAGTGTAGAATTTTAGAGATATTGAGAGAGTGATTTTTCTTATTGTTCTTTCAGGTTTGAACTGCACAATATATAGGAGCAGATTGGCCTCTAACGGCTAGAACTTTTATTGCTGGCGGCTGCATTAAGAAACTTAACATTCCACCAAACTAAGATAAATAAAGACTAACTGCAACTTAATCAGTGCAAAACAAATAAGAATAACTATATAATAATACAACTGTAATATAATGATTTCATACACAGCCTCTAAATGGAATAGCTTTACTGGAAAATTAAGGGCATTGATTCAGACAGCCCTGGGTAACACATTTATCCACCTTACTTCTTGATAAAGAGCTCATATACACATACATATATGTTGACAGGACTCTGTTTTTCCCTGGAAAAAGTTGCAACTTTTTATATTATAAAAAAAAAAGTAACATATGCATCTGATCTCACACCAGTAGTCTCTGATCAGCATAAGCAGAAAAAGTATAGCGTGCTAGAATTAGAACGGATAATCAATTTTTTTTGTGTATTTCTATTAAGACTGGTCCAATTGCATGCATAAAGTCAAATTCTTAGTATGCTCTTATGGCGCATCTGTTTTCATGTAAGGTAAGGTAAGGTAATGGAATGATTTCTAAATCCTTTACGCCATTTGGGTACGGTTGAAATGTATTGGGATGTAATTAAAATTTCATTCATTGCATTATATTACAACAATTCACGTAGCCCTGACGGTCATGAGAGGATGAAATCCAAAGTTAATGACTTTGTGTAGGGGACTACTCTAGAACTAAGTGCTAAGGACAGAGTTGGTTTGCTTTCTCAAGTAACAAGAGTTCTTAAAGAGAGTGGACTTACCGTCACAAGAGCCGGGGTCACAACAATTGGTGAACAAGCAGTCAATGTGTTCTATGTGATTGATTCCTCTGGCAATCCTGTTGACATGATGACCGTTGAAAGATTGCGTAAAGAAATAGGACAAACCATGATGCTCAATGTCAGGAAGCCTCCTGCTTCTTCATCTGTTGATAATTCACCTGAAGCTACTACCAGTACTTGGTCAAAGACAAGCTTTTTCTTTGGAAGCTTGCTGCAAAGACTCAACAATTAAGATGCATAATCAATATTGATGCATGATACTTGTTACAAAGAGACAATGCTGTGTATTAAGGTAAAAACGTTTGTCGTTTATGTAAAAGTACAAACTATGGAATGCATATCCACCTGTCTACTGGGGAAATGGGCTAGGTCCTTTGATGATCTTGTAGAAATGTGTATCATTCAAATAAAAAATTTATAAAGTTCAAGACTTTTAAGCTGTTGCATCCCACCTAACAATCTCAAGGTTGTTTATTTCATAATAGTGGGAGAAAACTTTCTAGTTTGTTTCAAAATTTATTAATCCAGCTACATCAATACAATCTATACACCATATAGACTATTCTCAAGGTGTGGCGTTTTGAACAATGCCACCACCTGTCTGAATTTAACCGCACGGATAATGCCAGGAATAAATATGATACTTCTTCAGTAAAGGAAAAAATGGCAAGCTGATGGAACACCAGCAAATATATGTGACTGATTGTAGCTGAACACAAAGTAGGCAGAGTACACAGTTTCACTTCCAGGCATTGCCTTCCATATCCTCATTGAAAATCAGGTATAGCTTGTTTCTGGGTCATGGCCATGATTCTTCCAATTTTCCCATCTTGCATTGACTGCCTAACCAGTCCTGCCCAAAACCACCTACTCTCTACATACCAAGTCACATGATTTGACAGCCACTATTCTTCCAATAATAGGAGAAAGCATAAATAGAAAAAATCAAGAGAAGTTCAACCACTTGATTGAAATCTATCTCATGAGATCTTTCCAATGGTACACGGCTGCAATGCAAACAATTTGCTTTCACTTTACAAAACAATGACCACTTAATTAGATAGCAGAAAAGGAAGAGATGGCTTCCCTCATAAATGAACATGAAATATCTCGTTTTTAAGCTACTTGTCAATTACTTAGTTGTACCCCAACTTTGGCCAGGATTCTTTTGTATTTTCCTAGTTCTCATCAACTCTCTGACTATGGCTGAGTCTTTCCAATCCCCAGAAGAGGCAAATATGTTTGATAGTTGCACATAAGTGCCTGAATTTTTCGTATCGAGCTTCATTACTATGTCAGCGACTTCCTTTCCTAGATGTCTATCCTCATGAGCAACGCATCCTCTAAGTATAGATAACCACATGCTTGCATCTGCCTGAAAAGGCATGTCTTCAATGAGATTTAAGGCTTTATTCAAGTACCCTGCCCTTGCATAAAGATCAATCATGCAAGAGTAATGTTCTATCTTAGGATCTATACCATAATTATGTTTCATTGCATGAAACCAGTTTTCAGCTTCTTCTATCAAACCACAATGATCACAGGCAGACAGAACAGCTATAAAAGTGATGTCCGTGGGTTTAATTCCAACACATCTCAAATGATGAAACAAATGTAAGGTTTCAGCTCCAAGGCCGTTTGTAGCACAGCCCATCAGCATAGAATTCCATGCCACCACATCAACAGTTGCACCTTGATTAAATATTTTCCTTCCATTTTCAACATAACCACACTTACAGTAGAAATCTACAAGAGAAGACAATATGATCTGATCAGAATCGAGACCAACAATAATCGCTCTTGCAAAAACCTGCTCACCAAATTCAATTAAGGATATACTGGCGCATGCACTAATCGCACTCGCCAGGCTATATTTGTCCATTATCAATCTCGTCGTATTCATTTTGCCAAAAACCCTTAGGGCTTCAAGTGGACAACCATTCTGACTCAGACCAGCAATTATTGAATTCCATGAAATCGTAGTTTTGCGATCCATCTTATCAAATACATCTTTTGCATTGTCAATCAGTCCACAATTAGAATAAACAGTAATCATGCAATTTAGCAGGACAGTATCTCGCACATTGAGCCCATTGAACAAAGTGCAAGCATCAATAGACCTTCCACATTTTGCATAGGTGTCAATAAGCACACTAGCAACGACTACGTCATTTAAAAATCCTAACTTAGTAACATCAGAATGCAATTGCTGACAGTATCTATAATCACCGTAATTGTTGCACGCAGATAAAATGCTTGTAAATGTAGTGGAGTCTAGAGGGATTCCCTCCATTCGCATATCATCGAAAAGTTGAAAAGCCTCAAACATTTCACCGTTAGCAACATACCCTGCAATCAAGGAGTTCCATAACACTGGGCAAGGATAACTCCTAGTGGCAAAAGCGTTTTTGGCATCACTCATTCTACCACAACTTGCATATCCTGAGATCAACGAAGATAGAGAAAAATCATCTTGATTCGGAATGGAACTAAAAACGCGACCTGCAGCCTCCACATCACCACATTTTGCATACATATTGACAAGAGAACTTCCCAGTACTGAATCAACTTCCACTCCATCAGCAATAATCCGTGCATGTATCTGCTTCCCATGTTCCAAATCCTCCAAATTAGCACAAGCCCCGACGGAAGTAGCTAAAACGAATGAATCCAAAAGAACACTTTCCCTGATTTCCATCCTCCCCAACTTTAAGCAGTCCTTAAACGTCCTCAAACCAGCATCCGGGCACCCAATGCGCACATAACCATGAAGCAGCGAGTTCAAAGCCATCCCGTTTTTCCTAGGCATGTCCCAAAATAACCTGTGAGCAATATTTAACTCTCCGGCCTTAGAAAGGCTCGAAATCACTAAATTCCACGAGAAGTCATTTCTGCTTGGCATGGAGTGAAAGAAGTCCAAAGTCTCATCTACTTGACCAACTTGAACGTATCCTTCAAGCAAAGCATTCCAAGTGAAGCAGTTTCTTACAGACATTTCATCGAACAGTTTTCGAGCATCTCCCAAATGATCACACCTCGTATACATTTGTACGAGGCGATTCCCAACAGTAAGGGCCGCATTAAGAATCCCACTCTTGAGGAAAAGAAGGTGGAGCTGTTTCCCTTGCCGCACATGATTATGGGTAGTGAAAGAGTTCAATAGACGTGCACAAGATTCATAATCGAGACGCATTCGATTCTTGTATTCCTGCTATTCGCGGTACGTAACAATGTTTGGAATATAAAACACAAGTATATTCGTAGATTGCGAATGTATAATTCTTTTCTTTTTTTTGTGCTGACAGTGATACACAAAAAAATAAAATTAAAAAGATTAAATAAATTATCCAAATCTCTCTCAAAGCCCTTTTCAAACAAAAACAAACCCACTACAGCTTATTTCCAATTTCTGCTTTCAATTTCTATATTGTTGAAGCTTGAAGTCTTCGAACGTCGCTTTGGGATATCGCGGTGGCTGCAAACCCTGGTACTGCAAGTTCAATTTTTTTTCCTTCTCTCTTTTTCAGATTTTTCCAAGTCGAAAGGGAAGGTTATGAGTCATAAAGTGTAGATTTTTATGTAGCCTGGCTTAGCTGTTCATTGCTGCGAAGGAATTTGAAAATTTTACTGTACATTTTATTTCCTTCAACGCTCTGCTGAATTTTATATCTGATAAGCGGAAATGTGTAGCCTAAATATATTTGAAATGCCAGTGATCTGAAGTTCGTTCTGGCTTCAAATTTTGCCGTTTCGGTGCAGTTGAATGTTGGGTTACTTCAATTTTCCTGAGTTGAGTACAAACAAAACAATAGTGTTAGCAAATTTATTTTTCTAATTTGCATTTGGGTTTTTATATTCGTTCCCCTCCCTTGGAAAAGGTCTGCTTCTGATAAAATGATTCTTTTTAGGGAATGATTTGCTGGTCTGTCCCTGAACAAATTTTTCACTGTTCCGAAAGGGAAAATAAGTTGTATGAATACTTCTGCGGATTAATCCTTATTAACCCTTTAGTACACCTTCATTGCCTTAGCCTTATTAACCCTTTCAAGAAAAAAAGTTATGTGAATGTTTCTTGTGCATATAAGCAGTTTACTCTTGTCCATGAATTTTGTTGTTCCTTACATATTTTTTCTCCTTGTTTCATACACTTGTTTGTACACTGAACTGATGTCCATTCTTCTTTGTTTCCGCTAATCCACCATATCGAAGAGATTTCAGTAACAGAATATGGTCTTAATGCGTATTTTCTATTTATGATGTGTTTTAGTGCACAGCTACGTAAGTCTATCGCTTTTTCACAAAACATTACCGTGTATTAGTTCAGCGTTTATTCGTGCATGGTACTTTCTGGTGCTAGAAGAAATTATGACCTGCTGTTATGAAATTCGGCTATGATGCATTGGTTTGTGCTGTTTGGAGGGTTTCTTTGGTGTATATGTGTCTACTAACGGTTAATCGTTTCATGCGGCCTATTGCCTAAATGTTTCTCTATCGCATGGTGGATCTGTTAGTATGTTTTGTTGATTGCTGCTTGATCTTTTCTTCATTGGTGATATGTTTCTCCTTTGTTGTGGTTGTGTTATTGTGGGAGAGTCAGTCAGTCCCCATTCGATACCCTCAGATACCATGGAAACTGATTCAGAGTCTGAGGTAGAAGGAAATGGTGAGGAGGACACCTACTCATCTACCCTGGATGGTCCTGCTGCAACCGATTTGGAACGCCCCATTGACATGGAAAAGGCTAAGGTAAACGACCAGCACCAGAGGCGGATTAGACAGTATTCTGAATCTCAGGCATTGATAAGCGAATCCTTTACCTACGGTTTGATGAGTATAAAATCGACAGCTGACTCCATATGGGAAAAGCAAGACGAGGAAGATCGGATAAGGGACTTGAAGAATGTGGAGAGATATAATGAGATGTATAACGACATGAGACATAAGCAGGCTCTTTTGGTAAGATTATATGATATTTTAATTATATGATTTGGTTTTTTACTCCAAATATCAATATGATTAAGAGGTGATGCTCGAATCCTTATCACTTTTGTACCCTTTGATGTTTAAACAGACACACCAAGGAAAACATGAAACAAATATCCTAGATTTCTGAGTTTGCATCTGTTAATGTTTTGTAGCTAAGTTATATTTTTATACGAGGTTGATTGGTGGATATGTATTTGGACAGCATGACATGAAAATGGCGCCTGTTCGTAGTGATTTGGTTATGATGATAGCAGAAACTGGTGAAAAGCTAATAGCTGCCATGGAGAAGCTTGAGCAAATAGATCCCCTCTCACTGGCTACTGATAATCAGAGGTTGATTTATGAAATTAGCAAGAAAACAGTGAAGAATTATGATGACCTCTACGAAGGTATAACCAAAATATATTAACATCTTCATTGCCTCGATATTTTTTTATTTTTTTATTTTTTTTTTGGTCTAAAGAAAGACATATGCTTTCTATGTATAGAGCTGGGAGATATACTGGGCCGTCGCCGCCGTCCTGAATACCAACTCTCTTGCTGGCCGTTGCCAAAGAAGAACATTGAAAGTGTCGGAACAAGTCAAAGACGTATCTTCAACGAGGATTAGGTTCACCTTGGTGTCGGGATTCACAAAGCCCTTGGTTCTTAATTTGGAGGGGTCTCTGGATATTGCTATGATTTTCATGGGGTTTTGATTTTTGGTTTGTTGGTGTGTAATGAACTTGTGCACCTGTTGGAACATCTTTTCTTGTGATCAGTGCAACTGTTTGGCCCTATCCGGCGGTTGCCTTATTGGTACTGCTGTGATCTAATACTGTACTATTCTTAATCTGTAAATATACTGGATTGTAGCTTTTATGTCGAATGATTTATGTTTTAGGACTACCTAACCTTACTCAACTATATGTCACCTTAATTCATTGTCCACTTTTCATGCATTTAGGACTCTTTCTAAAGAATAAGAAAGCTCCAACATATGTGCACATAGAGAATAAGCAACTCGCGAGCCGCGTCAAGGAATAGTCTTGATGTAAGGAATAGAAGGAATGACCTTTCAATGGGAATGATAGAAATAAATTCATTTCCAAGGGATATCGCAACTGCTATCCCTCCTGCTATACGCTTACCCCACCACCCATCTTACATGGATCTCGCCTTACGCTACCACCCACATTACCCAAATCCACCACTGTACCCATTAAACCTCATCCCCGCCCCTCACCTTTGCGCACCATACCCAACTATCCTACCCTACCCCCTTACCCAGTTACCCTAAACTTCCACATCTACCACCCACTATATCTATCACCCTATCGTACTATATGCCCCACCCACACTACCGCCTTACCCTAGCACTCACCTACCCATGCTTGCCTTATGACTATAACTTATCATGCCACATCCTCATATCATACCCAACCTTACACACCTACCTCACATATTCTCACCACACATCTCACCTTATAACACACTGTACCCATCTAATCCGACTCTACCCAACCCCACCTGCCTATCTTACCATCCTACATTGCTTTACCACACATCTTTCCATACCAAACTTTACCCACCTCATCCAGCCTACCTTCCCTTACCCAACCCTGCCCATCCCATTTATACCCCACCAACCATATATTTTATAGATGAGAACCTTTATTTGCACCACAACTGATCTACCACTGCACCACTTTGTTAGTAATATCATCCGCAACGGAAGCGATTTTAAGGATCTAGATCTATAAAATACACGTAATAAAATAACTAGATCTATATCTACAAGGGGGTTGTAGATCATACCTCTTGGATCTCAAAATCCAAGTTGAAGAACCGCAATAGGAAGAATGAAAGAAGATGTGAAGAGCACCACGATCTTCCGTACGTGTGATCCAAGCAACTCCCGGTGGAAGGAAATTCTCGACTCGAACCCTTCCGATACGCTACCCGGAAAAACCTCCAAGATTTTCCCTTTCTTCCCCTTGGCCGAAAATTTTCTTTCTCCTCTCTAAGAGGTGAAAGTCGAAAATTAAGTGTGTTGTAAGGCTTGGGAGAACTCTCTTTATATAGGAGAGTAAAACTTAACCTCCAAGGATTTAATAATTAATACAAAATCAATTATAATAATCTCATTAAATAAAAGATAATTCCATAATATTCTGAAACAAATCAGAATAATATTTATCTTTATTTCTTACCATAAATATTTATCCAATAAATATTTTACGCATTAATGTCTTATTAATACAATGAAAAATAATTCTTGTTTCTAAAAACATGTGTTGGCCGAAAAAATGAATATTGACCTAGTCAATATTATTTTTTGCCATAACACACTAATTATGCCAAGATTATGAAAAACTTTTTCACATATTTAATTATTTAAGCGCAACTAATTTAATAGTTCACTAAACAA
The DNA here is from genome assembly GCA_026214975.1 of Gentiana macrophylla. NCBI lineage: Eukaryota > Viridiplantae > Streptophyta > Magnoliopsida > Gentianales > Gentianaceae > Gentiana > Gentiana macrophylla. Next base: position 86,049,130 of record CM047815.1, read on the forward strand.
TTAATTCACATATCATTTTAATAAAGTCCAACAAGAACTAAATTAATATTATTAGGATTCGACGTCCGAGAATAGCTATGCTTTATATTAGGAGACGCGTCGGGGCCAATGGACTAATAATCAGTGGCTCAGATAAATCAAATAAATAATTATCTTACTAACGAGAATAATTATATTCGATAAATCAATCACGAGAATATGCCACCATAATCCCGTGATCGCACTCCTCCGATTATGAGATTATATTTATCTCCTCACGAGAATAATAATAAGCGTCCATTGATATAATCATTACATATGGATTAATCCTCCATAGGGTATTCATTCTAAATCGGGAAGTTATCGTTAACCCTTTTAGAACCTCTTATCCTTATTTACCATTAACCCACAGTGACCAATTAATTCATATAACTCACCGGTAGCTAATCGATTGTAATATGAACTCGCGATCGATCGGTTCTAGGATTAACAAATAAGGAGCTGTTTATCTACTTCCATAAATGGAAGGAATGGATTCGATATCTGTGATAACACGGACTACTCACTCAATCCAAAGACAATGCCAAGATGGGGTAATTGGACCACGGACACTCATTGTAATCCTTAACCTTCAAGTCAAACCTCATAATGCGATTCAAGCGGTTATTTGTGATCACCTCAGATTAAGATATATCCATAAATATGATCATCCATTGATTCGATAAGACTTCTCGATTACGGAATTATATCGTGAACTCTAATCAAATCGGTCCAAATTTATATGATATATCTATCATATATAAATGCCCCACTAGTTCTCTTAACCGAAAGTCCGGATAAGACAATCACACATATTGTGTTCCTATTACATTAATAGCGCGTTAAAGGAGAGACCCGATACTCACCGATTAACTTCACTACGGGCTAATTGTATTTTAAGTACATCTTCACTAACTCAATCCTCCCGTGCATATACCATGCCCATACAATCGAGTTAAGTGATTACATAAACGATATACTTTAGGGTTTTACGTAGTGTAAATACTATCATCACATCGGTGAATATGAGAATAATAAATATGAATAATAATATCATTTCATTTATTAAATAAAACAATTACAAAATTATCTTTCAGGCATCACACCTAACACACTCTACCTTTTTCACCACACCAAAAAAATAAAATATACTTTTGTACCACATTAAATCTCAAACATTTTTCATTCTTTATTTACACCACACTTTTATATTACTTCCACACCAATTATTTTTTATTACATATTGATCCCCAAATTAAATATACTTTACATCCCAAACCTCTTCCTTCACACTCATCTTCTTCATCCTAAATCATCATATTCATCACCTACAATTCATCATATTCCTCACAAATCTTTTGCAAAATATTCACAAATTCATTATCTTCGTCTTCTTCATAATTTTCATCTTCTTTTTTCTTCACAATCTTCACTACATTCATAATTTTCATCATCTTTTTTTCTTCATCATCTTCCCATCCCTCATCACCCACCATCTTTTTTTTCGATCCAATGTTGTTTAAAACCCTATTTGAATCTTCAAAAATTGTATTTTGAAAATTTATTAAGAAAATAGCAATATGGGTTTGGTGATATGAAAATGGGTTTGGATTTGAAGATGAAGAAGATAGAAAATGGGTTTTGTGATAGGGAATTTGATTTGGATTTGATGATGAAGATTAAGAATATAGAAAAATGAGTTTGGTGATAGGAAAATGAGTTTGGGTTTGAAGATGAAAAATATAGAAAAATGATTAGAGTTTGAAGACGAAGATGAAAAAATGAATTGAAGATAGAAAAGGTGGGGTTGGTGATAGGAAGATGGGTTTGGGTTTGTGTTTGAAGATGAAGACGAAGACGAAGAAGATAGAAAAATGTGTTTGATGATAGGAAAATTGATTTGAGTTTGAAAATAAAGATGAAAAGATGAAGAGGATGAAAAAGATGTAGAAGATAGAAAAATGAATTTGGTGATAAGAAAATTGATCTGAGTTTGAAGTTGAAGATGGAGATGGAGATGAAGATGGAGATGAAGAAGAAAAGATGAAAATGAAGATGAATATGAGTTTTTTGTTTTGTAAATTTTTAAAGTTTTGTGGAAGATGTGATATTATAAAATTTTGATAATAGTCTCTTTTTTTTTTTTATTATAACTTTGTAGAAAAAATGATGCAACGAGTAGATATTATATTTTGTGTTATTTGTTTATAAGGACGTGTTTTGAGACTTAATTAGGCACTTAGGACACCCAAAAAAGATCATTAGTTATAAGGACATAATTTTTGTAACTTTCCTAAATTACCCTCTGTGACAAATGCGATCGCCGATCAGCACATACGACTCCACTGATACCAAAGGCTGTGACGGCAACGCCGGACTCCACCTCTACTCCTCCAAATCTAGCGGAAGTTTTTCTCCTTTTGCTAATTTTAAAGTGAAATTAGCATTTGTTAGTTCAGTAGTTGTTGTGGATCATCTGGTATTTAGTTAAAGTTGGCGAGAGACCTAAATTTTTTTGGTGATATTTGAGATTAAATTTGGCGGGAGCTTTAGCATATCTCAAAACATTCTTTCTGTGTGTTGAACGTTGGAGCAATTTAGACGATGATTTTCGTGAACATCTAGGAGATCTAATTGCTGATGCTGAAGATGAATTTGCTGATGTAAGCTTTGATATGGAATATGCTCAACAAGAAGTCGAAGAGGAGAAGCTGATTAAGGTGTATTCTGAATTGGAGGGAAAAATCGCACAGTTTACGCCAAAGATGCGAGATGTGTATGCCAAGATGCGAGATGCGTGATGGTAGATGGAATGGATCCAAGCAAATCCCAAGATTTAATCATCTTGGTTTCTGATTTGCAATGGAAGATTAAGCCTTGCAACTCTGAGACCATCAAGGTGTATTTTGGACTCTTCAAGGCCTTCGCCCCGACCACCCACTACCATGTTGTCTCAATTGTGACCAGATTTATTGAGGGCTGAATTACATTGAAGGACCCGAGTGAAAACACACGTTTGGGATTGATTTTCTTCATACGGTTTCTCATCTGTGCACCAGATGAGTTTTCAAATGAGCTCAAACTTATATGGTTAGATATTGAATAGGTTCTTGCAAAGGCGGAATCTCTTAATTCTTTGTCCAGAAGAAAAAGTGAAATAGACGTTGAATGATGCTTGGAAAGATTGAGATACTCAAAGCAGAAGTTGTTTTAATGATGCTAATGAACAAAAGCCTCAAAGACAAAACTTCTAAAGTAAAATCTTTGGAAGCACTTCTCAAATGTGTCAAAATGCTGCAAACTTTTCTTAAACACCCACCTAGCTAGAGGAGGAATCAATGATAATGGGAAGCTGATCTTGATGCATATTGAAGCAATGGCCATTGGATCATCATCTCTTTATGACACATTCCACGCAAACCCAGTCAAAGAGGATGCTGTCAGAGACGTGCTTAAGTTGCTTGTGAACATCAAGCTTTTGAAGGCAGAAGTATTTTTGCTGGAGTTTATAAACTAAAACACAACCTTGAAGGACAACATCGAAGCCGTTCTTGAGAGGCTTGAACATCTCAGAAAAATTATCTCGAGAAATTATAATGGAAATTCAGAAAGTGGCCAACTGATCCTCGGCCATGTTGATGCATTGGCTTGTAAGGCAATGTCTATCTATCACTCAATTCATGCCAAGGAGGGTGCAACAAATTTGGCCGAGGAAATGACCACTTTTATTTCTGAATTGTTGCATATGATTGGCCTTGCCAAAGCACAGGCAGAAAATGTGATTTGGGCTGTATATATTTTACCCTTGTCATGAATATTTGAATTTTGTGGCTATAAAATAATTTGTACAGGAGTTATTTGGTGACTTTTTAAAGAAAGGTACTACCTTTCGGGAAGGTTGAGGTGGTTTATCTTTGTATTCTTCAATCCTAATTAACTAAAAGAGGGGTGTGCATTTGTGTTGGGCAAGCTTGAGAAGATATGCTTTTAGCCTACAATTATTGGTATAAACATAAAAAAAAATGTGATTGGTATATCCGTCTTGGAAGTGTTCGAATATGGTGAATTAAAATCCTAATCTGAGGATATTTCACTTTCTCCTTCTAATGGGCATTGGACATGCTCTAACCAGACAGTTTTCAAGTAGGACACGCCTGTTATAAACTTGATGCAACAATGTCACTGCATTTACAATTAGAGAATTGATGCAGTGACATTGATGTGCATATACAATTTGATACATAAGTTTGGTAACTTTGTAAAAGAAGTGTAGTGTCATTCATATTAAGGGTGTAATCGAGCCGAACCGAGTCGAGTCGATACTACCTAAGGCTCGACTCGACTAAAAAAGTTCGGGCTCGATAGAGCCATAAAAAAACATGTATTGTCATTCTTGAAGTTGTGTGCAACTCTTGTTGTGGCGTCACTCTTGATGTCATTCTGAATGAGATGCTGCACAACATAGATGCGAAACTTTTGTTTTATATTGTTATAATTCTAGTGTTAAGAAAAATAAAAAAGAAAAAGAAAAACACAATAATGAAAGGCTTTGGATGATGTTTTATTTTTTCCTTTTTTTTTGGAGTAATGATCCGGACACAACCCTTGTGACACAACGAGTGTCACATCATGTATCGACACCGTTGATCATGATGTAATAATGATCAATTAGTTTAACATGCATCACCTTGAAACAAAGAAAGCAAAGATATACGTTGATGGTGGGTTTGTGTATGATTTGGCGATGTCACTGCATAAATTATTGATATCACTGCATAAAATGCCAATGTCACTGCATAAATTGCCGATGTCACTGTATAAAATGTTAATGTCACTGCATATCTGATTGCCGATGTCACTGCATAAATTGTTGATGTCACGCATATATGATTGCCGATGTCACTGCATAAAATGTTGATATCACTGCATATATGATTGCCGATGTAATTGCATAAAAATATGAATTAATGTGAAAGATTTATGTTGATCGTAGTTTTATATCAAAAGATATAACCATTTGAAGTCGAATCGGCTCGTAAACTTGATTATTTTCTTAGAATTCATTTGTTTTTTTAATAAAATGTAACAAGATCGAGCTCGACTCGTCTACTACTCGACTCGAATAATACTTTTTGAATTATAAAAAACAATATTTAATTATAAATATAATTATTTAAATATTTATTTAATGAGGCTTGATTAGCTTGCGAGGTATTCGATTACTACTTATATTGGATTTAGTTGACAAAATTAGCAGCAGGGGTGGAGAACATGGTTAGTATATTGAATTTAGTTGACAAAATTAGCTGCAGGGGTGGAGAACATGGTTAGGTAGCTAATGATATCAACAAAGCACATTATGATTACTACTTTTGGCGGCTTGCCATTTTCAATCTTGTAAATTTTATGTATGTCTTGTAAATTTTATTTTTTTCCTTTCTTTTTTTTGAGTAATGATCCGGACACAACCGTTATGACACAACGAATGTCACATCATGTATCGACACCATTGATCATGATGTAATAATGATCAATTAGTTTAACATGCATCACCTTGAAACAAAGAAAGCAAAGATATACGTTGATGGTGGGTTTGTGTATGATTTGGCGATGTCACTGCATAAAATGCCAATGTCACTGCATAAATTGTTGATGTCACTGCATAAAATGCCAATGTCACTGCATAAATTGCCGATGTCACCGCGATAAAATGTTAATGTCATTTGATATATCGATTGCCGATGTCATCGTGATAAATTGTTGATATCACGCATATATGATTGCCGATGTCATCGTGCATAAAATGTTGATATCATGCATATATGATTGCCGATGTAACTGCATAAAAATATGAATTAATGTGAAAGATTTATGTTGATCGTAGTTTTATATCAAAAGATATAACCATTTGAAGTCGATTTTATGAAGAAATTAAGTCGGAAAAATATCAAATGTCATCACGGTGTTGTTTTCTCAAATGTCACTGCATCCCGGTGATCACTACATCTCGATGGTCTCTGCATCGCGGTGTCTCTGCATCGGGGTGGCCACTGCATCGCGGTGGCCACTGCATCGCGGTTTCACTTCATCACGATGTCTCTACATATATGATTGCCGATGTCACTACATAAATTATTGATGTCATTCATATTTGATTGCCGATGTCACTGCATAAAATGTTGATGTCACTGCATATCTGATTGCCGATGTCACTGCATAAATTGTTGATGTCACGCATATATGATTGCCGATGTCACTGCATATATGATTGTCGATGTCACTGCATATACAATTGTCGATGTCAATGCATCGTGGTGGTCAATGCATCGCGGTTGTTAGTGCATCGCGGTGTCTCTGCATCGGGGGTGGCCACTTCATCGCGGTGTCTCTGCATCGGGGTGGCCGCTGCATCGCGGTGTCACTTCATCTCGATGTCTCTGTATATATGATTGCCGATGTCACTACATAAATTGTTGATGTCATTCATATAGGATTGATGATGTCACTGCATAAAATGTTGATGTCACTGCATATATGATTACCGATGTCACTACATAAATTGTTGATGTCATTCATATATGATTGCTGATGTCACTGCATAAAATGTTGATGTCACTGCACAAAATGTTGATGTCACTACATATCTGATTGCCGATGTCAGTACATAAATTGTTGATGTCACGCATATATGATTGCCGATGTCACTGCATATATAATTGTCGATGTCACTGCATATACGATTACTGATGTCAATGCATCATGGTGGTCAATGCATCGCGGTTGTTAGTGCATCGCGGTGTCTCTGCATCGGGGGTGGCCACTTCATCGCGGTGTCACTTCATCGCGATGTCTCTGCATATATGATTGCCGATGTCACTACATAAATTGTTGATGTCATTCATATATGATTGCTGATGTCACTGCATATCTAATTGCCGATGTCACTGCATAAATTGTTGATGTCACGCATGTATGATTGCCGATGTCAATGCATCGTGGTGGTCAATGCATCGCGGTTGTTAGTGCATCGCGGTGTCTCTGCATCGGGGGTGGTCACTGCATCACGGTGTCTCTTTATCGAGGGTGGCTACTGCATCGGGGTTGCCCCTGTATTACGATGGTCAATGGATCGGGGGTGGTCAATGCATCGCGATGTCTCTGCATCGGGGGTGGCCACTTCACCGCGGTGTCTCAGATCGGGGTGGCCATCAGATCGCGCGGTGTCACTTCATCGCGATGTCTCTGCGTGTATGATTGCCGATATCACTGCATAAATTGTTGATGTCACGCATACATGATTGCCGATGTCTGCATAAAATGTTGACGTCACTGCATATCTGATTGTCTATGTCACTGCATAAATTATTGATGTCATTCATATATGATTGTTGATGTCACTGCATAAATTGTTAATGTCACGCATATATGATTGCCGATGTCACTGCATATATTATTGTCGATGTCACTGCATATGTGGTTAAGTAATCGGGGCCGTGACTGCATCACGGTGGTCAATGCATTGGGGGTGGTCAATGCATCGGGTTGGGCAATGCATCGCGGTGGTCACGGCATCGGGGTGGGCACAACAACACGGTGATCACTGCATCCCGATGGTCTCTGCATCGTGGTGTCTCTACATCGGGGGTGGCCATTTCATCGCGGTGTCTCTGCATCGGGGGTGGCCACTGCATCGCGGTATCACTTCATCACGATGTCTCTGCATATATGATTGCCGATGTCACTACATAAATTATTGATGTCATTCATATATGATTGCTGATGTCACTGCATATCCGATTGACGATGTCACTGCATAAATTGTTGATGTCACGCATATATGATTGCCGATGTCACTGCATATATGATTGCCGATGTCAATGCATCGCGGTGGTCAATGCATCGCGGTTGTTAGTGCATCGCGGTGGTCAATGCATGGGTAAAAAAAAATGATCAGCGCCTGTTTTGAAAAAGAAAAAAAAACAAGGTGAACGATTTATGTTGATTGTAGTTTTATATCAAAAGATATAGTCATTTGAAGTCGATTTATGAAGAAAAGAAATCGATTTTATGAAATTAAGTCGGAAAAATATCAAATGTCATCACGTTGTTGCTTCATCAAATGTCAAATCCCGATGGTCGCGATTCTGGTGTCACTTCATCGCGATTACGCATGTATTGCGGTGGTGATGCGCGCGATTGGTCCATGCGATAACGGGGTGGAGGCACGGCACAAGAACGTGGGAATGCATCGGGATTGTCACTGCATTGCGGTAGTCAATGCATTGCGGTGGTTATGACATCGCGATGGTCAATGCATCGGGATGGTCACACCATCGCGGTGTCAAAAAAAAAAAAGAAAAAGAAAAAAAAAAACAACTCAGCGCGCATTTGAAAAGGAAAAAAGAAAAAAAAAGAAGAAAAAAAAGAAACCAAAACACAACAGCAACATGTCTTTCTATATAAATAAAATTGGTAACTAAACATTATGCTGCTCCGTTCCGTCTTTTTTATTTTTTTTTATTTTTTTTCTTCATTATTATATTTTTAATTTATGTATGCATGAAATTAGATTTAATGTGATGTGAATCCATTTATAGATTTTTGTTTTATTTCATGTGTGAAAATATATATATTTTTCATTGAATTCAATTACTTTATGAACATATCAAAGATCGGAATGAAAATAGTGCAAAACAAACAGGTCAATAATTTTCATGACGTGGAATTTACAATAATTCTCACCGATTATTCATAAAATGCTTCAAAATAACTTAAACCCTATCCAAAAGTAAAACCCCTTGAACCACATCAACACACTTCATTTCCGGCAGGTACCCAGCCGAGAAAGAACGGAAAAAAAAATGTCTGCTTCACGTCTGTTCACTCTCGTCGGAGCTTCCTTTTGCCGGAACCGCCTCCGTCACCACAGCATCCCTGTCTTCCTCTTCTGTCTGAAACCTCCAGCAGTTACCTCTATCAAGCTCGTCTCTTCTTCATCATCACTGTCCTTCCCCCGGCATTCTTCTTCCGCTGCGGTGGCGTCGGAGGCGAATTCTTCTACCACCACAACCATTACCAGCTATGATGATGTAGAGACTTCCTCTGTGATTTTGAATGATCATCCTTGGCCGGAGTGGGTTGCGTTTGTTGATAATCTTAAGAGCAAAGGCTATTTTATTCGAAACTCTTCCACGTCGGATGTGGCTGCCGGTGGTGATGATGATGGAGGTGCTGTGAATGACTTGAACTCATTGAAGTTCGCCTGTCTTAACTTTGCTCGTGACCGCTTTGATATTTTCAAGTGAGAAACTATCACTTAATTGTTCTTCGTTTCTTCCTTTCTCTATTCATGACTTACTAACCAAATAGCTCAAAAGATGAATCACTTTTGATTTTTAGAGTTTGGAATCATATGCTTTCATTCAATCTTTCTGTTTTTTGCTAATTATGAAATCCAAAGTCCAGATTGTTCAGTTTTTACTTTTAAGTAATCAAACTTATGAAATCCGAATTCCAGATTGTTGAGCTTTTAACTTTCAAGTAATCAAACAAAAATGTCTACATTGTACTGGTTCAACTAAAGTGAAACTTACAGAAGACAAACAACAATTTGTCTTTATGCTTACATGTAAATGGTCTTATTGGCAGGTGCAATGAAGACATGGTGTAGAGTTTTTTTTTTTTACTTGAGGGTTAATTGCTCCTTTTCTGTTTAAGATAAGTGTATTGAATTTCAGTAAGGACTTCAGCTAATTGCTTGCTATACGTTTGCAGATATCTTTCTAAGAAAGAAATTCGGGCATTAGTTGACAAGGGATGTCCTAATCTTTTTAGAAAGGCTGTGAATTCTGGCAAAAGGTTGCGAGCGTATCTAAAACTTAATGAAGGAGATGTAAGTTAACAGAATTGCTCAAAGTTTGGAAAGACGAGACATTTTGATATTCCACTGAGATGATTATTCAAATGCAGGTATGCAATGTTTGTCTACTGCGTGGATCATGTGATAGAGCTTTTTATTTACTAAAGGACTTTGAAGCTACTGCTCGTACTGTGGACATAGTTCGCTTATTGATGTTGTATGCAATAGACCCGATGGTTTCTTCTAGGGATGTTAAGACTCCAGACAGAATGGCCATTGAGGCATCTGCTAGAAAATTGCTCACTGAGTTGATTGAGTTGAGCGAAACAGAACGCGATCCTCATCTTATTGACCATGATGTGGAGGTTATCCATAAAAAGGACCAGTCTAAGTATGAGAATAATGAATATGCTGAAATGAAGAGAGGTGATTGGATGTGCCCCCAGTAAGTCATCTGTGGATTGTTGGTTTGGAGTGTTACGATTTTAATTTTTTTGTGATGAAACTTTGCGTTCATAATACATCGTAAAGGAAGAACATTTGAAAAGATTATGATCATTTTGCTGCAGTTATATGTTGTATATCTTGCCCATTTCTCTGAAGCTCTGTAAAATTATGTTGTAGATGCAATTTCTTAAATTTCTCTAGAAACCTGCAATGCCGGAAGTGCTCAGAAGATGGGCCTAGGAGAGTGGGCGGGAATGAAATTGAAATGAAGAAAGGAGATTGGTTATGCCCTGAGTGAGTATTTCATTATTTTGCTTATTTTATTTTCCAAATAAATATACTCATCGATCGTTTCTCAATTCCTTACTATGCTGCCATATGGCCCATACCTCTGAGGTTTTCGTTGGTATAGCATAATCTGAAAATATGCCTCTCATTGATGTATAAGCTGTGGAAATAAGTCCTTAAAACCGGAATGACCCCAATACTGAAGAAAAATCATTAAGCAAAATGTTTCATAAATCTCATACATTACTTTAAAAAAAAAAAATCGAACATGTCCTGGTTCTCATATCCTTTTATGATTGGAAACTTGTCTTCCCAAACTATTTCTCCAGTATTTTCACGTTGTGCAGCCTGACTTTTACCCTCTAGTTTATCTTTATTTTCAAAAGCTGCTTTTCATTTGTGGATACCTTGCCTATTTTCTTAGTATTGCTGCATTTATCATTTGCTGCAGATGTAAATATATGAACTTTGCAAGGAATATGAAATGCTTGCAATGCAAATCAGTGGGACCAAAAAGCGTTTCGTTTGGTGAAAGGAAACAAGGTGATTGGGATTGTCAGAAGTAAGTATTACCTTTATGCTATTCATTATTTCTTTTATGTTACCCAGAAGCTCATATTAAGTTAATCTGAAGATTGGTATTTTTAACTTCAAGAGAAGTGCCCGTGACGTTTTACGGGCTTATTATAAATTTGATAAATGCCACAGAATTCTTTTGCAATCTCTGCACTGAACACATGATGTATACCAAATCTGTGACTGAAAAGGGGGAAAAAATTGAGGTAGAGTGGAACATTTGCCAGGTGTAAATTCTCATTAGATTCCAGGAGTCAAGGTGTTCAAGAATGCCACTGACTGAAAAGAAACCTATCTTCACATGTGATTCGACAAATTTGGAGGAATAACGGCTTATTCAGTCTGTCTGGCCTTTGTAAATAAACGGCTAATGTTTTATTTTTTCTGTCGAGTTTCAGAGTTGTTGCCTGTTTTGTCAACCTGATCACAAATGTTAAATCGGCACAGTTTTTTTTTGTTATCCTTAGCTTTGCCTCACACTCTTTTTATTGATGGATGTAGGTGCGGTTTCATGAATTTCGCCAGCAATGCCAGTTGTAAACGCTGCCAAGATCCACGTACACAGGGTAGGCCAGGAGATTGGGAGTGTCCCCAGTAAGTTTCATATTCTATACTACTATTGATTACTATTTCACTTTTCAGACTTCAAAATAAACTTGCATTTTGTTTTCCGAATTGAAATAGGTGTCGTTTTTGGAATTATTCAAGAAACGCATCATGCAAGAAGTGTGACAAGAAACGTCCTGCTATGTAAGAGAAGCGTTATACGAGCTGATCATCAAGAAACCTTTCAGAGATAGTGAACTTGCATGCAATCCAATCCAATCCAATCCAAAGATATTTTATTTTGACAACATGTATCAATACACCATCTCCCCTTCAGACTGTTTTGAAGGCTCCAATATGACCAGGCTTCAGGACTGTTTTCTTTCTCATGGCCTGGAATATTCAACTGAGGTATGGATTGCAGAGAAGGAAAAAGGAAAAAAGACGGCAAAATATATGATAAGAAAACGCAAACATCATGTCTATACGGAGTAGTGCTGGGCCTGCTGGCAAGGGCAAGAGGACGATCTTTGTTGTTGTTGTTGTTGTTGACGGTATTGCTAATCTTGAAACGTTTTATGGCATTGATATGTTTTATACCTGGTAGTCAAATATAACATTGAAACTTTATGCTACTTTGAAGAAAAACTAGTTTTGCATTGTTTATCTGATTGGATCAGGGTAATGGTGTCAATATCATAATAATAATAAGCCAATGAAGCGGCGACAAGGAATGAAACTTAGTAAATGAAATTCCTGGAAAATGTTACAAGATCTTATCTCAACTCTAGTGATAAAAAGAATTATACAACAAAAAAAAAAACTAGCAGCAGTATAAATTCAGTCTCCAAGAATGTATATGCTCTATAGTACAAGTTTCAAAACACAAGATAAATGACATTTTTTTTGTAGTCCCACCTTGAATATGTCTCTCTCTATTCTACCACCAACACTCCCAAAATCAAAAGCTATAACCAAGATCAAGAAACTCTGTGATTTAACATGCTAACATAAGTCTAATAACCTGTACATCTTCTTCCCCAGACCGAACGAACCATTGTTGTCGGTTAATGGGAAGGGGGTACTTACTCTGTTTGATTTTTTGTTGTTGTTGTTGTTGTTTATGCAGCAGCAGCAGTACACTAAAATGAGCTTCGCTTAGCTAGTGTGCAAATGCAGCGTGGTCAATAGGTTGTTGAGGCGGTACCACGTCCGCCGCAGCAGCAGCTGCTGCTGCAGCACCACCTGCATTCCTCCGCTGCCTTTCACGAAGATATAGGACAGTAAGCAGGCAAACAAAGAGTGTCAAAATTGTTGCATTGCCTTCTTCCATGATCACGTTGTCAATCCAATTTTCCAATTTTGGGTATACCTCAGGCAGTGAATCAACCACTTTAACCTACATCCATGTTCAAACAAAACCCAATGTGAATCAATTTTCAACAGGCAATCAAGCAAGAAAGAAAGTACTTTGACGAGACTTTATGGTAGGTACATTCCACTACACTGCATGTCCAGAGGCGTTAAAATCCTCTTGAATGTAAAACATACAACTGTCTAACATGGTAACTAGCTGTATATTCTTCCTCAAATAATTATCCAACTCAAAAGCTTGGAGCTTTCCATAAACGGGAATTAGACAATTAAGCACCATTTCCACTGATGTTAAGTACTAAAGATATCAAATAAGTAGCAACAAGGAAAATAACAGAGATAATGCTTACCATCCAACTGTCAGCATAGTTCTTTCGCAACCACAAGCTTCCCAGCGCTAAAGTTACCGGCAACTTTGCAGCAGGATCTTGTTGTAGTGCTTGATCATAATAACGTTTGGCAAGGTGAAGGTCCAATGGAAGCCCTTGGCCATGCTCATGCATGTACCCCAAGTTGAACATGGCTTGAGGATTCGATTGAGACTTAGCATGCATATAGGCCTCGGCTGCACGTTCAAAATCTCGTTCTGTACCCTGAGAAACACAGCAAGAAAAAAAAGGGAATTTCATAACTGTCTCCCAGAACAAATTCTGCTACCCTTAAGCTCCCAGGAAAAAAACAATTAAGGTTGTATCATCACAGCTCAAAAATCTTGGGCCTGATGAAAATCAACTTCGATCGCAATTATGAGCTCACATATAGTATACCAATTTTCCTGAGTAACAATGATTGTTAGTGATCAATCAATGTGAATTCCAAACTTCCACTCAACATCAATTCAAGGGAACTCTTGCGTAGAAATGATTTTGAGGCTGGGAAATTAGGAAAGATCTAAAATAGCTCAATCCTTTATTTTAAGTTATACACTTGCTATCTTGGTAGGTTGCTCATTCAAACTACCAAGTATAGTCAATCGAATGGATGATGGATCCAAGAAGTTCAGTAGCATATAGAGAGAGATTCATCTCTTAGGCAAGGCACTGTATAATTACTTTTCTCTGCTGCACCCTCTGTTTTAAGTCAGCAACTCGAAGAAAGCTATACCTCGACCAAAAATCAAGACCAAAACAGCCCCCCGACCCCCCCCCCCCCCCAAAGAAAAAAAATCATCCTCCACCACATTCACCGAGCCCTGTCCCAACCATCACATCAACTACTTGCCCACCATCTACAAACACAGACCCAGCAATCAACCACCACACCACCATGTTTCAACACAATGCGAGTTTCACACCACCTCATAGATGTATAACACTCTTCTGCCAAAGATTACATGCTAAGCCCATCTACCACGGCTATGAAACCTCAAAGTACCCCACCTTGCCAGTACACCCACGCTATGAAGAAAAGAAAGACCTAAGATGCATCATCTAGAAGTAAAAATGTTAAAATAAAAACATATGGGGAAGTGGAGACCAGCGCCTATAGAGCAAAAAACAATCAAGCGTTACCCAACTGAGTGAGATCAGCTGTATGGATCATTTATCAATCCCCTTTGCAGTTATAAATAATATTTAGGACAAACAATCGAGGGCTGGAAGATGAAATACGAAGTACACATGACAAGTTGAAAAGGTGAGAATATTTTTAGTCATTCCACTTGGCTCATTTTGTTTTGATGAGCATGTGAGCGGAACTCACTTTGGGATCATTTCTTACGGCTAGACTTAAAGCCCAGGCTTAAACTTTGGTAGCAGGTTGGAAAAAGGTTTTGCACGAGTAAAAATAATATATTGCAAAGTGGTGTGATGAACTTACCCTACCATAGTAATAGGCATCACCTATCAGCAAAGCAGCATGCTCATTACCCTGCTCAGAGGCTTGCCACCATAGAGCATGAGACCGCTGGTGCCGCTCAGCATCTTTACAGATTCCAGATTCCCCTATGCACATACTTTGTTCCCCATACTTGTCAAGAATCCATGCAGCATTGCTCTGTGCCACTTCATAACCCAACTCTGCCATCCTTGAGTATATGAGGAAGGCTTTACCGACATCACCTTTTAGGTAAGATTCTAATGCCCATCTAGACAAGGAACTCCATGGTCCACGCTCAGCGACTAGCTTGAACAAAGCAGTGGCCTGTAAAAATGATCCCATATAACAAGACCAATCAGAACAAAACTCTTCTAATTCAACAAAACAAAAGAAACACATTTTCATTTGCCATGCTCATGCAAAAATTAACAAGACATATTTGTAATATCAGAATCAGGACTCCTTCCACCAAGCTAAAATGAGTATCGTGTACAAAAGCAAAAAATGCATCTAGATTCATAAAAGCAAACATGAAACTCAATGTGTACCAGGGCAAGGTTTTTTCTCAGCCCCACGCCAGTATGGAACATCTTTCCTAATTGGTAAAATGCCTTTGGTTGGCCTGCATTTAGCGCTGTTATAAAGTAGTTGGTGGCTAGCTTCAAATCCCTCTTCACGCCAAGCCCCTTCAGATACATCACCCCAAGGTTGTAGTATCCACCAGCTTCCTCATTCTCAGCAGCTTTCTCAAAATACTCTCTAGCCTGTCAAATAGAGTAAACATGCCACATGGCACAATATCAAAATCGACATGTTAACAAAGCCAGAGGCTATTCGATATGACTTATTAAAGGAACAAATGTCCACACACGTGCGGGGGTGAACGGTAGGGTCGAACCTATTTGAACCTATCTACACAGTTTTGCCTGTTTTTTTTAAAAGACTTGTTTCTACCACAACTTTAACAATGATTGGGCACAACAATAAGGTGCACTTGATAACTGAAACTTAAGTTGATTTCTTAAAGGAGCTCAAAATTAAACCAAAAAGAAATGCTGAAACAAACTCTCAGCATATTGCTCTACCATAGACCCAGAAAGAAGAAAAAGTGGACAATTTTAAGAAGCGAGCTTCTATCCTAAGAACTATGAAAGCTGACCAAAGAACTCTTCCAACACACAAAAATAATTTTAGGTTTTAAAGATTGCTCCTCGGGAAATTGCATGTAGAACTACTCCACCAAAGGTAAGTGACCAACCTACTGGCATGCATACATGAATCACATACAAGTATGGTTAAACACTAGTCACATGTAATGTAAAGCTAATATATAAGGCTGCACATTTTATCATATTAATAATATGCAGATTGCAGTATAAAGGAAATCAATTCTTACCTTAGTGTAGTTCTTCTTTTCGACTCCATAACCCTTGACATATAAATAGCCCATCCCATTATAAGCTGAGAACAGCTGTTGCTTGGAAGCTAGAGTTAACCACTCCAACGCTTTAGTGTAGTTCCTTTCCACTCCAGCTCCTCTAGCATATATCTCACCGAGAAGTTCCATCGACCTGGGTTCACCCTTGTCAACAGCCTTCAAAAACCAGGACAACGCCTTGACATGATCACGTCTAACTCCTCTCAAGCCAAAATAGTAAAATATCCCAATTTTATACATAGCTCCTGCATTCCCTTTCTGAGCTTGATACTCCAGAATCTGAAAATCCTCGTCCTCCTCTCCTCTCGACTTTCTGAGTGCATCCTTATTTTCCTCTGCTCCACTATGAATCCTAACAGGTTCCATCACCGGTGAATCCTTCGAAATAAGAAAGCTATTCACAGCTACCTCTGCCAACTCTGAATACAACTTCACTGCTTTCTCGTGCATCTACAAAAACAGAAAACTTTACCAGTTTAGAGGAATGACAGGAAATGCCCAGTACACCACTATAGTAGAATAATTTTCACCACCACTAAAAAAAAAAGTAGGGCGTCTATAGTGACACCACACCAAACCTACTTTCAGGGCAGCACAATAACCCTTTTGACATCTGAAAAGATGGTGCCATGATAGATGTTGTGTTGTCCAAATTAAAGAGACCATTTTTTTAATGGAGAAAAACTTCAACCAGAACACTCAATAATAAAGAGTGGCAATGAAAGTCTGTAGCTTCTCCTACTTCAAAGCTGAACATCCACATTTTTAATGAGTACTCTCCAGGTCATTGTGGAACACATAAGAATGATAACTAAATCATTAAAAGCAACAAAATAAAAATTACATCTTGGCGATAATAGGTGTAAGCAAGAGCCATTTTGGATTGCATATTTCCGCCGTCAGCAGCAAATTTGTGATGCAAAAACGCCTTCGCCTTACTCTTCTCTCTCATAATCCCCATACCGTACAAAAACCCCATCACCGACTGCGAGTGCGGATGCCCGGCTGCAGAAGCAGCCTCGATATCAGCCTCAGCCTCAGCCATAGCCCGAGCATCTCCTCTACTGGAAGCACCAACCATCTTCTTCACGGCCATATAGTAAACCGCCTCAAAATCATTCTCATTGACGCCGGAGCTTTCGCTTCCGGCAGCAGCATCTTCGTTGGACAAATTGAAATATGGCAATGAGCTCAGTCCGGGCTCGAAGATAGGGCTCCATGAACCGGGGTCGAGATCGGCATCGGACTTGGCGACGGAATCAGTGAAGTCGTCGAACTCGGAGTTTGACGGATCGGATTCGGAAGTGGAATCGGTTAGGTCCTTGATGTTGAGGTCATCCTGATTAAGAATGAGAACGTATGGTCGGGCGATGGTAGAAATCGGAAAGAGAGCGACGACGAAGAGAACAGAGATCAAAAAGCAGCTGAATTTCCTACTTCTTAGTATCATCTCTGATTATTAATGTAAAACCGGAGACGGCAGAGATAGCCGGACGGGACGCCGGACGGTAAGGATAAGGTATGGACGTGGAGTTTCTTGATGGGGAAGGTGAGGGTCCTGACCTGAGGGATTAATTATGCAATTATATATTGTAATAAAAAAAAATTATGCAATTATATGTTTCGTTGGATATTGCCACGTTGATTTGTGTGTTCCTTAGCCATTCAGCGGCTGCCATGTAATCTACCATGACATTTATTTTTATTTTTTTTAATAGAAAATTTGTGTTAACTGTTAAGAGAATAAGGCTCAGGCTCGCTTGGATGTAATTTTTGAGGTCGGATCCTCTGTCGTAGGTTAAACACTGCAGAGGCTGCTGTGACGTCAAAACGACGTCGTTTGGTAGGGAAACGGCTTCGTTTTGGTCCTAGCTTAAAATTAGGGCAATGACGGATACACTTAGGCGGCGGCGTGTGGAGGCAAAACGACGTCGTTTCACGTCACAGCATACACAGCAGGGGCACTTTCATGGCAGAGGATCCCAATTCGTAATTTTTTGAGTTTTTTTTCTATTTTATGGATTAGAAAGATTCTATATTCTGTAAAACATTACCTTTTGTACAGTTTTTTGTTTTTTAATAAAAATATCCAGTTTCGACAAAAAAAAAAAAAAAACTGTTAAGAAAATAAGAAATTTGATGTTTTTTTTAAACCAATAAATTTGATAATTATAAAGGGTATTGCATATGTTATAAGATTATTAATAATAAGGGCAGAATTTTTTTTTCTGCTAATTTGAAAATAAAAATATATAAATAGGAGCGTGAAATATTTTATTGAGCAAAAATATCAAGATTTTTTTTTTTTTTTTAGTGGAAAAACAGATTTTATTAGGCACTATCCAAAATGCAGGCATGTAGAACATCCGAAGGGGGAGAGTACCATTCCAAGATCTTAGTTTAGAAGCGTCTGCACTAGAGAATCCAGAGGGCATCGCCGTGCGTTTAACAAAAGTAAAAGAAAAGACACAGAAGAATAATTTCGACAAGTCTTTTGTACTGCCACAATCTGACCAACGTCGGATAAATCTTCATCTGCCGATTGCATTTTCTGAATAGTTGTCAAAGAATCAGCCTCAATGATGAGCCTTTGATATCCATAAGCAACAACGTAAGAGAGCCCATGGAATACGCCTATCGCTTCTGCCTCAATAACAGAGGTGTTTGTGCCTATGTGAAAGGAATAAGAGTTGAGAATTTCACCCGTTTCATTTCTATAAATTCCACCAACTGAGAGAGAGTTATTTTTAAGACAAGCATCAAGCATCAACAAGTTTTTTCAACCAAAAAAAATTAACAAGTCTTTATTCTATTGTAATTTAAATTCTCACATACAATTACAAAAATAAATATATATTTTTTAATTAAATTATCAAAAAATGTTATCATTTCACTACATTTTTCCTTTATTCGTCCTCTTTATTTTACATCTCATTTAATATTTTCGAGGTTATTTTCGAGGTCATTTTTATAATTTAAAAAAAACACATATACAATGGAATAGTGAAACTTTTGATTTGATGTGAGTTCCACTACATCAGGGGTTATAAACCGTGGATTTTGTCATTTTCACGCAATTTATATTTTCACTGTCTTGATTCATATTTTTTTCTTCTTTTTTATCCTTTTTTTTTAAGAAACGATCTCTTTATTTTGGTTTAAATGGGATATTTATATATAAAAATAAACTATACAATCGGTTCGGAGACAAAAAATGATATACAGCACTAATCACTATCAAACTACATTATTATCCATGTCATGCTAGATGTAGTTCTCGCGTCTTCCGTATAGCTTGGGAGATAAACACCGATTTAGGGGGGCCTGTGGCGATCGTCATGGTGGAATTCTTCGATGCGCCAATACCAAATACTTGAAATTAGTTCCCGAAACAGAAACCTCCAGAAGACGATGTTATCTTTCTTGTACATGTCCTTTTGTAAACATTTGTCAAGCCAGGCTGGGACATCATGGGTGTTGACAAATTCGTGCCGGTGTTGGTGGTGCACGATATCTTTCCACATTCTACGGACCCAACAAGAATCTCTAAGGGCGTGAAGGATGGATTCACTATAGCTTCCACAGGATGGACACAAATCATCGTTAATAACGTGACTCGCAGTAAGTGTGCCAGCTGTGGGGATGGAGTTCATACGTATGAGCTAGAGCAGATGGTTGCCTCGAATTGGGCCTTTGATATTCCAGATTCGTTTCCAATTCACATTATCATTACTCCCATGGGTTGAAAATTTACAGACTTCATGATAGGCCGAGCTCACCGAGAATTCGCCGGGGGGTTGGCCGGCCCAAAAAGGTGCTCCTGATTCGTCCAAAGTTAATATCTCTCTTAGTTCATTCGCAGCAAAGAAAATATGTCTCCATATAAAAGAGGAGGTCGGCTTCGGAGTCGCAAAGGGTGAACCATATTTCTGTGTCATAATCTACACCCAAAGTTTGTTAGGATATGTCAGAATTTGCCACGCGAGTTTTGCTAAAAATGCAGTATTCATCTCTCGGGCTTTGTGTATTGCTAAACCACCATGAAGTTTGGGTCGACAGATATTTTGCCAAGCTACATGGTGAATTCTCCGCTTTTCTTCGTTGTCAGCCCAAAAAAATCCGCGGGCAAGCCTGCCCAATTCATCCGTGATAGAGGCTGGTAATTTGACCGTCTGCATGTGGTAAAAGCCGTCGTGGTAAGCACTGTTTGGGTGAGGATGGCTCGACCAGCAACTGAGAGAGAGAGGAAGCTTTCCAAGCCTGAAGCTCGGACCGGACTTTATCAACAATGTAGGTGAAGTCCTCTTTTTTAACTCTTCCATGGTGCAACGGAACGCCAAGGTATTTTTCAAAGTGTTGGGTGTGTGTCATTCCGAGGACTTCCGCAATACAACTAGTGGTTTGAGAGCTGATATTAGAGGAGACTGCAAACTTTGATTTTGCGGCTAACTTTCTGGACCGATATAGCACAAAATTCTTGTAAGACTCGATCCATTTCCTTGGCTTGATCAATAGAGGCTTCAGAAAAAAGAATAAGATCGTCTGCGAAAAAAAGATGGGAAAGCCGTTGTCCACCCCGTGAAACTGTTATCGGTTTCCATTTGCCAACGTTTATTGAAGAATTTATCATCTGACTTAACACATGCATCACAAGAACAAACAAATATGGGGCTAGGGGGTCCCCCTGTTTGAGGCCACGCCGTGGGTTGAATGCCTCAAGAAGGTGACCATTCCAAAGGACCTCAAGGGAAGTGCTGGATAGGGAGTACATAATAATATCAATCAGACCACTGCAGAAGCCAACCAACTGAAGATTGTGTCGTAGGAATGACCAGTTAACCCTGTCATAGGCTTTCTCGAGATCCACTTTAATAATCATAATACCTTTCCGACCCGACTTTCGTTTCATTGTGTTAAGAACTTCTTGAGTGATAATAATGTTGTCCGAGGTCTGTCTTCCGGCAATGAAAGCGTTTTTGCAATTGCCCGCGAGTATGCTAATCACCAGACGCAACCAATTGGCAATAATTTTGGTTATAATTTTTGCGGACACATTAGCGAGTGCTATCGGGCGGAGCTGGGTAACCGATTCCGGCGATTGAACTTTCGGAATTAGCGAGATGAATGTCATGTTTGCCTCAGAAGGAAAAGAGTGCCATTAGGCATCAATGACATAATTGTTTAGTGTCACATCAAAATTAAATTGCAAAAAAAGCATTATCATTTATTCTCACTCCCTCCTTTTAAATTACTTCAACATCTTACCTACAAACCACCGACGCTTCAATATATGTGTCAGTGCGTTGTGTCAGACACTTTTCCGACACGACACGCGATCGATACGTCTCTCACACATGTTAGCTAATTAAATTAATATTATTTAAGTTTGTAATATCTGATATGCTATCGCTACTTCTCGATATTCCGTATGCAAAAAAAAAAATCAATTTTTTTTACTTTAGTTTTCTTCCTTAAAAACGTTAAAATATACGATTTCAAGTCTAATTATAATTTGACAAGTAATACTTAGCTTCTACTTTTTTCTATAAACAATTATGTTTTAATTCTTTTTAAAAAAAAACATGATTTATAAATTATAATATATTGAAGGTCAAACACTTTTTTGCATTATCTTTCGAAATCATATAAAAGTCGAATATTTATTTTAGATATTAAATGAAATTACGTATTACGTATCTTACTTTTTCTAGTTATTCAGAATTAATAATGAATATGGGTTTTGTTTTTGGTTTTGGTTTTTGGAACACTTCAAGGATGTTTTACAAGCTCGATACTAATTTATGGCGTTGACTTACTGTTTGGGCTAAAATGCAAATTTCGTCTTTGTAACTTGATATGTTTTGTAATTTTGATCCTGATTTTTCTTTGGTCATTATTTTGGTCATTTAAGTGATTTCTTTTTTTGCAAAAATGGTCCTGAACGCCGGAAAATATTGACTGGACAATTTTTCCGGCCAACAAAAATTCCATGTCATCCGAAATTGACATGTCATCCTTCCTCGTCAGCACAACTTTCCACATCAGCATTTTTTGCAAAACATAAAATGTTGCTATCGGGAGGATTCAAACCTAGACTTAAATTTTAAACACTTCTCCATCCAGGCTACAGTCATATATGTTCTTTAAACACAACATATTATTTATAGACACATTCAGTATAAAAATATTATAGATAATCTAATAATCCAGACAATTTTATTTTTTGTATAACGTATAGATAGTATTTGTTACACGTGGTGATACATTTTTTTTTACGAAGGTGATACATTTATTGAATGTTTATTTTAAGTAATATGGGAGGTTCTTAATTTTTTATTGTTTTTTTTAATGTATTTTCGTAAATATGCAATATATTTCTGTCATGTCATATTCTTCATTTCTTCCAATTATTTTTCATAGTCACTAAACTGAATATTTAATTAAATTAACAAATGAAACGTTAAAATGAATGTATTAATTTTAATTATTCTCATGAAACAAAAGCTAAGTCCTTGACAAAATGGGACAAAAGGAAATATCAATTACTCTGACTATAGCTAATGATACTGTTACGATCAGTCTGAAACAACAATTAACTGTAACATGATATAACATTGTTACATTGAATGATATTACATTTCATCAAAGATATATAGTACCATTGTCACATAATATTGCATGATTCGGTGTGTCAGAATGGTTCATTAAATTACGAGATTCATTGTGTTAGAGTGGTTGAAATAGTAATATTATTCAGAAATTTAAGATAAAGAAAGAAACTAATTCGATAAAAACAAGCATATATTAAGTAGTGGTAATAGTACCAAATACTTTAATGCTGTAAAACCATATGATCTAGTTGCCTTTTTTTCCTTGTCATAACTGTCTTAATCAACAAATTTGATTAAAAAAAACATATATTAAGTCACAGGCATTATACAATATATATTATACATAAAAAAGAACAATAAAAAAGCAAGAACCTCCCATATTACTTAAAATAAATATTCAATAAATGTATCACCACGTGTAACAAATATTATCTATACGTTATAAAAAAAATTTGTCTGTATCATTAGATTCTCTATAATATTTTTAACTGAATGTTCTATAAATGATATGTTGTGTTTTAAACAATAAATGTGGTTGTAACTCGGATGGAGAAGCGTCTAGATTTTTAGTCTAAGGTTGTAAGTTCGAATCCACCAAGAGCAAAATTTTATTCTTTGCAAAAAATGCTGATGTGAACGGATGACATGAAATTTTTTTTGCCGGAAAAGTTGTCCAGTCAGCGTTTTCCGGCGTTCAAGACCCATTTTGCCAAAAAAAAAAAAAAAACACTTAAAGGACCAAAATTGTGAGAGGAGAAAAATCAGGGCCAAAATTACAAAAAAACGTGTCCAGTTACACGACTAACTTTGCAATTTAGCCTACTGTTTGGGGCCCAAAATCATACATATTGTTTTCCTCATCTTCAAGAATTAGTAGCTTCATGAATGGAAATATCCATGTCAAGTTATAATGACGAGTCAAAATTACACTACAAGAAAAATGGCTTCTAACCATCGGATTTTTTTTTGCAGGCCGAAATTACGTCACTAAATGGCCTTTATAATGACGGAACTAAAATTTATCTCCCGTGATCGTGTCTACCGTCGTCAACGGACGGATAAAAAAATTTCTCTCATTATTTATATTTTTAGATAAAATTTAAACTTTCTAAAATAAAAAATAAAAAACCCACCCAACTATCAAACCCAAAAAATGGAGAATTGCCTAGATAGTCCTTATTTCTACAAGACATTGCTCAAATAATCTTTGACGAAAAGACATTTAGAAAGAAAAGAAGAAAACCGAAATTTAATGAAATCCCTATAAAGCCCCTCTTGAATCTTCCCCAAATTTCCCCCCTTTCCCAAATTCAACTTTTGAATATATAATTCAACTCTTCCTCTCATCTTTCTTCTTCTTTTTCTTCGTCTTCGTCTTCTTCTTCCTCCTCCATTTCAAACTCGTTTTCTTCACATAATGAGTTCAATTTCGTGTTCTATTTCTTCTTCTTCAACCGAAAATACGGTGTTCTTCATGCTCGTTTTTCTATTCTTCAAGCTTGTTTTTCTGTTTTTTATTTCGTGTTCTTCAAGCTCGTTTTTCTGTTCAAACGAGCTCGAATTCATTTTCCGGCGGGATTCCAGCTGGGCTCTGGCGACGGATTTTGGGGGTTGAATAAGATGGGGTGATTTGGGTTTAAACTCGTGTGATTTAGGTTCAAACTCATGTAACGAGTTCGAAGTTTGAATAACGAGTTTGATTTCGCGTAGCGAGTTCAAACTCGTGTGATTTGAGTTTAAACTCGTGTAACGAGTTCAAACTCGTTTTCAAAGGTATTTTAAACAAATAAGGGAAAAATATAAGAAAGACCATTATAATTCGTTTAATTTTTTTTTTTTAAATTTGTTTTAATGAAATCCTTTCGTTTCGAAAAAAAAAGGAAAAAAAAAAAAGGACGACCATCTAAACAACATTTTTTTCCGAAAAAAAATTATTCGATGCACATCTTTGTCAAACAGTCTTGATAAATACTGCCCCAAAAAAAAAAGTATCAGCGGAAAAAAATTCCATTTATCCTAATCCTTCGTTCTCCATAACGTCGCCGCCGTAGTTCTTCACTCACGACTCATTGCCGCCGCTATCTCTGTTATTCTCTCTTCTCCGTTTCCGTCTTTGAATCTCCATCGCCCAGCTCTTCAATCATCAATTTCCTCCTATAATCGAGACTAAACAAATGGAAAAGCTATGATAAAAGAAAATCGGTAATTAGTGTCATTGCAGGCAAGATTTCAAATTTTTTTCAATTTCGTTCCTTTTAATTGATTAACGCAATATTTTTTTTTAAAAATGTTTTGAAGAGTAATGGGTTTATAGTCAGCTTTAAATGTTGTTGTTCTCTTCGCATATTTGCTAAACTAACTCTTGTCTATTAGTATTAAATGTCTTCTGTTTTCATTGCTCAAAGGTGTTTACAGCCTTTGGAATGTCTATGGTAAATTGTTTTCCATTGGATGGGAACATATCAAACCAACAGAGTGTCTTCAGGTGGATATTTAACAAAAGAATTTTCTCTCGGGGACTTAGTGGAATGAGTTTGCTTTACAAGAAGACCTCTTATAAATTAAACAAGGCTGCTTAGAATTTTATGCTAAAAAACGAGAACAATGCAACCTTGAAATGGATTTTAGCCTGATCTCCTGATAAGTTGTCGTCGGTCTAGAGTTCCCATGGGTGGACTTTATGAGGCCTTTTAGGAGATCTTTTTTAGAATGAAATAATTCTGATTCATCCTAATGTGGTGCATCCTAATTCTTCTTCTTCCATGGTATTTTGATTTGCTCAATTGCTTTTGTTGACAGTCTTAGGAAGATAGATTACTTTCTTCAGCAAATGCATTATGCGGTTAAAAAACGTAGTAGAAACATATGGAAGTTTTGTGCTTGAGGCGGCTACATTGTTTTGTATAAAGAGTGTGAATCTCCATAATTTCAGCTTTTGATGTTCTATGCTTTTGTAAAAAAGCATTTATCAATTATGTGATTGACCCATCTATAGAAAATCATTGGTCTTTACTTTTAATTTTCAAGAGTTCAAGGTGCCAGTGATGATGTCAGCCTCCGAATATCTTTGTATCTATTGTATTTGTATGAAGTCTTTATAAATTCATTTTTTGTACTTACTGACCTTCTAATTCAAGTTGGTCACACATTTGATATTTCTAGTAAGTAAATATGGTATATCCGTGTGTTGTTGATTTTATCTAATCGCTTGTTCGCACCTAGAGTATCAGTATAGCTAAGAAGCTTACATGTCCAATTTCATTAACACTATGATTTTGTTGGTCATCATGATTTAAACCGAGTAGTATGGCTTCAATCATGTTATATCCAGAAGTTTTAGACAAGTGGTCAAGTTACTCAGAGATTGCAGTACATATAATGTTGTGTTCGTGTTGGACATGCCACGTTTATGATGATGTCTAAAGAATGGTACCAGTTGTGGCTATCTGCTTTCTTGAGTTACCGAGTTAGTTTTTTGTTCACTTTTCGGACATTTCATAGATTTTTGCATAGAGTACCTATAAGTAGGGTATGTATTACGGTTCAGGAGGCATGTTGATGAGTTCAGGTGTTGTTTACTAAGAGGAATGGTATATATGACTATCTGCTCATTGTAATTTCAACTATAACTATTTTGAAAATTTCACACTCACACCACCTGCAAAATCCTTTTTAGTATAAACCATTAAGTACTTAGCATAATGGTAGATACTTAGCACAATAGTAAGCTATAGTTTGTATGGCATCCTTGTGGTGATTGATGATATTTTAGATCTTCTCTCATGAATGGGGTAGTTTTGCGCCCTTTCATGTATGTGTGTGGACGAAGTTGTAGTTTTCCTCACCATGCAAGGCCAAAAGGTTCACCTATTATGTACTTGTCTATAGAGTGGTATTATATGTTGATTTTGGCTCCTTGATGTTTCAGTTACATGTAAAGGAAATTGGCGTTCTTCAATCAATTGAGCAGAATAAGCTGTATTTTGGAAATCTCGACAAAGGTATGTCTCTCTTCGATTTATTAATTCCATTGTTATGTGCATTTTTTAAAAGCTTTTGAAGTCATTTGATCATGTATCCCCTGTTTTCTTGAAAGTGAACATAAGAAGTACCAATGTCTTGAATAGGCTTATTAAAATTTGCTAATAAACGTCTATATTCGTTAACATCAGTATATCATATGACTCCAAATAATAAAGTGTGAGCCTATTGAATAGGATGAATGCAAGAGTAACGAAATATTAGGAGCTGTGAAACTAACGTCTAACTCATATTACAAGTAGCAATTTGACTCGTTTACAGCTAGAAAAACGGCATCGTCTCTTTCTTTCCCTCTATATTCTCTATATTGAAGGAAATTGTAAGTAATTTCGCCAATCAGGTGTTCGAAAGTTTTCCCTTGATTGATTCTTATTGTGATCGTATGTGATGCAACATTTGCATTGTATTGTGAGTGCCTCGTTGTTAGGATTATTTTGTTAATGGTAATAATTGTGCATTGAGAACTTTTTTTAGCCATTAGTCTTTGGACAACTGTAGCCACTTATTGATTTATATTGTAAATCTTTACTATACCTGTTGAACCTTCAAGCCAAATCTTAGAATGGTTTCACTATAACCGAACCAGAAACCAAACCATATCTAAATCCGGTCTGATCCGTTACCCGAACCATGCATAACCGAATAGAAACTGTAAATGAATTGTTTATAATTGAATGTTTATAGCCAAACCCAGTAACCACATTTTTATAACCATTTTAACCGAACCTTTATCCGAACAGTGTGATAAAAAACGAACAGTTACTAACTGAATACAATTTTTTTTAACCAACCGAATCGGGACAATGGAAATAAAAATTAGGTGATAATGACAAAATCACTGTTTGCTGGCTCAAATCTATTGTTCGTTGCAGTGGAACAGACCCAACTCCACTGTTTCGATATTTTTTTACGTAAATGACATTGAAAAGGGCATCAGAAAAATATCAAAATGAGATGTCAGAATATAAAGGACGAAGAATGATTTATTTTTTTGTTTAAATCAAAAGATGCATTTTTTTTTTTTTTTTTTGTAATCGAGCATGAGAGAATGCCAAATTAATGGAATTTAAATCATCATTTTTGCCAAAAAAAAAACAAGAGTTTCACTTGACTAAATGCCGGTTTTCATGTCTATATTGTCTTTCTTTTTATATTTTTTTATATTTGTCTATTGTTTATTTACATGCTGCTGATTTTTGTTTTTGTATTTCACAACCTCTAAAAGCTTGTAACACTTTATTGAAAATGCAAATTAGTGTTCACAACTTCTAAAAGCTTCTACACATGAAAATGCACTTTGACGTTATGTTGTTCACTACCTCTAAAAGCTTCTACACTTATAAAAAAAACTTCTACACTTTAATAAAAATGCAATGTGTCGTTAAAAAATCATACCGCCTATAAAATCATGTTTCCAAAGCCAATGTTAATCTCTTATCAACCATTTTTTGTCACTACAAATATAACCGTGAAGTATATATGTTCTAAAAGGAAAGATATTGCGTCTTGTGATTCTATATAACAAGATGAGGAGCTGAATTCATCCATCGATCACGATTTCTTTGTATAATAGGTATGGTTTTTTGTTTAGAAGTTTTAGAAATATAGTGTGTAATATAAAAACGAGTCATAAATAGCATCACTACTATCCATCACGACTATCACTATCACTACTAATAGCCAATGACTTCTTGTATAATAATGTGGTTACTTCATGCTTGTCATATTGTTTCTCGAAAACTTTCTATTTAATATTTAATTTCTATCATATGTGTTTATTTAATTTTTAATTTCTATCCTTTCTGTTTTGAGGGTATGGTAAGAATGATAGAGAGAATGTGGTTAAAATGATGGTGTTTTGAATATTATTTGTCCTAAAGCAAAATTTGCATTTTTTTTCGTTTCTTCTTCTTATTATTTTATAAATTCACCGTTTATAATTGAATTATGCAAATGAAATCATTGAACCACGAAACTCAATCCGTAGGGAAGCGTACGTTGCGCGGTCTTTTGTTTTTTATTTTTATTTCTATTTTTTAGAAAGTTAGAAGAAATGGCAGCCGTCAAAGGCTGTGATAAACTCTAAAATTATTTGCATCAGGGAGCTCTTCCTGTCTCCGGCACAGGTAATCTAGTGGCGCAACTTTCGGTACACGCCTATCACTTCGACCTTTTGCAAGAGCGAAAAGAACGTATTCTCGATTGATTCGCCGGAAACAGGGTCATTGTAGCCGGTAGTGTTCTCCTCCGGCCTCTAGCTGATTATCTACTATTGTCTGTACTATACAGAATATACTAATGGGTTCGACTGAAAAAGTTGGATATGAACCATCAACGGAGTTTGAGGAGGTTAAAATCGACCCGCTTTTTGACATCAGCTTATCTGACTCAACTGAGCTATGGCTTATTCATTATCCCAAAATTCAAGTAAGTTTACCTCCAATTTAATATTGCGTCTGGGGATTTTCATGTTCAAAGATTATATTCTCTGTTATATTGAACACTTACATTGCTTTGGAATATTCAGCGAGATATTCCAAGTGGTTTTTTTTTTTCCTTTCATTTTTGTTGATTTTGTGTCTGACATAAATTCAAACTCAAAAAGATGTTTAAAAAAATAATGTCTGTCTTGTGTATATTGTTATTGTTTTTCTGATTTTGTGTCTGACATAAATTCAAACTCAAAAAGATGTTTAAAAAAATAAATTTTAATTGTTTTTTTAAATTTTAATTTTTAGGTACACTGTTTTTACTCTACTGAATTGAAGACTTTTGAATGAATATATATATATATATATATATATATATATATATATATATATATATATATATATATATATATATATATATATAGTGATGGCAGATTCAAAATTTGGTGAAGTGTTTAGACCATAATTATGTACTGTTGCTTGGCTATTAATGTTCTTTGAGCGGTTTTTTTTTTCTTTTTTCTTGTAGAATTCTTCTCTTTCGGATCTGGATGGTCAAGAAGTTACGTTGAAGCTTCATCATGATAAAAACTTGGGGAGTTTTGTCGGATCATCTGGTATGGACGGTTCATCCTTTGCTGTAATTTAGTTTAACTTGAACTTTTTGAATTGGTTGACAAGATGTATGATTGTCATTGCTTTTTGCTGCACGTGGTGCAGGAAAATCGTATGATATGGTCAAAACCCCCGCCCTGAATAATGATATAGCTGTGTTCTTATCTTCAGCCACAGGATCTAAGATAGGTAAACTCTTCGAGGTTCATGCTAATTCTTGTTTAAGATAAAGAATTGTATCTGCAACGACGCATGAATCATCTAATCTAGCTGTATGATGATATTTAGCTCATTGCTTGATAGATGTTTTGGTCTTATTATAGTTCCAAATGGTTATGCTTTTAAGATGCTAAATGATGGAAATTCTTGCAAGCTTGCACATTTAAGATGCTAGTTTTTCTGTGTGCCCCCTGCGGTTGTTTGTAAACATCAAGAAAGCTGTTGGTGGTCATGATATAAAATTAATGATAGAGTGTTTAGGTATTTAACTGTTCGATTGAGTGAGCCTTAGAAACCAAATGAGCTTGCAATTATTTAGAGTAATGTTTTATCTATCTTTTCGTTCAACAACAAATGTCTTGTGCTGCAAATGGCATCTTAATATGCTCTGTGTGACCTGAGGTTATGAGTTCTAGGCATGGGAACAATCTCCCTCTGCCCCTAAATGTGAGTCATTCTAGCATTTTTCATTTGTCCTTTAATGCAAGTCATTTTAAGCTATGAAGAAGTATAAACCAGCAGGGTACAGAGTGTTGAATCCATAAACTACGGATTTACCATCATATATAGATTATAATTGATCTTGGTAAACTCAGTGAGATTATCAACCATTCTTCTCTCATTTTATATCACGATTTTTCTTCACTTCGTAAGAACCTATTATGCGGACTTCTGATGGATTAACATGTATATATTATCTGGTTTTTAAGTAGCTCTATAATACAATACAAAATCAATTTCCAGCCTTTGAAACTTTATAATAATGCAGTCGGGAAGATATCTCGTGGGGTATCCCTTGTCCATTATCCAGAGCCAAGTGAGCTCCAAAATCAACAAAAAGATGATAAGTGGAAAGTGGAGCAAAAAGCACAAAGGGCAGTTGAATCATTATCAAACCTATCTCGCCATTCATCAACTCCTTCAAAAACTGGTTCTCGAAGCGTTGGGCATAAATCCTCATCATCCATGCATAATAGCAGTAGAACCAAAAGTTCCAGATCAGGGCTGGCTTCAGGTTCAGGTGGTTCTAGATCAGGGCTGGCTTCAGGTTCAGGTTTGGGTTCGGGTTCCAAGACACCGAAGAGAAGACCTATTGGTGGAGAGCTCAAGAGTTGTTCCGGGAAAGAACGTAGTGGAGTAACAGATGAAGATATACAGATCAAACGGAAGAAAATCAAGACAGAAGGTTAAAGATGTATTGTCATTTTGGAAAAGTTGCCATGGATTATGAAATGATTTGCTTGATGTCATGGTGGAAATTGTAACTGTGTGGGGTTTTCTTGACAAAGATTTTGATATTAAAAAAAACTTTTTTGTTTGGCCCTTTTCATTATGGTGATTGATTCAACTGATTTTTATTGTAACGCCATCATTTTATTTAATAGCATGGATCACACAAAACTTTTTTTAATTTTTTATTTTGTTTATTATTGGGAATGAATTTAGTGCATTTGGACATCACAAAACTTTTTTTTAATTTTAAGAACACAATATTATTCATTTCAATAAAGTAATATTGTCTCATTCACTTTTACCCACACACATGTTATATCTTGTACTTCTTGTAGGATTAAAATTATCCATTGAAAATTCTAATTCTGTTATGTAATTATCCATTGATAATTCTATTTCTGTTATGTATCAATAGTTTGAATGTCCATTAATGAAAGATGAACCAAGTATGACACTTTAATGCTATGCATTATGTTGAGGATAAAACTTATAACTTTCATTGTTATAAATATGCACCACAATATTATATTGTACAAATGAGTGTGGAATAGAAGAAACGAAAACAAAATTTACTTTCATCATTTGTCTATCTCTTTTTAGTATTGTAAATTGATTTTATACAAGTTGTTTTATAACATGTTATCAATATCTCTGCTCGTTGAGTTCTCTCTTTTTATTCGAGCGACATACGTAGAGAAAGAGCACTATTGGATCGGATGCATGCAATGGATGTTGTTTAGCATCTTATGATGAATTGATTTGTAACACCCGAATTTTCAGAAAGAGTAAAATAGTAATTGAGTATATTTACTACGACCTAATTATTATTTGTCTTTTGTTTAATTAAAAAGAAGTTAATTAAAAGGGGATTTAGCTATTTATTTAATGGATTTAATTAATGGCTATAAAAAGGAAATAATCCCCAAAAACCCTTATTGTTTCATACGCGATTTCTGAAGGAAAAAAAGAGAGCGACGGCAACTCTGAAGAAAAATACGTTGGAGGCAACGCATGATGCTAGAAGCGGAGGAAGAGAATCTTCAATCGTGCGGCTAATCCGTCAGGAATTTGAGCAGACCACAAAAAACGGAAATCATCGTCTCATCAAGACGAACGTTTCCACACCAACTATTCTCAATTTCGTAAGTGTTCAGTTTAGCCCTAGTGGTAATCGTCAAGTTTGATCCTTCGAATTCGTAGTTTTAACCGCTTAGAAACCCTTGATCACAATTAATTCATGATTGATTGTTGATCAATTAGGTTTTCGTGGGATGTTCAGAAGAGCTGCAGTGTTCTTGAGTTTTGGTTTTGCTTGCAATTAAGGCAAGAGGCTCTTCCTAATGAGTAATTAAGGTTTTACAATGTTTAGGTTGAGTCTTAGTGTTGAATTGTAGTAAGAATTCATGTTTATGTGTTGTTGATGTGATATGTTATGTTTAGAACATGTTTTGCTGCCTTTCTTTGAGTTATTTTAATGTTAAGCATGTTTGGAAGGTTGTAGATCCGTAAAAGTGCAGAAAACTGCTGTTAGGGTTGTTTTTAGGGTCAATGCACACGCACATAGGGTAATGCGTGCGCATTGCGGGTTCATAAAGTGGGAAAAATGATACAGTGTTGATTGTCCGCGAGCATTGGGCTCAATGGGTGTGCATTGCACGAGCCTTGGGCCAGTTTTTGTTGTTTAATGTGTTTTAAGCTCCAAGTCCAGTTTTTAATTGTTATTTCTTGATCTAATAACACTAAATGAACATGAACAAGCCTTGATTAAGCTTCTGATGCGTTTAGTTCCGGCACCGAATGGATTCTTATAAAAGTTGAAATTCGGGACCGTCGGAAGAGTATGATTGGCTTGTGCTTTGATGATTAGTATTCATCAATGTCTGTGTAATTTGCTAGGCCTTGTCCGTGTCTAGTGGTCTAGGAAAGAGTAGTAGTAGTTATGTGGGAGCCTTACTTGAAAAAACATAGGTGGCTAGTTAAACATTATTAATCAACGTACGTGTGTAGTTAAAAGATTAAACGTCATGTCATTCTCGGTAAGGTACAGATTTATATCGGCGATGTGTGGGCGGTCGGACTAAGTGGATAACTCTGTAGGTTCACAAGACCCCAAGTACGGAAGGACTTCACCGAACGTACATGCATACGGAGGGGGGGACCGGGGCTATCGGTGTAACCCACTGTAGTCGGCAAGGATATCTTCAGGTGGATACACATCATGCTGTAGTGCCATTGAGTGCTGATGTACCAAAGATAAGCTAAGCTAGAAACCAATAGTCACGACATGTTGATGAGCATGAAGTGAAAACTAGAGTTTGTGTCGGTCTCATAAAGATAACTTAATAATCATAATCATAACCCTTTTTTGTTGTAGAACATAATTAGTCATTAGCTTCTCCCTCTTTACTAAGTATTTTGTACTTACCTCCTTTGCATGTTTGTTTTGTATGCATTGTGGGGGAGAGAAGGTGAACACGTTGAGGACTACGAGGAGGATTTTGACGATGACGCGTTGAGGATGCTTCTTTTCTTCTGTATTTTATATATGTTGTACTTTTGCTATTAGATTTTTTTGTAAGACAAGTTAGTACTTTTAAGACTTCGTACCTTTGAAGGGCATTTCGTTGTTGTAAGTTAAACTTTCCAACTTTAGTCGGTTGTATTATATTCTTAGTAGCATTTATGATTTTACCCGAGTCTTTTAGGCTTCCGTTTGCTTTATTTTGATACGACGACATAGAGACTTGCGTTTGATGTTGGATTTATTTACTGTTATACGCGCCGAACGTTCTATTCTGGATAAGGGCTCGGTGTCCGGGAGCGAGGCTTTACAGTTGGTATCAGAGCGAAGCATCCTTGCTGTCCTAGGCTTCTTTTTCTCTAAGATAAGATTCCTTTAGACCTTTTAGAACTTTCCTACTCTCTCTTGAGTTGGGTGGTAATCCTCGTAAGGCTGAGATCCTTAAACCGTGGTTAGGTTGCACTAGGACCAAGTGAAGAGTCTTATTAGATGAAGGTTAAGTTGAGTTCTTAGCTCACATCTTTTGCGTGATCCCCTCAGGTGTTGTTCCCTCCAGGACCTTTAGTAGAACCCCTTTCTTCAAGGTTGGAGTCTCTAAACCAAACCATGACACATAGGAGTAATTGAAACCCCTTTAAGTAAAGTTTTGGGATCGGAGTCTTATGCCTACACCTTTAAGCTGAGGTCCTCATGGTCTTTTTTTATGTGATAGGGTGGAGTGGTCCTATTTATGGACAGTGATGGCGCAAATGGGCTTTCCGGTTACCTTTGTGGATTTTGATCAGTTGGTATCAGAGATCAGTAATTAAAGGTATCAAATATCCCTTGTTTTTCTTGTTCCTTTTTTTTTATTCTACGTTCTTGTTATCCTTTTTCCAAAAAAAAAAATCAAATCTTTTTTTTTCTGCCTTCATCTGCGTTCCTATTATTATAAAAAAAGAAGTTTTCCCAGCCCTTACTTCCTTCTTGCGTGCTAATTTACCAATAAAAAAAGAATTCTAAGATCCCGACTTAGTAACAAAGTGAAACATTCTATTCTTGTTTATCTTTTCACACCTTCCAACCTTACCCCACTTCCATATCCATTCAACCCACCAACATCTTAGTTTTCCGTTTAGGATCTTTGGTCTATATTGCTTCGAGTGCTCATTATTTTGATTTATTCTATGATTTGAACTCTACACGAGGAGAGTGTAAACACGAGTGATTGTGAGGATATTTATATTTTTGTTGAACTTCAATCATGTCGAAATAGCTCACCGCATGAGACGAGAATTCTGATGCATGTCTTAGGTTGCTCACGGAGGCACAAGCTGCCATGATGGATAGGAAATTGGAAGAGATGATGGCCCAATTTCAAAATATGGTAACGGGAAGAGGAGGTGGTAGAGATAACTGCGGTGGTAGGGGTAACCGTGGTGATACATGTGTTGTTAATAAACTTCTACAAGGCTGTTTTTTTGTTTATTGAGATCATTGTAAAGGAAGTGATAATTACTCTTATGATTGCCCTAATCTATGGAAGAATATAGGTAGTTTACGTGGAAAATAACCTAAGGACGACCAGTGTGAATGTTCATATCCCAGAGAATATTGTAGAGAACACCATAAAGATTATTAACACTCGAGAGAAGGAGGTTATAACCTAAGGACAACCAGGTGAATGTTCACATCCCAGAGAATATTGTAGAGAACACCATAGAGATTGTTAACACTCGAGAGAAGGAGGTTGTTGGAGCAAAATTGGTGGAGGTAGTCCAAGCGTCGATTGTGGAAGAGGCAATCACCGAGGAGAATAAAAAGGTGGTGGAGATAAATGTTGCAAAATAGCGTGATGTTGAGAAGAAGAATGAGAATGTCGCATTAGTGGTGGAGAAAATCGAGGCAGATGAGGAAGTTGGTCCTACTTCACCGACCACTTGTTCGAGTTCTATCTCGTCTTCTTTACAGGAACATGCAGACCATCCACTTGAGGAGAGCATTGGGCTATCTGAATTACCTAATCCAGCCCTTATATTGCCTATGGATATTCTTGATCATGTTAACATTGGTGGCAAACCGGAGCACAGTTTCATTGATCCATTTTTTACGTATGTTGTTGACTGTCCGGTTGTGAATTGTACTCGTTATATTGCTACTTTGCCGGGATCTCTCCAAGTGTTTAGCATGTCGGAAGCCTTCTTTGATGTTGCATTTGTGACGTTTGGTTCAACATCAAACCGTGCCATTGATTTGAAGTGGTATGTCTGCCTTGTATTTTCTCCGGGCATATCATTGGTGTTCGTTGTTGGTTCGGCTTGTTTTGTCCTTGTTGCTTCTTTTTACGACATCCTTTTGATTCGTGCACGAATCCTTTTGGAGCCGGGAGGGAATGATGCGATTCCCATTGAATAAAAACTTATTAAAAGTATTTATAGTTTTTATTTATATATTTTTATTTGTTATTTTGAGGCATTAGTCTTTTATTATCCCACATTGGTTAGATAATCTTTTATTTTTGTTATTAATTTTCTTTATTGTTGTTTTGTTCCACATTGGTAAATTAGCAATTGGTTTTGGAGTCTCTAGCCTATATAAAGGCAAATACAGTCATTATAACAATCAGTTCAAACATTATTCAGTGAAATTTATATTAAGCTTTTTGTGAATATTTTTATGTAGAATATTCGAATCATGAACTTATCAATGACTATCATCAACAATCGTTCAGCTCTCCAAAATCTCGATTCAACTTCAAATGCAGGGCCTCTATCTTGGGATATTTCAGGCTCATTCATAAGCAAGGAACCAACATCTCTTTTACCCCCAAGCATTAGAAGATTGAGGGTCAAATGAATGGACAAAGCAGGCCACAACTCAAAGGGAAGCATGCTCACGAAGAAAGCATAGTTGAAAAGGTCACTAATTTGCTCTCGGTTGCACCTTCTTGTTCTGATCGTAAAGAATTCGAGAATTCAGAAGGATTAACTACAAGAAACTCCTTCAATATGCTTTTTATGCCGGAGATAGAGCATTTAAATCCGTTGGGTGTAGAAAGTATCCAATCCGAGCTTCAACATTTGAATCTAGACGGCCCTAAAGCTAGGTCGGTTGGCTATACTTCTGATAAAGACTCCAAAGTAAAACTGACACCCTTTCAGAAGATAGCTAGGACTCGAAAGAAAAAGAAAGTCTTTGATATGTAAGTTTTTTTATTTTACCTAAAGCTAGGAATTGAATTTTGTGAGTTTCCACCTTTTTTCTATGGAATAAATTTTTTTATTAAAAAAAAATACTCATTGACCCATTAAAAAAATT
The DNA here is from genome assembly GCA_026214975.1 of Gentiana macrophylla. Lineage (NCBI taxonomy): Eukaryota > Viridiplantae > Streptophyta > Magnoliopsida > Gentianales > Gentianaceae > Gentiana > Gentiana macrophylla. The sequence goes on from CM047815.1 coordinate 86,086,460, forward strand.
TAAATATCGATTTTTGACCCATAACTATACATAATTTTTTATATAATACATAATAAACTTGTAATATGATATGCCGACCTCATACTGTGACCCGTGTCACAGAATTCATAGGACCGCCCCTCCTAGCAATCATAGAGTTTACAAGAAGCTCATATAATTTCTACTAGCAATCATAATTGAATCATGAAGTCTTAAGGGCATTCATAGCAGAGTCCATATTAGGTGCCCTATTTTCAAAATGAGGATAAAATATAAAGATAACACTCAAAAGTCTTATACATTAGAGTCTCTATCCTTATTTATTTTTAAGGATATGAATAGAGCATCCTACATTTGAAGATGCACTATTCACGTCTCTAAACATATTTAATTTTAAAAAGTTATAGAGATAAGGATGTGATGTTGATGTGGTGAAATAATAAATATTTAATGTGTATAAATAAAGTTGTGAAGTAGAATATGTATTATTTAATAGTATTTGAAATATTATAAGGATAATGATAGAGATACTAGTGAATAGCATGTTAAATAAAGTGATTGTAAAATAGAGATATGCATTATTTTATAGTATTTTATAAAGTGAATAGTATGTTTGTTTGTTTGTTTTTTTCGTTTTGAAAAGCTAGTAATGCCCTTATATAGTTATATTATATGATGCACTCATAAAAAAAGAGAATGAGCCAAAATTCCAAATTTTAATGTTAAATAAATAAACATGACAAATAAGTGGCCCTCACGGACTAAAATACCCTTATTTAAACGCGTCGCTCCGTTCTTTTTCCAAATAGGCGTAACTCCTTCTCCTCAGTGAGCTTTTGGTTTGTTTTTTTTAAACAACCGTAACTTTTGATTTAGAACTCTGATCATCAAAAACAATTCACCAAAATTCATATTTTTTTTGCTTTTTATTTTGAGATCTCATACGATACCCTTCCGACATAATTTTTGAAAGCCGAAAGAACATATGCATTAATCGGAGCTTTTTCACTTTTTCTTATAAACGACCGTAACTTTTGATTTAAAACACCTATCATCAAAATTCTTTCACCAAAGTTCATATTTTTTTTCACTTCATTTTGAGATCTCATATGATACCCTTTCGACGTAGTTTTGAAATCCGAATAATCGCAGCGTTTACACTAACACAGCAACAGCAACAATATCACAATAACAGCAACACAATAATAGTAACATATGTAGTTCAAGGTTCAATAGCATCACGTTTGATCTAAAACATTTAAATATAATACTAGTAGTTTTCAGAATGCAGAAATATGGTTATAATGAACATATAGTACTTGTCTCATCTACTGCAAAAAAAAAACCACCAACATGTGGGAAGAAGCATCAACAAGACAAAATGAAAACTCCGAAAATAAACTAAAGCACAAAACAAAAGTCTATTAGCTGCAACAACATCAAGTACAACATTCCCCAAGCTCTTTGCATTCCCTCAAAACGGAAACTCTGATGGGGAACACGCTGCCCATTCGTATATATTAACTGGCTAGGAACTTTGCAAAAGTCCATTGAACTTGTTGCCTTTCTTCATAAACTCAAACAATGGAGCTGCATTATCTCCATTTACTTTAATTGCTTCCACAATGAACTGCATTTTGTATTAAAAATTAGAAGAAGAGCTCTGACAGATCGAGTAATATAAGATCGAGAATACAATAATGAACTTGTGATATTAGTAACACAATATCAGTAACACATGATCCATTCACTTGTTTATATTGGAATGGAAAAACGCCAAAAATCAATATTCCGTGTATAACAAACATAGTTTCACCTTGATTCCTGTATTTGTGGCTTCACGTGAAGCCTCAAGCAGTGGATTAAACATAGGGTTGAATGAAATTGTAAAGGCGCAATCTACTATGTGTCCTGCATTACAAAGTTGTGCATAGATAAGTTTGAAAATACACACTTACCCTGGAAACATAAGAGAACATCTAAACAATATCCTGGAAACATGCAAAAACATGTAATAGAACAATATTTCATTAAAAAATGCCACATGTAAAAAGACCAGGAGAAATAAGATCACCACTACAAAGTGATCAAAACAAAACCCACACAGATCAAACAAGATATACTATGAATTGTGGTGGAATAGCTTCACAACTTGGATGGGGATATGACCGATTTTGCATCTGATTTCCTTGATGGGGAAATGGATTCATGAATTGCATAAATGGATTCATCCATATCCCAGGAAAACAAAAAAGTCTATAATTCAAAAGACAATCCACTATAAAAAAAAATAAAAATCAAAAGACAAAATTGTTTGATGTAAAGCTAAAGTTATTACCTATAACAAGAAAGAATACATTAGCCTAAGAAATAAACAAACCTAACAAATGGAAGAACAAGTTTTACAAAAATAAAAATAAAATAAAAAAACAAATGGAAGAACGACAGAAATAATTGGAATTAAACAAATTCAACAAAGCATAAGCATTTCACCAGAGCTGGATGGTTACAATAGGTTGTCAGAGGGTTAACTTGCTACGTGTCAAATGATCTTCAACACAAATTCGATATTTGAGCTCGACTTTTGCTCTTCTCCTTCATGTAAACCGGAAAAGACAAAAAGAAGATTAATTTTAGTCTTGGATTCGGTGCAATTTCTGAAAAGATTCAGTCGGTCGTGAATCTGCCGCCACCATGGGAAGAAAGACAGTAGGCCAGTAGCGTCCATAACAACAACGAGCAAGAAGGAGGAGGTGGAGCGATTACGTCGAATTTCGGAACGAAAACGGGATTGGGAGGAAAAGAGTACGCTCAATACTAGAGGTAATTTAGTCCAAGTAAAATAAATTTGCCCTTATTGAAACTAAAAAAGATAGTATGAATTAAACCTTAAATAAGAAAGGAAATGTGACTTTATACCTAATTTTTCTTACAAAAACAAAAACGAAAATAAAAAATAAAAAATAAAAAAAAACGATCAGCGAAAAAAATCTAAACATAATCAAAACTTTTCCCGGTTGAAGTGTAAACCTCACGTCAATCTCCGATCACTTCCGCCATGACTAATCGAAAGAGAAAAAGAACAGAAGCAGCAATTGACGGCGGCGGCGGCGGTGGCGGTGGCGGCCTGAAATCTAAGCGAGGTTAATCTTTAACTGCTATATACGCGATGTAGTTGCTGTGTATTTGCTATATACTTGATGTAGTTGCTTTGTATGTGTGAGTTTTAATTTTGCTACACTGTTTTGTTTCAATTCCGATTGATTTTCTGTCAATTGTGAAAAACCTTGAAGAAAAACCTCAAGTGTCAAAGATTTCACAAGGACACTTTGAGCGTGCATTGCCTTTTATAATAAGGTTTACAAGCATTCTCGTAATGGGATTCTAGCAAAACAGCTGTTTTTACATAATGTGTTTGATGAAGTCCTCAAAGAAGTTAACACTAAGCTAAGTGTTAATCTCTGAACCTTCATCTCACGCCTTCTTCGTTTGAGCTTGATCTGATCTTGTTACAAGTCCAGATGCTTAAAACCTCAGCAAATGCAGCTTATTTTATGTTCAGACTGCAACTCTACTGAAGTTTTGACTGCTGCTTAGCTTGTAGTTTGATTGATAAACTTGTAGCACTTCACTCCATATTTTGTTTGTGATGCAACATTTGCATTGTATTGTGAGTGCCTCGTTGCTAGGATTATTTTGTTAATGGTAAAAATTGTGCATTCAGAACTTTTTTAGACATTAGTCTTTGGACAATTGTAGCCACTCATTGATTTATATTGTAAATCTTTACTATACCTGTTGAACCTTCAAGCCAAGCCAAATCACAGTATGGTTTTTAATACTATGATCCTAGGAAGGGAGATTTCGCACAACAGTAAACAGTTGTTGCCGTGTGAGTGTGTGACCATAGTATAAGGTAATGTTGTAAATGATAGGCCTACATGGACATCCCTAACTCGCATAAGCAGTACGGTGCTTTCATAACCAGACTGTTATTTTAAAAGATTGAAATTTGAACTTGGAGCATAAATATGGAATAGCCATTTTACTGGATATAGAGTACACAACAAATTTCAACTGATACCATGTCCTTTAATGGTGAGACAATTTGGATGGAGACCTCGTCTTTAATATGTGAGTATCTGCTTATATGTGAGCTGTTAATGTATTATATGCTTTTTAGTTTTTCAGTTCAGTTACTTTCTTATTTTAGTTTTTAAATGGACAAGTAGTGCAAGTAGAAATATTATATTTCGGATCATATTGTATAAACATTCCTAGTTGGGCCCGGCTGTTCCTGGGACCATGTATGCAAGGGCGGAGCCAAGATTGAAGCTTGGATGAGCTAGTGGACAGTATTCAGATGCCCGGATGGCTTGAATTAGGATGATGCAGTAGGTTGGACTGGATTATATAGTCTTTTTGGTATAAAAACAATCGAGTGAGCTTAGGTTATGAAACATTGTGCTGTAAAACTCACAGCCCTCTTGATTAACAATTGCATCTACTACTAAGTCATTTTAATAGCTAAAATAGCCCTTATAAATTACTTTGCAGTGCCACGGAAATCTCGGACTGTGGGGAGGAAAAAGCTGACAAAAACAGGTGAGCAGAGTGCTAGTGTGCTGGGGGATAAGCGGATTGAAGATGTGCGATGGCTCTGCTCTCTGTCAGAATCTGAACTTGTAAGCATATCTTATTATAACAACTTTGGCTGAATAATACCTAATAGTGACTATCTGACTTTATGATAATGTTGTACTTTGATTTATAGGATTTGCTGATTTGTTTGAAGATGATGGTGTCGCGAAGAGCTAAAAAAATTCACCCCAGTTTTGCTAATAAGATTGACTTGAAGGTGCTTCGTGACCTGAGTATGTACTCTTATCCCCACTTTCTTTCCCATTTGTACACTTAAATATGGAAGTATAATGTTGGATAAGTAAATAAATGTTTAGATCAGTAAATTAGTCTCTCTCTATCATAAATCACGAGGGGGCAAAATGATCACCATCTCTGTTGGGAGTAATGCTATTTTCACAACAATCATGCACAACAAATTATCACAACACACTTTTACGTCATTGATCATAAATTGACTGATATGGGTCCCGCCATTATCTGTAAAAGTATATGGTGACCATTATTGGCACCATGGTGAATCTACCGGGACACACCACGCTTGGGGGAAAATTTAGACTCTGGAGAGGTCGTATTTCGAAGTAGACCTCTCCAGAGTCATGTTTTAAGCTTTAATTTGATTATGGAGAGGTCGAATATCACTGTGGTGGTGGTCCGATAGTATAGTTGATGTGGTGCCAATTTCAATGCCCTATTTTATTGTGGAAGTAGCATACCTGTTTCTGTTGTTCATTTGCAATTCTTGTCACGTGGACAAACAAGCTGAAAACACTGGAAGATGATTGGTCCACCGATTGTTCACAGAACAAGAACAAGAACAAGAAATTTCACTTGTTTGATTTGTCAATGAATTTACTTTTACTTTTACTTTTTCTTCTCTTCATCAGGTTTTACAATGATGAAGAACCTCAAAGATGAACTTAAGAAGGATCATCTCTCACCAAGCCGCGATTGCGAACCCGCGGAATCTTCAGAACAAATAGCTGAAAGCAATTTGTCACAAGTTGATGTGAAAGGGAAGTTCTCTTCAATGACTAATGAAGAATTATGGCCCTTCATCCGCCCTGATAATGGTAGAAAAAATATGCTAGATATATAAAAGGTCCTTTATCATATTGCATTTTTGTTATTGTGTGATAATTCTTTGAATGATGATTACTGATGCTTTTACCCTGCAACTAGTCCGGTGTATACCAAAGCGGTAGAGCCTGAGGCCCTAAAAAAAAAAAAAAAAGATTGTGAGATTAAATTCCACCGATAATGCGTGTGAGTTTATTGTTCATTAAAAACCTGTGTATTAGGAGGTTCATCACCGGCTGAACCCCAACTCATCGCGAAAGAATCAAATGGCTCGTCGCTTATATTCATTTTAATTTACAAAATCAAACGAGAAAAATGAACTAAATCATACATGTATTTATAAGTTGCATATGTGGAATAAGGCAATGGTGAAATTGGATGAAGCACCAGACAAGCAAAGATTTATGCTTGTGGGAAGACAATTAGTTGGTGCACATCAAATCAAATCAAATCAAATCAAGTGATACACTCAGGGTTGGGCTTAAATGAGTCAATTCTTGTGCTTTTACCACCCTCCGCTACATCCCACCCAACCACCACCACCTCCTCCTCCTGTTGTTTCCCATCTCACGACCACCCAGCACAACCCATCCTACCAAGTGGTTAACTAACAGCATAGATACATACTTGTTGAGTCTAAAAACTAAAACATGTTAGTCTTTGGTAATGTACGTTTTTGTTTCGCAGCATGAAACTATTACACCTCCACATGGTCAGATACCAAACAGACTCGTGTAATATTCCACACGGACAAGTCCGTGTCATATGAAGTGTTGAATCTGTAATGGTACAGTCTTCACCATGGAAAGTGTCTTTTGATTAATGTGTGACAAATGTTTTTCTTGGCTGTGTCTACTATTGAGGGCACTGAGCTATTTGAACATATGTGATATCTATTGCTGATATTCCCGGTGTTATAGCATGTATAGATTCGATGTTTATACCCTTTACTAAGTACTTCTGTACTTACCCGGTTATTATTGTTCTCCATCCCGAGAATGTGGTCTTGGTGTAGGTTGAGTTCGAGATCACTAGAGAGTGATTCCCGAAGTTGCAGCTGCTGAAATTATCTTTCTTTAATTCTCTTGTAAAAATGGTATAAAATCTTCTATTTTCTTCTTTAATAGATTGAGATAGTTGTACCTTCTAGTTGTAAAGTAAGAATTGTAATAGTTGAATGAACCCTCAATCATTTGTGTAACAATTTTGGTATGTTGCAACATGTGTTACTTGTCGATCGTTTGTTGTAATCTTTTAGCTTCTCGAGCCTATCCTTTTTGTTTTCCGCTTGTTCTCTGATGATGATGTCAGACTTACATATATAATCGATTAATGTTTATTATATACGATCGATTAAGCACTCGATATCCGAAACATGAACGTCATAATTGTTGAGCTTTGATTTTTATCGATGATTGTCACTTGAGTGGACTACCATATAAATGAAACCTTTTATTAGTGTCCTCCCAAAAGAAAAGAAAAGAAAAGAAAAAATAGTAATGTCCTCCCAAATAGAAGCATTTCAGGCAGCAATCATTTTCCGGGAATTATTATGATACAATTTTGAATCGATAAAAAGTATCAAGTGGATGGATTCAATGCACGTTTTACCATATGAAAACGAGTAAAAATAGTTACATCATGTCCATCCACTTGATACTGATACGCGGCAGTTATACCTTAAAATTTCACTTTAAATCATTCTAGGCTTTTCCAGCAGAACCGAAGAGACGCATCTTCTCAGCAACCACAGCTTTCATGGCTTCCTTTGCTGACGTCATGCACTCGATGAGATCCTTCTTGGAGCTACTACTAATAAGGGCATCAACATAAGCCTTCCTCACCTCAGTGTTTACATTAAATTTCCTTACTCCTAGCTTTATACATTCCTGCATTGCATCATAATAAATCGACTCGAAAACAGTTCTGAAATTCAAGAGTGCATGATGAAAACAGAGAAGAAATACTCTGTAAACCTATATAGTGTACCTCAATAATATCCTTTTGCAATCCAGAAGCTCCATGAAGAACTAGATAAACTCCTTTTTTTGAAGTCAGATCATACAGATTCTGGATACAAACAGAAAGAAGCCATGCCAACTAATTAGTACATGCATTTATTAAGTTTCTTAAATTTTAGTTCAAGTGTTACTGTTACAATGCAGATTTTTCACACAGAGATTCAAAGGATCAAACCAAAAGGGGTTTGTATACCGTTGATCAATGTATGATCTTTTGATCGATATGGGTCCCACTCATATATACGTTTAGTGGCACAATTGAAGATATAAAAAAAGTTGATTTAAACGTGATAAACCTTAAGCAAGTCAAGTTTAAGATTAGGGCCACCAGCTGGGTACTTCCCATGAACATTTCCAATGCACACTGCCAAGGCATCTATCCCCGTAGCGTCAATGAACTCATTAGCCTGAAATTCATTAATTAATAGATCATATATTGACAGTAAATAAGGAAAGAATTGTGGTGCTAAATCCAGCTCTGACAAACCTGGGAAACATCAGTTAGCAGAGCTTCATAATCTTCAACAGTCAGACCATCTTCAGTTCCGGTTAATCTTCCCAATTCAGCTTCTACCAACATGCTTTTGGAGTGTGCCACATCAGCAATGCATTTTGCGTATGAGACATTTTCTGAGAAAGGAAGATGTGACCCATCTACCATGACCGAATCAAATCCCTGGCATCATACCGTATAAATTTCAGTAAGCAGTAAAAAGGTAACGCAGGAGGAGCTGGAAAAGAAGAGTCGTGAAAACAATCTCCTTTTTTTTGTTCGTAAATGACCATAGTAGACACGGCTCTAAGAAGATGAGAACAAGTTATTACCATCTGAAGAGCTTCCATCAACTCTTGCTTTGAGTTTCCATGATCAAAGTGAACTGTTATAGGAACCTGTCATGGGTGGATGCCAGTTAGTCAACATCTTAAAAAAAAAAAGCATCAGAAAGAAAGAAAGAAGATCGAATGGTATCATAAACCACAAAATTTCTCTTTTTCCCATTGAGTGTGTGTTCAATGTACATATCAATGATAATTACATGGACCGCCACTTACATTTGTTTGTTCTGCAGCAGATATGCAACACATGACCAGAGGTACTCCACCATGTTTTAAAGCACTGGGATGGATCTGAAATAGTAGTACAAGTCACAACAGTTAAAATATTTGAACCCCCCCTAAATAAATTCATGAATAACATTATTTTCCTGTTCCCAGCTAACTAGTTCCTTTTTTTAAGTCACGTTACATGCTAACTAGTTCCTTCTTTTGTGTGTGCGTGTCCCGTTCTAAACCTGTAAAATAGCAGGACTTTTCTCATGCTCAGCTGCAGCAACAACTGCCTCAACCCCTTCCAAATTATAGACATTGAAAGCTCCAACAGCATATCCACCCTTTTCTGCATTCTGTATATTCAAGTACGAGTCAGAACTTAAACTAAGCATCTACGCATGTCAACACAAAACTCTTACAAGTAGGAGTTCTTTAGTTGTTGAGATTCTGCCAGGACGGGCCCAGCGTGTCACAACATCTGCCAAAGCATTGGTATCACCCACATTTCCTGAAAATTGAATTATGCTATAGTTATATTACACGGAGTATATCCAAAATCAATTTTATGGGTCAGACAATAAACAGAATAGAACTTACCCGGGAAAACAATGTATGGGACATCTGGATGTTTGCTTTCAGGACCAAGCAACCACAAGGGAACTCCAGCTAAAGCTTGTCCAACTACCTTTGCACGCCTTGCTCCTAGGGCCTTAGTAGCAAGATCTGATGAGGTTATCCCACCCTATGTACGGAAGCACTCATGTCACAGCCGAAATGCAACGGACATCAAAGAACCAAACGAAACTACTTATGCAACCACCCTCACATCCTAGGGTGTAAACAAGATCTAATGCCCCAGCATGTTGAAATTATCACAAGGGAGTGATCATAGTTCTACTTGTATCCAGAGCAAAGTACTTACAGAATTCGCATAAGTATGCAGTTTGTGATCAAGTCCTATTTACATCAGATGCAAGTACTATCTAAGTTATCAAGGTGGATGTAACCTAGTTAACATATAATCAGCTAGATCAATGGATTCGAGAGGATACAGCAGAACACAGGAAGACAGGAGTAACGACAGCAGCTAGGAATGAGGAGCTTAGGGGTTCAAGAGGGTTGCAGAACTCTTTGAAAATTTGGAAATGGTCTAAACATATTTAAAAGACAAAGGTATATTATGCCACTTCAGCTCTTTTCATTGTCTTTACGATATCCAAATAGCATTACCAGTCTTTAAGTCCATGGGAACTTGCCAATACGGCTCAGGCCTTTCTGGTGCCTTTAACACATTGCATTAACCATTAACCGGACTAAAAAAATGGCTTTGATACATTGGAATAGTTTAAGGAACTTGCTAAAGGGAATGGCTATATATTTTTATTTATTTTATTTTAAATGGTCAAGTAAAATAAACAGTATTCTTCGGTATAGTGTTGCAGGATATTCTATTAGTAAAGGACAACCACCGGATTCTGTCTTTAATGAGATTGCACCTTTAGTAGTAAACAATTTTGCTCTAGAGAACAGACGAACTATTGAATTATCCATTTCCCCAGCCCATGCTGCATTGCAGAAGGGGTAAATAAATGTAATTCCTTTGAAAAGAAGAAAAAGGAAAGGGGACCCAATATACAAGCTGAAAACTTGACAATTTGTAGACATGAGGATAGAGCAGTTAAGAAGCACCTTTGCAAGAATGTACCGAGGTCTCGTACTTATCCTCTTCACTATTTCCACCAGAGCAGAGCTCACCTTGAAATTTATCTCTAAGCTCGCAGCAGCATCTATTTGCACAGATTTAAAATCAACATCAATATATTCATGTTGACGAATACAGGAGACAAAGAATATGCAGGGATCTAGTTGTATTGTAAAAGGGGCGTTGTATTCATCAATATTCCTGGGGAAAAAAACACTTACTTTCTCCTTTTATAAGTTCTCGACTGGTGACGATGAGAGTGTCTTTAGATCTACTAAGGAGAGCATCAGCAATCTCTACAGTTTGATTGATTACAAACTCCCTTTCCTCCAGCGATTTCATGGCAACTCTTTCAACCGGGATCTTGCGATTGAGCAAAATCAGATACCATCAGATAACAAATTTCCTAATTATATGCACTTTGAACGGGTGTAAGCATATTTCATTTATACATCCAGCAATTATCTGGTTTTTTAGCCATATACATCCCTCCTGGCTTTTAATATAGGGGGGGAGGGGAATCCTTTTACATGAAAAGAAAACATTCAGCATCCATCTTACCTCAATAGTTTCTAAGAAATGACCACATTGTAACTTCAGTTCTTCAACCTGCAGCTTATAAATATCTCGTTAACAAACACCACAAGACACTAATGGACATTAAAAAGTAATCAACTTTTGAAGTGGCTTTGACCTGTTTTGTTGTTTTTGGAACATACGATCCCACAACAATAAGCCCACCATTCTTCTGTCTTGAGATACCAAGTACCTCCGGGGAAATTGGGGCTTTTTTAATAATTCCAACTCTTGCTGAAACAAAGCTTGCAGCAGTTCGGCACAAAAACCGTTTCCCTTTTTGTTCAGCCTACAAGTAAAAATTAAATGAATCTTCCGAAAGATGTGAGCACATAAAATAGACGAGAGAAATTAAAAGATCAATAATAAAACCTGAATCATGCCAGCTGCAAATACAGCCATATCTCTTTCACTAGCTGCATTGACTATACAGGTCGACCCCTGTGTTCATCTAATCATTAGTACCTTGTCTGAGAGTATATCAAATCAGAAAATTGCTGTACAATAATGACATTCTACTGGAATCCAAACTGCCATTGAAGGGGAGCTTTGGCACAGGGTAAAAGTTGTTGCCCTGTGACCATAGGTCACGTGTTCGAGCTATGGAAACCACCCCTTCTAAAAATATAATATAAGGCAGCATAAAGTAGGCCTAAATGCCCCGAGCCTTTGACAAACTCCACATAGGCGGCAGGCATCTATGCATCGAGATGCCCTTTTACTCCTGATTTCCACTAGCTAATGTGGTTCCCAACTGTTAAGAGAGGCTATATTGGAGTAGAACTATTTCCAATGTACCAACTGCAATCCATTGGTATGTGTAGAAATTAAGAGAGATAGAGAAGAAAAGTTTATTATTCTCTTAGAAACACTTATCGAGTAATGATAAGTGTGATTTACACTTTATAGAAAGAGCCATAACGGCTAGAAAAGCAAGTTGCAACAACAACGGCTATGAACGATTGGAAACTGTTCGTAAAACAACAATAACTAGTAATAAACTATGAGAGATTAACTAATGCTAAAAATGAAAAATAACATTAATTAAATATTAACAACACCATAATTCAACACTCCCTCAAGGTTGGTTGTAGATATCAATGCAGCCAAGCTTGTGATGAAGGTGTTGAAACACTTGATTGGAAACACTTTTGTAAGTAGATCGCCAGCTTTGATCTTTGGAGGCCACATGAACAAGAGATATTTCCCATTATCCACCTTTTCTCTTATAAAATGCTCGTCAATCTCAACATGCTTTGTTTTGTCATGTTGAGTGGGATTTTCAGCAATACAGAGAGTGGATATGTTATCACAGAGAGAGTTGTATAGATCGAATTAGGTAACCTTAGGTCACCCATAAGTCTTCTAATCCATATCCTTCACAAATTCCCAAAGCAAGTGCTCGAGCTCAGATTCAAGATCGCTTCGGATACAACATGTTGTTTCTTGCTCCTCCATGTCACAAGATTCCCCACACATAGGTGCAATAGCGAAGTTGACCTCATGTCGAGGTGGATCCACCATAGTCAAGAGATCATTGAAAATTTGAACATCTCTCGGAAGGATTCTTCTTGATATGGATGCCTTGCCAGGGCTCTTCTTCAGAATCTCAAGATCCTTTCCATTTACCGCATATGCTTCTCAGTGGGATTGTGCATAAACTGCTCACCAATCCTGACAAAGAAACATATATCGTGTCGAGTATGGGACGGATATATATGAGCTTTCCAACAAGTCTCGATATCTCCCTTTGTCAACAAGGGCCTATCGCTTTCTTTCCCAAGTTTTAAACTTGGTTCAACAGGGTATTTGTCGGCTTACGACCAAGCATACTGCTTTCTTTTAAGAGATCTAAAGTGTATTTCCTTTGGGAGACGTAAATACCCTCTAATTTCTCGTAATTTCCATCCCTCAGGGAAGTACCTTAGATCCCCAAATCTTTGATCTCAAACTCTTTTGCAAGAGATTCCTTTATTCCTTTTATTTCATCAAGATCATTCCCGATTAGAATAATGTCATCCACATAAACTACTAGGATGGTCAAATTCCTGTGTTTAAGTGGTCTGTGAATAGAGTATGATCAAAGATGACTTTGATCAAGCCCCGATTGGTGATAAACTTAGAAAATCTCCCAAACCAAGCCCTTGGGGATTGTTTGAGGCCATAGAGAGATTTTTTAGTTTACACACATCACCCCTGCTTCCTAGGTTCTCAAACCCAGGAGGATGTGCATATAAACATCCTCTTCAAGATCCCCATTAAGAAAGGCATTCTTAATGTCAAGTTGAGTTAGATTCAGTCCATATTAATCGCAATACTCAACGTAACTCTAATAGTATTCGGCTTGTTACTTTGGAGCAAAGGTTTCATGATAATCAATTCCATAGATGAGTGAAACCTTTTGCTACCAAACCTTGCCTTGTATCTGTTCAGGGAACCATCAAGATTACACTTTATGGTGAATATCCACTTACACCCCACCTGAGTATTTCCGGTTGGGAGTTGAGTGATATCCCAAGTATTATTTTGTGCAAGGCACTCATTTCTTCTTCCAGAGCCGCCTTCCATTTAGGACTAAGTAATGGCTTCATGAACATTTTTTGGAATCTGGATTGCATCCAAATTACCTATAAAACCAGTCTCTTTGGAAGTAAGGTTGTGATAGGATAGAAAGTTGTAAATAGGATGGGAGGTACAGCTCCTCACCCCCTTTCTCACAGCAATGGGTTGATCATTGTCATCACTTATTTGTTTAGAGCTTTCGAAGTGTCGAATCTTGATTCTCACTTGTCGATGGTACTATCAAGACTTTGATATTCACCCTATTTTCATAGTCAGTCGAGTCCCGACTTTCGTAACTATAACTTGGTTACTCAAATATCACGATTGGGGTTTGTGATGTGGCTTTTCTTTTCTTGAATACACAATGATAGGAGGTGATTCATGCAGGTCATCGATACATCATGTATACTCCTCGATCGATTCTCGAGTGGTCTCAAGTGTTTTCGTGTTGTTCACAGATCACCTTTGAGATTTTCGATGTCCCATGATTGATAAAAGTTATGAAAGTTCTCCCCCTGAACATCTTGACCAAAGTAGGGAGTTTCTTCCATAAAAGTCACATCTTTGGTGTTGAAGAATTTTCTGGTGGTTGGACAGAAGCATTTGTATCCTTGTTGGGAGGGTGAATACCCAACAAAGACACATTTGATTGCCCTAGGATCAAGTTTCCCTCTCATATGGGAATGAATGTGAACAAAGCAAGGTGCTCCCAAACACTTGAAGGAATAGAACTCATAAGATGAGTGTTAGGATAAGAATCCTTTAGGACTTGAATAGGTGTCTGAAATTGAGAACTCTGTAGGCATTCTATTTATGAGATAAGTGGCTGTGAGGACAGCCTCTCCCCATAAGTACTTAGGTACTTTCATAGTGAACATTATGCTCCTGGCCACATCTAGAAGATGTCTATTTTTCCTTTCAGCCACCCCATTTTGTTGGGGTGTATCCACACAAGTACTAAGATGAATAATCCCTTTTTCAGAAAAGAATGAGGTGAGACTCTTTTCAAAATATTCCTTACCATTATCAGTTTTGAGAACTTTAATTTCAGTCCCAAACTGATTTTTGATCATGGTGAAGAAATTTCTGAAAATGGATCCAACTTCAGACTTTTCCTTTAAAAGGAATAGCCAAGTTACCCTGCTATGGTCGTCAATAAAACTGACAAACCATCTTTTTTCAGTGATGGTTTTCTTCTTTGAAGGTCCCCAAATGTCACTGTGAAACAGTGCAAATGGCTGAGATGGTTTATGAGAAATTTTTGGAAACACAGATCTCACATGTTTAGATAATTCACAAGTGTCACAATGAAGAGAATCAACATTTATTCCTTTAAAAACATCAGGATACAGCTTCTTTAAGTACAAGAAATTAGGATGACCTAATCTATAATGAAGAAGCATAATATTATTATTACTACAGAACATGTTAGGTCTACAAATACTAGACAGACCCTTGGAAATGTCTTCAAAGAATATGCTAGATTGATTTGTCTTGAAAACAAACAAGCCTGAAATGCCTTCAAAGATCGCCAATCTCCTCCATGTGAGTTCAAACCACGAAATTTGCACCCATTAGCATGAAAGATTACAGAGCAATTAGAGTCTTTAATGAACCTACTCACCGATGAAGAAGTTGCAAAGTGAAGATTAGGCACATAAAGAACATCCCTCGTGGTGATATTATCATTCAAGCGGAATTGTACCAATTCCAGAGACTTGAGATATAGTACCATCGAGCAATTTTACATTACGAGGTTGTTTGCATTTGATTAGATTGGTGAAGAGGTGGGGTTTCAGTCATATGATTGGAAGCCCGAATCAACAATCGCACCTTTTCAAAGTATGTGATTACGAGTAGTAGCATTAAAACACTGGATCTGTATTAGCAATGGAAGTGGAGCCTTGAGGAGCATTTGTTCGTGGATTTTGAGCGCATGTAAGTCTCTTTAAGGCTTCAATCGCTCTGCTAAAAATCCTCCAGACTTTTTGTCCTCAATAGTGGCTAACCTCCCAAAGCTTTCAGTGTCCGGTTGTGCCTAGCGAGTTTCGAGTAATGTGCTTGCCATGGATCTTCCAATGTGTTTCTTTTGTGTGCCCATTCTTTTGTAATGCTCACGAAGGCTGTTGCTTCTTGCTTTTGGAGCAAAGATTAGAATCGCCTTGGTGAAAAGAGCACTACTTTTCAAGAAAGTGGAAGAGCTAGTAGTGTTCTCATTCATCATGAGCCTTTTTCTACTTTCCTCATGTTTAATATCAAAGAAAGACCATTTTATGGATGGAAGAGGTTTTGAGCTCAAGACTCTGCCTCTAACATCATCAAGGTTGGAATTTAGACCCATAAGGAACTTAAAGATCCTTCTCTGATCTTTCAAGGACTTGTAGGTTTTAGCATCATTAGCATTGTGCCACTTTATGCTCTCACAATTGTCAATCTGCTGCCAAGATCTAGACAGGAGATTATAGTATTCAGTAACACTTAAATCTCCCTGTTTCATATCTTGCAGTTTTGCCTCAATTTCATACATCTCAGAAGTATTATCCTTCTTTGAGTATAAATCAGAGGCTTCAGACCAAATTTCCTCAGCAGTATTAAGGAGGATGAAGTTTTCAGCAGTAGCTGTGGTCATAGACCCTAGCAGAATAGACATCACAAGGCTGTTTTCCACCCTCCACTTTTTGTAGGTGGCATCTCCAGCATCTGGTGCCTTGCTTTCCCCAGTTAGGTACTCCTCCTTTCCTCTTCCAGTTATAAGAAGGTGAATGGATTTGGACCACTGTAGGTAATTATCACCATTGAGCTTGTGAGTAGGAAGTGGCATTAGTGAGGGTTCAGAAGTCCAGGAAGAGGTATTTGAACTTCCTTCTTCCCTTGAGTTTACTTCCGAAGAGTGCTCAGTAGCCATTTAAGAAGAAGATTTTTTTTTTTTTTTTTCAGGAAATCGTGCAAAGCTCTGATACCATGTAGAAATTAAGAGAGATAGAGAAGAAAAGTTTATTATTCTCTTAGAAACACTTATCGAGTAATGATAAGTGTGATTTACACTTTATAGAAAGAGCCATAACGGCTAGAAAAGCAAGTTGCAACAAGAACGGCTATGAACAAAGGGAAACTGCTCAGAAACAACAATAACTAGTAATAAACTAGGACAGAGATTAACTAATGCTAAAAAGGAAAATAACATTAATTAAATATTAACAACACCATAATTCAACAGTATGGTTCAAGAGAAAACTAAAGAAGGAGCTGATGTCAATCAATTAGTTCAAATTTGGTGTATATCTATCTTCTAATGCTTCTACAAATTGTTTCATGTGTGTACATTAACATGGGGTCAGAATCATTATGATATTTTAGCTCAAATGGTCTCAAATCAGAAATTATGTTTGGATTGGAGTTCATTGGCTTAACACCATCATTGACAATATAGTCCAGTCTTGTTTCTTCTCTGTTCGTGATGTCTGCTCTTATGGGGGGGTTTCACAACAAACTGAACATGATACGATTATCCATGCTCAAACTTGAGGGGAGTGTTGAGAGATGCTAAATTACTGTATAAATGAATGAATAAAGAGAAGCCAATACACTATTTCTACAATATCTTTCATATGATTTAGTAGTCAATGCCAAAAACCATAACCAGTCATGCACATATATGCAGGCACGTACCTTTTGCAAGCTGCAGAGATGTTTACAAACAGCATCTGGTCCACCTTTTCTTAACAAATCAATAGACACAGACGCTACCATACCAGCTGATATGCGTCCACCAGTTTTCTCCTCCACCCACTGACATAATAAATGGAAAATTAAAGAAAGGAAAAGAAAGGTTTTGGAACAGAATATATAGACAATACCTCACGAAGGTTTGATGACTTGTATCCAAAAGCAGCATCTTTGGCAAATTCAGTTTCTCCAGCAGGGACCAGCCTATAAAGATAAGCCTTCATTATTGCAGCTGGTAATACTAAGAACACATCATTCAGCATGGAACACATCAAACCTGTCAGAATCTGCCACATAGTGTATGTCAGCAATGGTATAGCGGCCTCCCTCTAGGAAAAAAGGGCAAATTATCCAGGAATCCATTTCTCCAAGCACTGAAACAGCTGCATCCGCTTCCTGGATATAAGTGAAAATGTTTAATCAAACATTTCATTGAGAAATATAATGACAATATATTCTGTCCTTGCCTCAGGAAAGTGTCCACGTAGCGTTGAATCACCCCGCAGAACTACGGTATAGTCTACATCCTTAACAGAGTTGGCAGCAGTTTTTATGTTGGCACAAATGGTTGTGAGCAATTTAGTAGCCTGGGAACAAGAAAAACTCCAGTAAAACAAAACACTAAAAACATTTTTCATTTTTCGGGTAGTTTATATCATAATATTGTTTGAATAAGCTAGTACAAGGAAATCCAACAAACTATGAGATATAAATGGCAATAATTGAAGCTTTTCTACCTTCTCAGAACTCAACGAGCGGGAGTTGGTCAAAATAAAAAAGCATCTAGGCTCTTTTTTGAATTGCTCAACTAGTGATTCAACATCCCTGTAGAATAAATTAAGGGAAATGCCTCGATCAGAAAAAAGATTAACCAGGGCATTTTTTTCAATTGTCAATGAACAATGCTGGTGAAGTATCACTACCTTCAGATCCATGCCATCGTGAAAGTTAAATAGAATTTCTATTTTATATAAATTTACTTAAGAAAACTGATTGAAATTCCTTCCCTAAGAACATCAAGGATATTTAACCTACTGCCTTTTAAAGCATATTCATGACTAAAAATATTGCTTCCTTTTTTCCATAAATAACACACAAGCGATTACGCTATGAAATAGTGTCTTGGGGACTGCATTTCAGAGTCGCACTGATTCTGACTCCAAGCTTTTTTTCTTTGCCTTTTTTCTCATCTTTCTTCAGCCATTAATGAACACTTTGGAAGTTTCCATAGGACTAACCTTTGATTCTAGAAGCTAAAACTACTACCTATGCCTAGCTTTTAACATGACATTAGCATACCAAAGAGTACCAAACTCGTGCAGAGTGTTTTTAGGAAATTGGTTCTACAGAAACAATGGATGACAGTTCAGATGAGCTAATACTTTTCTTTATTATATATTACGTAAAAGGATAAACTTATCAAGGTTGACCTCTGTTATTTTAACGCCCAGAAGAGCATCACCTATAAAGGTTTTTGCCTAATTTAATGCTAAAAAATTAAAGTGAACCACTAGTGGTAGCGAAAAGCAATAAAAAAATCCTTTTTCACCAGAACATTTGTCAATGATTTTGTGAATGCCTCGATCAACTGTAGTAATTACACACTATGAATCCGAGAAACTCACCATTCTGTCAACACCTCAATATCGTGAACAGTTTGGGTCCCAGTTGGGTCATCGTCCAGGACAATTAAAGTCTTTGAATTCTTTTCAAGTAGTTTCGGTATACTCTCAATAGGATCTGTTGGCCATTCAGGTGGAAGAGATTTCAAGACAGATTCTTTACTCAAAACCGGAAGTTTTGCTTCAACTTTGACTCCAGTTAGCGTCTCATAAACCTGCATTGTTAATTCAGTATATAACCCGCATCTTAAGTGCAGCTAAGGTTATGATCAAGCCATGTAAGCAAGGCAATTAAAGCGAAATAGAAGTTGAACAATTGGGTACTCATGGAAAACTAGATTGATCATGTGATGGGTCTCCATAAAGCCAAAGACAGACACCAAGTGTTCTTACCTTAACCACAGCAGCATCGTCTAATCTGCCCCATCCAGCTGCAGAACCTAAAAGAATTATACAAAAAGGAGCATTAATGTTATAGGTAGAGAATAGAGATCCAGACAGGAGGAAAATATCATATCTTTGAACTTTTACGGGTATAAAAAGCCTAAATTTTCTGTATAAAAATCTGAATAAGTTGATTAAATCTTCTTCGTCCATGAAAAAGCTATTTCAAGTAGCGTTAGTTAATTAGATTAAACCTGAATCACTTTCCCCAAATGCATCAGTCAATCCCACAAAATTATAGAGCACATTTACTTCAAATGAAAAAATGGCGGTTTCAGATTGATACTGGAGGCGATACCTATTTTGCAATTTTGAGTTCTGATGCTGTAAATAGACATGAAAGCTGATGTGTATTGCATGCCATTTTAACAAAGGAAAATTCATTGCATGCAATTGAAGGAGGTGTTTGGACGTACACTCCAGTTTTACAAGTAAAAATTCCCAAGAGATTTTGCAAATTTTGGTACTTGTGCAGGTTAAAAACTTGCTAGAAAATCATATATCTTCCTCATGAATTTTGACGTAAAATAGAAAGAACTGCCAACATTGCATGTCCTCATTCTCACTTGGTGAAAGTAGATTTTTTTCTTGTTTTCTTTTTGAAAGAATTAACCAGTTTTAAGCTCTTGCAGTGTGCTCCAGCAATGAAAAAAAAAGTTATTTTGAAAAACTACCAATATCAAATCTATGCTTTCCTGACCCTCCCTTAGCCAAGATACCCCAGGTCAAAAAGAAAGAAACATGATGCCATGAGCAGCTCAACCAGCAGCTTAGAAAACTTCCAAATAAAAAAACAAGAACATGGCTATCAAGTCCACTGAAAAACTGCAGATCATGGGGTTGGGGCAGGGGGCGGGAGGGGGTTGCAACATTTTACAATAAAGCCATAGAGAAACCTCATACATAGGTATGACCTACCTGCCAAGAACAGTTGATGAGCAATGTTGGAAATGTAAAGTGGAGTTTGAAGGGACGAGCCCTCATGAGAAACGATACCCTGGAAAAATAATGGATAATCAGCTCCATTGTCAAATTACATATAATGAATTTAAAACCGCTGTTATGTTGCATATAACAGATAACAGACATACCAGATCCTTTACAAAGATATTCACAGCTGACAATGGAGTATAATCATTTTCGACCATGTGAGGAGCTCGATTCTCAAACATCCTGCAAGAGGTTTAAATCAATTAACACTGAAAAATCTCCTGGAGTAAGAAGTAGCCAGAGGAAGCTCATTTCTCAATAAAAGTGAGCTTTCAATGAACTACAGGGAATTGCTAATGAAATCGTCAAGTGCGTGTATAAATAATTGCATCAAGGAATCATTTCCCAAACAGCAGAATAAAAATGTGTATAATTTCCAGGTTTGCACATGAATGTATTTGAGAAAGGTGGATAACACCTACCAAGAGGTTCCACTGCTACAAGTAATGACATCAAACAACAATCTTGTATTCAGGCCAAGACGGGCACCAAACGCCATTGCTTCAGCTGCTGACGCTATATGCACGCCGGCTAGGAGTTGATTTACCATCTTCACACCACTAGACAACAAAGTAAAGAATACAGATTGTACAAATCAGCTAACAGAGTAGTCTTAAAAGTAAATTAGCTTGAATCATTACGCATAATATGTAATAAATCAATAAATTATGTCTTCTACATGAAAAATGGGCACCAACATGATGCATCAAAATAAACTCAAAACATGGAAAAGGATAGACTTCCAACATGTACCTTCCAGCTCCACACCCTCCTTCAATAATGTATAGCTTCTCACTTAAGGCTGTTCAATATCAATTGAGCATCAATTGAAAGTAATGTTGAGATAAACAATCAGGAAATGAATGTTGTAGGGTTACCTGAAAGGACCGAGCAAGCATGCATGAGAGCATCGTCACTGCCTGCAGCCATTATCTTGAACAAAGGTCAAAATTCAAGTCAAGTCAGTCAACTAAGAGCTCCATGCTATAGAATTGTAGAAGTACTACCAGGTAACGTAGTAATCCTGAATAGCACAATGCAGAACCTCGACTATTCTCACCGTTAGCGTTCCTTCAGCAGCCCTCTTGACCCCACCAGAGACGGGAGCATCCACCAATGTCAGATTCCTCTTTTCATCTAGAAGCAAATATATTACCATGAATGCATACATACATACATATATATGTATAATGTGTGTATAGTACATACATAATAGAATCATAAAAGTGCAGGAAAGCTCCCCAACTTGCATATAGCTAACAAACTATAAATTTGGGAACAAAATGAATAAATGCTCAGAAAATTGACTAGCTCAAGGTCAATCAGCATTAAAATGTTCCAATAATATCCATTGTTATGGACTGCATTCATTGTCAGCGGCTTTCATCAGTTACATGGTTGAGAGTATATAATCACTACATTCCACTCTAACAGGCATGTCAATGACATGGTAATTTAACATGGTAGAGGTCTTGCGCTGCATCTAAGCTTAATTTCACCTACCTAGTTAAGCAAGTGTCTACCAAGATATCTTGCACATTGTTGGAAGTCAATTAGGCCCATCGATGACGTGTTTTTACAGTGCTTGAATGTATAAGTTACTCTTCCTAACAAAATAGATTTCAGGCTGTGACTCAAAGGTATTCCTAAGTTTATTTAATTGATTAACAATAGATGAGAATATAGGACATCTTATATTGGCAAAGCAAAGGTACACTCCACCTTTCAGTTATCATTATTGCCAATTTTAAGTTCAGCAATACAATTATTCAGACAGCTATCCACATGCAATAAAAAATAGATTCTCCATGATAGTGAAATACACAAAATTCTTTTAATATATAGGTAAATAATAAACTAAAGCAAAAAAGGTTAAATTGTTTACCTTCTAAGCGTTGTTTGAGCTGACGAATAAATGTCGGGGAAACAGTGGATGAAACAATGACTGATGCCCCAGATGGAAGAGCTAGAAGCATATAATATTAGTGTTGAATTCTGTTCAAGAAAATATTAGATGATAATATTAAATTTTACCTGATACAGCCCCATTTTGACCATAGAGAGCACTTTCAGCTTGAACTTCATTCGCAACCATTAAAATTAGCACGTCCGCATCTGAAAAATAGTAGATATTAGAAACTTCCTATGCATGGACCCTAACATCTAAGACTCTAAGAAATACATTTAACCAAAAACAAACACAAGTAAAGCGTCTTAGATCACAAGTTTTTTTAACAGATCCATGTGATAGATAAACAACAGGAAAGAATATCATAAAAAAAGAAGACTAAATATTTGTAAATCGCATTTAACAATCCAACATGGAACATTATAAGGTGTCAATGCAGGAATAGCCACATGATACAGCAACTTAGTACCCACATCATCCAGGGTTTTTTTTTTTTTCTTTTCTTTTCTTTTCTTTTGTAGTTTAGTCAGAATTCCATTCAGAAGGCTTTGCTACTTCAGGAGGAGAGGTTCCAATCATTCAGAAGGTTATTTTTTTGTGTGTGTCTAAGTCATCATCCGAAAGAATTGATTCACCTTTTGATACTTCTGCAGGAGAAGTTCCAATCAAGCCACCAGCACTTTCAAACCGAGATAGTGATGGTTGGTAAACCTACAATCAGAAAATGAAACTGCCAACATGTTACAGTACGGGTAGCACCATCAAATCATGAAAAGTTCACATGCTTGAGTAAAAAGCGATGAAAATATACAAGATAAATAAATAGGTGCAAGCTAATCTCAAGTGTTGAATTATTTCAGGACATATAACATCTAAATGAGGATCGCTGCAATATTGGACATTTCAATACTGCAGAATATTCTTTCCCGAGAAGAATATCAGGAAGGTCCAAAAACAAAACAGATTCCATCTAACCCAACGTAGACAATTGAAGGAGGATATGGATGAGATCAAAGCAATGTTTCCTAATCATTTTCTTACAGTGCAGGATTTTCTCCAGTTAATGATGAATAAATCGTTATTGCGCAATTTTCTTTATCAGATCTAAGAAAACATGAAACTACAAACAATACACCAAAAAAATATAGATCTGGTGGTTGATTACTACCTCGGGTTAGTATCATAAAGGCTGAAGCATGCTCTTATATATCATTCAAAAGAGAGGTCACTACTACAATAACTTTCAAGCTTAAAACCTCTTGCTTTTCATGAAAATCCTAAACAAATATAAGACCTGCTAGAGAGAAGTTGATATCCACTTCACTTTGATGAACAGGCCAGGAACCCCACTTTGCATTATTTTCAGTTTAGTAAATACAAACAAAAAGGCAAATGAATGCATGCAAGTACAAAACTTACGCACAGACAGGGGCGGATATACCTTACCCCAAACGGGGTACGCGGACACCGCTAAAATGATTAATTACTTAAGTTTTACCTATAGAAAACATTTGTGGACACCACTGAAAAAAAATACTCTTAAATATTTTATGGACCCCGTTGAATAAATTTTATGGACCCTATGCACAGATTTCTGTCTATGTATACGTAGGCATGTAGAACAGTGAAAATAATACATAGTCGCTGAAAATAAATAAACCTAATGAAGAAAGGTTCGAACAACATATCGAAGTTGAGATGATGAATTACATCATAGGCAATCACACCAAAGTTTGACTTCAAGAGATGAGTTGCCATGCCAAATCCCATAGCTCCAAGACCAATGAAACCAATCCGTTTCACGCTACGAGACTTCAAAGAAATTTGATGCGTCTTTTCTTCGGGATTGTAAGCCTTTTCCTTCACAGCATCAGCAATATTCACACCGTACATCTTCTCCCATAGCTATTAACATGCATATTCATTCATACAGTCAAAATATCAGCTTTGAAAAAAAATTAAACAATACATTTCTCAGCAGATTGAAAGTTCAACCTTAAAAGATGTTGCTACATCATCTTCCTTCCCTCCATGTGAAGATCCTGAACATATGTCTGGATAAGAATGCATCCCAGTGTAACGTGTATTTGAAGTTTTAAACTAAGACTACGCATAAGAAACCATTAATACCTGCAATTAGTTGCTGATGAGCAACTGTTAGAAGTGGAAGAGGAAAGACGAGAGATTTTGCCACATCCAAAATAGCCACCTTGCAAAAAAAAAAAAAAAAAAAAATAGCCACCTTTAATAGGGATAAAAAGTCAACTAGGGAGATCGGGACATAAGGAAGATCCTATCACTGAATACAGATTTTTCTGTTAACACAAGAAAATGAAAATCTTGATATCTGCATATATATCAACAAGCGAAATATAAGAAAATCGTCAAATGCATCTTGTAGAAGAAATCCTTACCGAATTTTGAGTCAGAGCATTGATAAATTGCCAAACGATTTGCTCACCTTGCAAAAGCTCAGGAAGATGGTTCTTGAAATACCTAATGATATTGAAAACGTAACGAGGAAAGAGAAGTACTAATCAAACAGATTTATAAAAACATACAATAAGAGGTAGGTCATATTAAATATGGTTTCCTTTCTACAACTATCTTGAAAGGCTGTACTTTTTAGTTTTATGTCATTTCTAACTACTACTACTCCATCCCAGAAAAGGCAATCCAAGATAACGCCTACTCCTCCATTTTCTCTTCTGTACCGAAACTGTAAACATGAGTTCTCCAAAATGTGTGCTTTCTCATGCGCTTTGCTTTATTGTAATGTTCTCAAGCATGCATCATCTCTAACATACCTAGAATACATATCCTTATAGTCTTTTTGCCGAACATATCCATTGCTTTACAATGAGAGTTCCAATATCACAAGTTTGAAAAATGAATTCGTCGTCTATCTTATAATTATTATATCAGTAAGCAGAACTTATGCTGCGAGAACTATTGCATGCTTAGCACAACAACCACGTAAATGCTGCTCCTCAACAACTTTTTCTGCTGCATTAAAATAAGGAAGCGTTCCTACCCCATTTTTCATATAATATCTACAATCTAAGAACTTAAGAGGCACTCCAATGTAGGTACTGTCAAAATTAATTTTCCAGTCTAACATTTTTCATCTATGATTCCAGTTGGACAAGAAAGTAAAGCCACCAAAAGCCTTAGCAACCAGTTACTGTAGCTTTCTTCCATAAACTATATTCGATCAACATAAAAATGAAGCAGAAGCCTTAAGTTGTATCAAACTAATAGATACTCAGTACTTCCAATGAAAAATTAGCACCAACAGTATGAATGACTACGATCATAGATCTTACCAAGAATTTCCAGCCGCATTGGAGATTATATCATAAAGTACCAATGGATGAATCCCAGATTGTGCACCGAGGGAAATAGCTTCAATAGCAGCAACCAAATGAATAGCCTCAAGCAGCTTAATTACCATATCAGTTTTACTGGAAGAATAAGTGATGGAAATCTTAAGGTTAAAAGCCAAAGAGAGAAATGGAAGCAACAAAGAAAAGCTAAGACTAAGTATACAAGACAAGAAAAGAAAAGACGAACCTTCCAGCTCCTAATTCTCCAACAAAACCATAATGTTTTCCGCACATAGCTGTACAAAAATTCAAGATTATGCTCCAGTACCACAAGGGAATAAGTAAATCAAGAACAATCCTCCAATAAACTACTCTAAGAAGATAAGTACACACTACCAGAAAGAATAGGCTGCGCGTTACGGATAGCCTCCGACTTTCCAGAGGAAACAATCTGCTTATCATGGAGTGACAAAGAAAACACTAAGCATGTTGCTCTATGAAAAAAAAATTGATAATTAACTTGAGCCGAAAAAGATTACATCTACTCTTTACCATCAGTTCTCCATCCAGATTGTAGTTTGGAGTTCGTGTTACAAATATGTCAATAATGGATTCGAGTTGATAACGATCTGCAATTCGACATAGGCAATGATTTTAATCTCAAATAAATTTGGACACTACAAATGCAGAAACTACAGACTGGACATGAACGTGCCATTATGCAAATATGAAAGTTAAAATCAAAAGGTTGCTTAATTGAGCATCTTTAATAGAAAAATAAACCAATAAAATCAAACAACAATGACCAGCAACAACATTATGAGCTTGAATTTGCAGTAAACTGATGTTGGCTAGAAATATTTCTTGTTGCTTTCTTGGAAGCGGGTATGCACGTGCTTGTTTTTTTGTTCTGGCCAAAGTAACTTCAAAACTCAACACCCCACCAAGACGAACGCACATTAACAATACACAGCACGTTAAATTACCATCCCTTGAAAGCTAATTATTGGGTAACAGAATATTTAAAATAGTAAAGAATTACCAACACGCCATGTCATGTGTGGTCTAAGACAAAGCGCCAGGACAGCAAAGGCACATAATGCTTACAAAAGGCTTGGTCAATATAAGGCACATAAAGGTAAATAAAGATGTCCCACATGTGATAACATAAGGAGGGTGCCAATGTTCATAGAGAGGTTTGATCATATGATCTCCCACTCTAATGTCATCATGAATTAGCATATCTTCTAAAAGCTTAAGTTGTTCCAGAGATGAATAATTAAGATATCTAAACATTTCAATACATCATCCCAAATCAGGAGTCTTGGACATCGATATTCTGCAGAAGGGAGATAAGAATATAAAAGCAGAATGTAAATTGCCTGTCAGAATCTTTTCCAGCTTGTGGATTTGAATATATGATAAAGTTGAGTGGACAATGATAACTGCATCTCTTGTTAACCCTGTAAGAGTACAATAACATAAAGAAAAATTTAGCTCAACTAAATCTAGTGGACTAGCTAATTAAAAGCATATATGTTTGATACAAACCTTTCAGAATTGCTTCATTCTCAAGTATTATGTCATCTAAGTTATTGCCCTGAGGAATTGATAGAACTATAGCCACAAGATCTGTATCATAACAAAGAGGATAGAATGATTATTTTAAAGAGTACAATAATGAATGTAAATTGTATGCAATCATTTGTTCTATTTCTGTCCGTAAATAAGAGTCGTTTTACCTAAAAAAATTGTTTGACATACAACACACATGTTACACGCACGAAGACCTAAAAGACGTCGAGGGTGACAACAACCAAAAAGTTGACTAATCTGATAATGGAGAGTATTTAGTTTACGATATACTGCAGTAGAGACATGTGATCCATATACCCTATCCCACAAAATGAGATTAAGACTTATGGGTTGTTGTAAGGGCTATGCTGCAAAGCACTCTGCATTGCTTATTGGACAAATCAAAGATCCCATTTATCTGCTTTTGTTGCATTGAAAGAAGGGTATTGATTTGTTCTATGTGGAATTTCAATAATTATCATTAATTTAAGGCTCAATCATTTAGAATATGGAAAGACAAATTTGACCAAATCAAGAAAGGAAGAAAGGTGACTAGAAACCATTTAAGACTTACCTTTGCTCATCATCTCCACAGGATCGCCACATCTTTTACCTCCAATTTTTGAGAACTCATCAATCAAAGAACCAGATTTCTGCTCATCGAGTGATTTGACAATACAAAAATCACTACAAGTAGTTAGCGATCAGCTAACGGGGCCTAACATTTTGGATTGTCAATTTTTGTTGATATAGGTGATATTATTGCACAAATAACATTATTAGAATAGTGACTCTTACAACATTAAACGGTGAATAAATTCATACAGTTTCAAACGAAATTGGATAATTAAACAGAGCATTCCAGGCTTTTAAGTCTAAAAGATATATCAGATTTACGGCTGTGGTTTTCAACTTTTTGTGTGGTTATCACAAAAATTAATCTGCTGGTCTGCATAAAAATTTGCATAAAGGCCACTATATTATCACCTATATCAACTCTTTTTCAATGTGAGAATATTTACATATTCACAACCCAAAAGACAATTTACAAGCTTAGTACCAAAACTCGACATGATAATAAAACCAGTCATTTTCTTGAACTGGCTGAGTAGGACCAATCAAACATATACTCATAACTCGTCACAAGGAACCAGACATGACATTCTAACCATTCAAGAATGTCTCTGCCTTTCTCTGCCTTTATCAATTATGTGTGCCCATGCCGAAACAGACTACACTAAATCTCCATCCATCTCCATTGTTTTATTTGCTCAAGTTGGAACACCCATAATCGAGTACAGATTTGGCCCCATTAGGAGTGACAAAAATGTGTACAGAAATTACCAAAAAAATGCCATACAAGCTCACATCACATGTCCCACCATTAGGTAAATAAATTTGAAAATGCTGCAAACACCATTTCGACCACATCTAACACACTTATCTTACAGAGCCTGATGATAATGATCCGATTGATATAAAACTCAATCATTAATTATTTAATTCCCTCCGGGTGGCAGGAAGGTGTGCACAGAAACAGAATTTTAAGATTAAATATCGTGGCTAATTTGCAAATACAATGACTAATTTTGCTTTTAAAACAAAAAAATCAAACACTCCAACAAAAAAAACAAAAGAGAATCATTTGAGGAGGTAAAATGCAAACCTCAAAGGCTTGAACGGCATAGCCAGAACGGAGTAAAGAAGCAGCTAAATCCAAACCGATTTCATCCAAACCCAAAAAACCAACTGTATTGATTTGATTTTCATACGCCATTGTAGCCGTTGCCAACAAGCTCCAAGAAGGAAACGAAGACGAAAAGGAATAGTTCACCACTTTCTTCTTCTATCCAGTTTCTCCGTTTTGGTTTTGAGTAGGATCACTACGCAAGCACATTCTTGCTGCCTCCAGCTATATCATAAAATGTCAAAGAATTGACTTGGCTCTGTCACGTGCTACATTACAAATCACTCACCTTAAGGAACAATTTGATGGGTGGTTCTTCCGTGGTTACAAGGAGTTAGTACCGTGTGGATGAATCTAAACCACACCGTTTGAATTCAAATTAAAATTGTATCGTCCACATTTATCTACATATCTTACTCCATAAATAGAGTCGTTAGGAAAGAATTTTCCCAATTTGATATGTCTCGTAATATTGATGATGTGACGTTGATCATATCCTTTTATAAGTAGATGCCACATCATTAAATGTCATAATCCTTTTATAAGTACAATCTTATCGTGAGGTTGTTGTGGTCAACCATCTATATCTTATGCCACAATGATGCTAAATCAATGATTAAACGATGTTATAGGCTTAAAGCGATGCCGTGACGATGCTAAGGCGATGCATTGCGATGTTTACGCGATGCTTCATTGATGCACTTTGTGATGCTTTGACGATGCATTTTGCGATGCTTTGACAATACTCCAAGCGGTGATTAGTGACTAGGAGCGATGATATTGAATGCTACTATTCAACCTAATGCGATGTTAAATTACCTCACAATAGGTATCACAGATATCCTTCATTAAGGAACGTATTGGGTTGACTATGAAAAGAATTTAATGTATGATATATAAAGTATAGTTGTAACGACCCAACTTGAAAACCCAAGTAAATTTAAACGAGACGATACACAAAAGCGGACGCAGAGATCTCAAGAAGTGCAATAAAAAGTCAAATAAAATTTGGGCGTAAGGTGGGGAAAACTATATGAATATTAAATTTTTTTCGAATCAAGAAACCTTCATTGTATCCGCCACGCGCACGGTTGCGCTAAATGCTATTAAATGCGGAAATTGAACATGAAAAGACTCGGATTACTACAACCATCAATGTATGAATCCATTACATATAGTAATTTGTTTGATATGTATCATCTACAATCAACAAATACAACTAAATTCATCTTACATAAATTACATCACGAACTGCCAGAGTAATCTCTATGTCCTCATAGAATATCATCACTATAAGGGCATACCATGGACTCGTTGAAAGAGACAGAGACATAAACCCTACCAGGCTGGTCAAGACAGATGTACCTTTTGCGATTAGGACTAAGGCCTACATGAACACACGTAACAGAGTGGTGTTGGAACTTATGTCTTTGATATTGTATGAGATTGGGATATCAGACACAACCAAAGTCCCTTAGTTGAGAGTAGTTAAGTTTGTGTTGGTACAACATTTCAAAGGGACTCTTAAAGTGAAGAACATGAGTAAGGAGTCTGTTGATGGGGTAGTGGCATACTGAAAGCTCTCCCATCAAAATTTGAGTGTATAGAGGCTTGTGCAAGTTGAGTGAGGCCCATTTCTACAATGTGCTTGTGTTTCCTCTCAACCCTGCCATTTTGGGCATGGGTGTGAAGACAGAGGTGTCTAAATTGAATGCCAAAGGTTTGTAGATATATGTGAGGCTTATATATTCCCCACCTTAAACTGTTTGAATGCATTTAATTGTGGTAAGAACTGGGTTTCAACTAACTTTTTGAACTAAACAAAGGCCCGAAGATATATGACTTGTTCTTTTAAAGGGAATATCCAAGTGTACCTAAATAAGTCATCTAGGAAATGGACATAATACAAGAAACCATTTGCAGATTGGACAGAGGAAGGACCCCACACATCAGAATGAACAAGATTTAACACATGAGTATATCTAGAAGTATAAACATTATAAGGTAAAGAATGTTGTTTATCAAACTGACATGATTCACAAAAAGTAATTTTTTCATTAACTTCAACATTACAAGATTTCAAAACATGGGTCATTGATGCCAAATCTCTACACTGTGTTTACTAGACCTATGTCCAACATCAGACTGCTTATTGACATTAGTAAGGGCAGGGATGATAGCTTTGGAGTGAAGAGAACTCTGATATTTATTCTTAATTGGAACATGCAACTGATATAAGCCATCTTTAAGAACCCCTTCCAGCAGGACCTTTTTTGTGTGAATGTCCTTCACAAAACAAGAATTAGGGTAAAAATCCACAAACATTGAGTTATTATAGGCGAGTTTAGAAATACTAAGAATATTTTTGGAAATATCACGAACATGCTGTTGGAAGTAGTGTCCGAAAGACAATATATGTAATTGTTTTTATAATTAATAAATGACAGATTTATTCTTATCTTATTATTTGCTTCGTATTTATAAGTAATACACTACTAAAAGCCCCAAGTTGTATCATATGTATCAATATAACTTAGTGTGTGTCACACGTGCGGATTAAGTTTATGGTGATACACTTGAACTGTTAATCCATGGTGAACTTAATCAAAGTATGAAGTCTATTGATTAAACCATCATTAATGTGCCCAGAACACTTTATGGTGTGACCGTCTTATCCAGACCGTCGATATTGGTTATCGAATTGGGGCATTTATATATGATGTAGTCATATAGGACTGTACCGATTTAATATGTATTTCTCATATAATTCTGTGATTGAGAAATCTTTATTAAATCACAGGATGATCATCTATGGATTAACCCTAATCCTGAAGTGATTGCAGACTCATGCTTGTTTCAAGATAAGGTTTGATGTGTTCGTTAAGGATTGCTAAGAGGCGCGATCCGAATCACTTTCACGTTGGCACTATCGGGAATGAGTAGTTGTGAATGTGTCTAACAGATACGGAATCCATTCCTTCCTGCAGGAAGTAGAAAGACAATCTCCTTATTTGTTAATCCTAGAAACTGATCGATCCGCGGAGTTCATATTGGTTATGAACTAATTGATCACTAGTGGGTTAATGGTAAATAAGGATACGATGAAATGAAGAAGGTTTACGGAAACATTCCCGTTTCATTACGGATAGTCTATGGAGGGTTAGTCTATATGTAATGATTATATCAATGGACACTTATTGACTCGACACTTTGAGAATAAGTTATATCTATAATCGATAGAGTTCAGTTTCGGATTTATGGTGACGTAATTCCGGAATTTAAGTTGAATATAAATGTTCTGTTTTATTCAATTTATTGTAGCTATTGGTTATAGGTCCATGGTTTCCGAGTTGGCTCTTAACACGCGAGTGAATTCCAGTATTACAGAACCTCGAGAATAAAAAAAATAGTTGGTATATTTAATGAATATGCGAAATATTATTTATTCGGTAAATAATATGTAAAATATAAAACACATTTTCTATTATCCAATGGCATAAAATGGTGCCACAAGTGGGAAAATAAATTTTCCTGAATTATATCACATATGTGATTAATTATTTATTTGTTAAATAATTAATGGATAAAATAAGATATTGATTTTATCATTGAATGAAGATTATCTCATTTATGGTGATTATCTCTTATTTATGGAAAATATCTTTTTTTTTTTGGGAAAAAGATAAATGTCTTGTGAAAAGGGATAACTCTCTCTTGCTCGGTTATTTCCTATATAAAGAGAGTTCCTCCCAACACAATTGCATAGAATTTTTAATGCCTTAGCCAGAGTCTTCCTTCCACGGCTACGGCTTATCCATCGGAAACTTCTCGTTCCAACGCCACTTTTGGAGAAAAAGAGAGAAAATTTGGTTTCTTGCATTAGCCAATGGGGAAAAGAAAAACTGGAATTTTTCTTGAAGTATATTCGAGGAGGTTCGAATGCGGGATCGACGTCCACCAGTCGTCGTTTGGAGATACAACTCGAAAGATCACGGATTCTCTTCGGTTGGGTAAAAATCTTTAAACATTCTTGTAGATTAGATTAATTAAATATGTGAATCATGTTGTAGTAAAATCGTAAACGATTTAATTCGTTGCTTCCGCTGTGCATGATCGAGTGTCTCAAACGGTGTTGTGAATCAGATCTGACGATCTGAAGAAAATGGGAAAAATTGCTCCGGCAATTGCGAGGACCCTCTCTGCAATTGCAAGAACCGGAATTTTTTTCCAGATCCGTTTTTCTTGTGTTTCGGATCCTGATTCAGGTTTCCATATATCCAGCACATGCAATATATGATTTAAGGCTAAGAGAGTATCATTAGAGGATATAATGGATAAGCCAGTGTGATCTATGTTTAAAAGAGCTCAATTACCTACAACAAGAGTGTCATAACCCTCATATCCTGAATTAAGGTACATGTTTTTCAAATCTGCTGTGATGGGGTTGGTCGATCCACTGTCAGGATACCAACTAGGGTCCGTTATTGTGTCAAGTGTGGCAAGATAAGCACTGGTGCATGCTATTGGCATTGGTGTCTGCGTTGGTGAGCCTACATGAGCACTTTGAGAGGAACATAGTTAGAGTCATACATGTAGTATAAATTAGCTGCTAAATGCCCAACCTTGTTCCAGACTTGGCATGTAGGTCCCGGGGTTCCCTTGGCCTGTAGGATAAGAACCTCAACCCATGCCTCTGGTCCGATTGCCTTTAAACCCTCTGCTATGATCTTTGGAGTCAGTATTAGAAGGACGGTGTGGTGTCCTAGGATTTCCACCGCCTCCCTGAGCCAAGTGAGTTAATGCGTTGGTGAGATCTCACTGGGTTGTTGGACTAAAGTGAGCTAGAAGCCTCTCATGGGTAACCAGTTGTGATTGTATATTTTGCCAAGTTAGAGTTATGATTCGTGAGGTGATGTTAACGATTATAGATTCGTGATCAATCATGGCTTTTGTTCCTTCCATGGTTTTGGTGAGACCCATTTTGTACACGGTTTATTGTTCAAGAGGGCTTCGAGAACGGACCAAGCCTCATGAGCGGTGGCGTCACCTATAACATCAACCAGTACCGATTCGGTCATGGAACTAATGAGCCAGTTGAGAAGTAACTGATCATGAGTCACCCACTCATCATAGGTGATTTCGGTGAGCTTCACCTGTGGCAGTGATCTGAAACTCCGACGGTTGAGGTTTTTGCCAAAAAGATGACCGTCAAGTTGATGGCCACGAACGAGGGGTAAGATCGTTGATTTCCACAACAAGAAATCGGATCTATCCAATTTGACGGTGCATGGCTGAGTCAAATGACCATTGACGGTGTTGGAGTCATTGTGACCATGGTGTGAGTGTTGGCAGCGGTGGTAATAAAGTAGATCTAGTGAATGAGGGGGTTGTCATTTCTACTTGGCCAACGCTGGGAATAGAGAAGTCTGGCCGAGTGAAGGACGAGGATGGGCAAAGATTTTGAGCGATGGTGAAGGACGAGGATGGGCAGGTGGAGTGTTAGCTAGTGTAGTGGCGGCGTAATTGTTCACAAGTCTGAATACCAAAAGGAAATAGAATTAATGTTCACAAAATCTTTATTATATAATGTTTATATTGAAGCGATGGTAGGAAAAACTCATCTGGCACACAACAATACCACATATCACACTAGAAATTTATCACTAGATTCTTTCCTAATACCGTGCCATTTGTCTACACACTTGGTACCATTCACACCATTGATTACATGTGATAATTATATATCGACACTATGCAGTTAGTATATGAATATATCTTGTCATAATCCTAGAAAATGTCTAACTTTTCGCTCAAATTCGTCGCATTTGAAGAAGACGAATGGCAAGTTTTCTTTAATAACCACCTCCTTCTTATGATTCATCCACTGTACTAATTCAGCTTCCTTTTTCTATAATCATGTCGGCCATAGGCTAATCAAATTGGAAACAAATAAAAGACAATACTTTAACATCGATCACTATACTTGATTAATTAGTCACAACCATACTCTATATATCACCTTTTTTTTCAACCTTATGCAGCCAGTAAAACTTGTTTAGTGCGGAGGATAGTTTTATAAAATTTAATGTAGTTTTATCCTGCTATCTTGTGTAATACATCGTATATATAATTTATTCGTTTATTGTATTTTTTTTTTTTTTTGACAAGGCCGTTTATTGTTGATAAATTATCATCTTTTATAAATTATAATATTTCATATATAAAAAAAGGGGATGTGGGGAGAAGGATAAAAACATTTCATAAATTAAGGAGAATGATATTTTTTTATTTCTTTTGAATGACGGTCAATACTATTTTTTTTTATAAATGCTAGCGCCATTTTTTCTTTGAAAAAAAAAACCAACTCAATTTATCTCTTATCCATTCTTTTTAAACACTTATATCTCTCAATCTAGAACTTCAAATTTGAAAATTCTTTCTCAATCTGAAAATTTTTCATTCAATTTTTTTTTGCTCTTTATATTTGAGCACCATATTTCGACGTAGTTTTCAGAAAATCATTGTAAGAAATTCACTGAGTGAATTTCGATAGTGAATCTCACGAAACACGATGTAATGATATCGAACCAAGTCTCAAAACGAAGAGCATGAAAAAATAAAAGATTCAGTGGAATTTTAATCGCGTTTGAAGATCCAGATCAAAAGATATGAGTGTTTGAAAATGATTCGTTTTGGGGTGGACTGAAGAGGTGCTCTTAGCCACGGCCTTTCCCCTGTCTCTTTGAGCCATTCCCATCCCAAGCGGCGGCATAGGAACCTTTCGGAATGGGCGTATGTGGCTCCTCGTGGAGTGGCCTAGCGCTCATTACTGCTCGTGATCGGTGGCGTGCGATCGCTCATGAAAGGGGGTATGGGGATTCACGCAATGGTTGTTCGGGGAGTTGGTCAGGAAACTCTTGGGCAGTAACTGGTACACGCTGTCGTCAAGAGATACTTGTGAGAGGAAAGAAAAAAATCAAAATTAACAGCGCAATAGATACAACACAACGTCGGTTTTTTTTTTAATTTTTTATTTTTTTTTGTGTTGTCTTTTAGGCTGTGAAAAATATAAAAGTTGTCATTCTCCCTATAAAAATATGTGGATGTCTTGTTACTTAAAATATTTCAACCTGTCTTCTTATCCCTAATTCTCTAAAAAAAAAATATAATATTTTGAAAGTTGAACATTTTTTCATATTTTCTTTTGTAACTACATAAATATCGAATATCTATTTTCGATATTAAAAGAGTTTTAGCTAATACATATCTTGTAAGTTTCTTTCAATTTTATGCACATCTTTTAATATTAATATATATATATATATATATATATATCGTTAACCCATGTCGCTGACATGTTATCAAATTTTAAAACTACCATTATTTTCATGTCGTGTGATGTCTCTGTAAGGTGTTTGTGTGCTACTGCTACATAGCCCTCCATCCATTCCCTTAATTTAGTTTAGACCCTTTATTTTTATTTCAAGTATATATATAACAATAGAAGAACTATTGGAATGTATAAAGAACGGTATAACATATTTTTATAGTAGTTAAGAAAACTGAAAAAAGAAAGTTCAAATTCTTAACCAAGTAAAGTTTGAACTTTAATTGAAGTATGTCATTTTTCATCTAGAGTACTGATAATAAAAATAGACTAAATAATATGGTATATATACTCTGGTTCTCATGTTCATTCTCTTAAATGATCAAAATACCCTTTAAAAAAATAAAACAAAAGTATTATACACTCAAAATACACTATATATATGTAGGGTTATCCCATCATACTAAAATGACCTTTGCACTCATTAGTAATGTGTTGTCGATCTACTTGTCTTCAGTGACGAATCCAGAAAAAAAATTTAGTGGGATCACCCGTCACAAAAGTATAGTAACCTCAAAAGAAATTCGGATTGAACGGATAATTAAGTCAAAATTTCCGGATCGAAATCGGATTGGACGGATAATTATGTCAAAAATTGCTTTTTTTTCACCAAAACCACTTGTCTTGCGGATTATATATGCTGGCCAGAGGGTTTTGACTTCTCAAAAAAAAATTATTACATATATATATATATTTTTGCATAATCGTAAAAAATTATTCTACTTAAAAAATAATTACGGACTTGAAAAATATTTCTCGAAAGAAAACTCTACATTTTACCATAGAAAAATATTTTGATAACAGTAAAAAAATTATTCTACTTTAAATAAAAAATTACTGAATTTTCGAAAATTATTTCGGTCCGCTTAGTCTTGTCTTTGCATATGCTAAGGTTCATAACATATTCTGACATCAAGCATGTTACTCTCCCATCATCATAGTCCAATAGTCCGTATATAGAAAGTAATAAATAAACAAATGAGTACATACATCTCTCTCTCTCTATATATATATATATCAAAAGAAAAGAGAGATATATACATGTAGGGGAGAATGAAGGAGAATGACATAAATATTTCATCAATTGAGTAGAAGGACAGTCTTTTGAAACATTTGCATAAAGGACAAAACTATTTATTCACTTTCGAAAAATTCACTGTTAAATTAGAATTCATCGCTTAAATTCACTAATTTTCAACATTCATATCATCTAAATTCATTTGATTTTCAGGGATTCATTCATTAAATTCATTTGATTTAGGGATTCACCTGGAGATTCATCGATTTTCGGGATTCACTATTTGTCTTCTCATTTATAAAAATTATGCAATTGTTTTTCTCCCTATAAAAAATATGAATGTCTCATATTCTTAAAAATATTCCAGATTGTGTCATTATCCCTAATTTCCCATATATACAAATAAGTATATATATATACAGTGTACACTGTACAGACACCATATTTAGATGATAACTTTGCCCAGCTGGATTTTAACCCCAAAGGATGGGTGGTTCACTGCATGGTTCATTCTTATTATATATTTGAACTACGTATTTCTATTATTACATGGACTCACAGTTTCCATTTTTCTTGCTCGGCAGAATTTCAGTTCTCACTTTTTTTTTTCCGGACGGAAACGAAATATACACGCATGCCTCTGGACCTCGAACCCAATACCTTCCGGGTTAATTAATTATATACTGCAATCGTTCTTTCGTACACGTTTGATTTTACCGGCCCATGCATTTTTTAAATTAGCAGAGATGACATATGCCATAATAATTAACACGTACGCCACCTCTCTCACTCACAAACAAATACAGTACATACATACACACCCTTCTTCCCACCTTTGTATCTATTATTTAGATTGTTCATGATAATACATCGTAGTAAAATCACTAGTTTCTTTGTAAGGTTAGTTTATTGTTTTCAAAATATCTTTTCTTTTTAGATTTTCTTATCATCTGAGATAAAGAAAAACTGACATAAGATATAAATAAAGTTTATAAAAAAATGCTTTAGAAAGCTATAGACTTCATCCGTTTCGTGTTTTTTTTGAGGTTTTTAGAGAAAGATTGCACCGCTTTACCGAGCACCCCTCCCGGGACAGTGTGCGATCAACCTTTCTATGCAGCTCGGTTTGACCGTTCTGAGTTCGTTTTGCAGGTCAGAGTGGTGAGATCGAGACAGTTTTGGTTCAAGAATCCGTTTGAAGCTTAGATTCATCTTTCAAAGGTAAGATCATCATTTTTTCCTCGTTTTGTTCGTAGCCACGATCATGTTTGGATTAGAGATTAGTAGTGTTCATGTTAGATTGTCCTTTTCTTTAAAGATTCGCATAGATTTGTGAGTTAGCTGTTGTTCGATTCGTAGTTCGACTCATCTAAAAGGTAAGGAGATCTTATAAAAAAATACTTGTTATTGTTAAATTGTTTTAGAGTAGACTGTTTTCCAAATTTATGCACATAATTTGTTAGTTTAGGATGTGTTGCATCTTTCCGGTAATTGCCAAAATATCATATACTCTGTGCTATATGAAGTATTTTCAAGTATTATGTATTTTCTTGAAACTATTGCAATTCGTTTTCTATGCTTTCGTTTTGTTGATGGAGAGTAAGGTTTTGGAAGTCCAGTGTTGGTTATGGTTTTGGCCATTCTCTGTGCTCACTTAGGAAGACGTAAACAATGAACTTGATTTACGTGCTTTTATTTGTTTAGTGAATACGGTTATTCATGGTTAGGTACTAGATAAGAAATGCGGTGTACCATCCGGGTACCTTAGAAGGTATTACCCAGGTTGCACTTTCTGGTCTCCTAGTGCGGTTTCACCACGTCATTGAATTGAATGCGTCGTCAAAACCAAGCTTCTCTTTCTGCAAATCTACCTATTCATTAAAATCAAATTCAATAGAAGAATTTTCGCGCTAATTAATTAACATTTTATGCAGTGACATCGGCAATCATATATGCAGTGACATCAACATTTTATGCAATGGACATCAGCAATCATATATGTAGTGACATCAAAATTTTATACAGTGACATCGACAATCATATATGCAGCCCAACTGCAGCCCTTAATTTTCCAAAAAACCGCCCCCGGAATATATGCAGCCTTGTGCCACTCCCAAAAAAATATGCAGCAGATACATCCAACTTAGTAAGCTATCATGCCTAGAAACACAACATCATTGAAGCAGCTTCAATGCAGCAGAACTCGGACCATAAAAAATAGCAAGCATCAAAACATCAAGAGAATATTATGCCACCATCTAAAAGACCTTTAAAGACACACAATAAAAAGATGCAAAACCCATATCTCCGCAACATGCTTGGCTTAATTGATAACCTTGCACAAAAGCTATGTTTATCATACATCAACTAGCATTTACCCAAGCAATCCACCGAATCAAGTGAGCAACAAGCACCCACTATATTTATTTACAAGATGTATGATGCATATGAAGCAGACAACCCGAATATGTCTACTGGGCTATACTGCTAACAAAATAGTAGATATTTATCTGATCCCTTCGGATGATGACTCGTACACCCAGACATTTTTGCTATATCTGGAACGATTTAAGGTATTCGGACAACTTCAGACCAAACTCAGCTTGCAAAACCTTTCTGCTGCCATCATACCATATAATTTTGTCATGATACAAGAGAGAAAAACAATTTCCGAATGCGTGGATCAAGATTGGGTTTTGCTTTTGTATACATTAAACAGAACGACAATGCTTGTTCATTACTGCATGATTCAAATACAAAAACATAACTACTGTATAACTAAATGAATGAAATTGATCCATCATTTTAGCATCATGCATATAGACAATTCCAACTTTGTAATGAAAGCAATTGAAATCAAGAACCTCCTCAAACATACCTTTGGGCCTTTTCAATATCCTCGTTATTAGATTCTAGCTCCAGAGCTTTGGAAAATGCTTTTGATGCCTTCAAATATTGTTGGAAAATGATGGTTAAAATGGATATGTTAAATGATATGTCATATTGGGCCTAAGTGGTGAATGGAAAGTGTTAGTAATAAAAGGGAAAATTGGAGAAACCAATTTCTCCCACATTGGAAGGAAGGAAGGAAAAGAGCCAACATATATATGATGTTGTATTAGTGTAGTGGTAAGAATTTACCAACTTTATACACCGTTCTCTACGTGCGGGCGCAGGGGGGTGCAAATCCATCCAGATTTCGGCTTGAACTTGTGTGTGCGCGTCCTGCGGACACGAATGCAGCTCGATTCAAAGGCTCCCCGCGAACTTGTGTGCGCGCGACCTTATTGCGTCTGCTGCTGCTGTGCCTATTCCATTTCCTTGCTGTAATGACATTCAATACGAGTTAAGGCTGTTCCACTTCAAATTCCATCTGTTTTATGACATCCTCTACAGAATAAACCCTATATAAAGAACAGCATACAGAACCGAATTACACACTAGCAATCTGCTTCTTCTTACTTCTTTTCTACATGAAAACTGAGAGTTCAAACTACAAGGTTCTTAAGCAATTGAAGGCGTTGTGTTTCCTGTCGTTGCTATCCGTTCTATCCTGGGAGATTAACGTCCTGCTGAAGCTCACGGCACACGAAGGTGAGGGGACGAATTAGTCTTAAGGAAACTGTGTGCAACACAGGGCTCGGATCATATATCCTTTTCCGTTTCCTTTGAAATTGTAATTCGAATTTTCTTCTATTTCGTTTTAGTTGTATTTTATTTCGTTTATGAACAAGATTGTCCAACAAATATTCCTACTCATACAAAAGAAAAGGTTTACACAGACCAACAAAGACTCCTAAAACCCAAGCAACAAATGCTCTACTAAGTTCATGGAAAAAGAGGAAACACATTTATTCAAAAAAAACTTGCACTACATACCTTGAGAAGAATATATGATGCACCCATCATGTAGAGTGATGTTGCCCAATCATGATTCAAAGCCACGCAAGCCTTAGCATCTGCAAGAGCAATGTTGCTGTGATTCAACATTTGCCAACATAAGCTCCGGTTAGATAATACCGTCTCATCGGTTCGATCCAGTTAGTTCCTATCATCATGCATATTTCTTCAATTCACCATTTTTAGCTAGCTCAGACAACACCGTTATTGAAGCAAGAGTATCCATTTCAGAAGCAGGTGGGCCGAAATCGAAGGGGTATTTCCATTTCCACCATTTGCCTGAGGATTTTTCCCTGAATCTGCCTCAAAAATCAAAGGGACGTGTTTCGAAAGAGGAGTTTCTGCACAATGTAATAGAAGCAGGTGGGCCAAAATCGAAGGGCATTATCGATGGAGAGCTTTTCCGTTGGGTTCAGAGGTGGAGGGACGGGTGTGGGATTGCCGGGAGGGGAGGTCGAACTGCCATAGCCGGGAGAGTTTACACGTAGAAATTATTTTCAGCATTTGTAAGAAAGAGGTAATTTAGGAATGTTAGAAAAAATTTGATTTTATAAACAATGATCTTATTTAGGTGTTCGAAGTGCCTAATTAAGTCTCAAAATCAGTGTTTTTAAACATATATATATTATGAAATAATATCATTGATGGATTATCTATTATTCTGATTGATTTAAGTAGATTTGTGATTAATTCAGATTATTGTGTTCACATCGTAATCTCTACTATAAATACCCTCTTATATCACTGAAAATACACAAGCAATTCTCTCTTCTTCTATACTTGTATTTTCTCTTGTTCTTCCTCCAATATTTTCTTAGTTTTATAACACGTTATCAGCACGAGTCTCTAACCATGTCTCAAATCATCAAAATTGTTTTGATGAAGTTTGGCAACCTTCGGAAAAAAAAAACCCCACAAGAATCACCATTAATAGATTGCCAGAAAGACTTAAGTTGATCAATTGATATATTTTATATCTACACATCTCGATACAGGTAAACATTAAGGTAAAAATTTGATTTATTTAAATTATTTATCGTGATCAATTCTATTATTTTATAGATATATGTAATATTGATACTAGTGGAATTGACATAATCAAATCATGATGGATCAAGTCAATACCACGTAAGAAAAAGATATGAGTAATACTCATCGGTGATATGAAGCCTTGATGGTTATATTCCTTAGACAAAAGAGTTTGTCTTTTGTGCAAATTGAAAAAGGAGGCATGATCACATGAAGTTGATCAATGTTTGAAACGAGCATATAATGGATCAGAATCCATATGAAAATAGAAAGCTCGTAAAAGTGGATATAAAATTCACATAAGTGAGCATGTCAAAAACCGATGAAAGTGAATATTAAATTCACATAGATGAATTTCAGACGTGTCAAAAATTAGTGAAAGTGAATTTGAAATTCACAGAGACAAAAGTACAGACATATCATTCATATAAATAAAAATTAGGACCCGTTGTCCATAGAGAAAGACATGTTCCACGAGTGATCTGAAATTCAGAGATAAGAAATCTACTGAATATATCATGAGATTTCATGACCATAATCGATGAAAAATTAAATCACTTTTTATCATGATGATATGCTCCGAAGCAAAGAATATCGATCAAAGTAATTTATGATGTATATGAAATTGATTATGATTTCGTATCATGAATGAAAAATAATAATCAACTGAATGTGGAATTATATATGAAAGTAAATAATGAGTCACCATTGATATGACTAATGATTCCCGATCGAATTATGAGAGTTCATACTTTATAAAGAACGTGACACAATTTATAAATATTTGGAAATATTTGGTTATGGTCGTGG
This sequence comes from Gentiana macrophylla, assembly GCA_026214975.1. Taxonomy (NCBI): domain Eukaryota; kingdom Viridiplantae; phylum Streptophyta; class Magnoliopsida; order Gentianales; family Gentianaceae; genus Gentiana; species Gentiana macrophylla. The sequence goes on from CM047815.1 coordinate 86,129,494, forward strand.
AGGAGGACATTATTGATACAGTCCTAACAAAATTATTTTATATGATTAAAACAATAATCGTAACAAGAAACAAAGTAATCTTTTACAAGATTACGCCACATTTCAGAGTTAGTGGCGATTTCCAGAAATTGTTTATGCTATGCATTTAAACTTAAGCATCGTTTATTAATATATAAATTGTTTATTGTCTTGGCCTTATTTTGATACAGCTAAAGTATTTTGTGATATATATAGTAGCTTTAGAATTTTATTTTATCGATTATGTATAATTGATACGTGTGACTAGTTTTCTTCAAAAAGAAAAAAAGAAAAAAATTGTATATTACTTTTGCGATCATATTCATATTAATTAAAGTCATTTTAGATAGTTAAAATTAAATAGATTATATTTTATATGATTGTGTGCATAGTTGTGTTAATCACTTACGTGGTGCGCATATATGATCTTTATTTTGATACGAGATGAGAATGTTTTATACGTTGCTTTATAATTTAGCAATATATTTCTCACGACAAAATGGATATGATATGAAAAATTATAACATGATATTGTCATATCATTTAGCTAATTTGATTTATATTACCCATAACCTTACAATAATTACATGATCATTGAGGCAATTAGTGCATTCTTTGTATTTTTGGAAAAAGTGTTTGCATTGAATTTAATTAATAAAATCATATTTGGTTATTCAATGAAAAGATTTTATTTTGCATGATTATTGTAAGAGTAGTGATAATCATTAATGTGATTATTTATACTTATCTTTATTACAAAATATTCAACCTGCGTTTTTAAAAATGAATACCATGTATATGGTCTTTGATTGGAAGGCGCATTTGCTCTATGTTATTATCATATTCAAAATTTGTTGTCTAGTTGTGATAATAATGAATATGACAACATATTATAGTGCTTTATTGGTGAGTGAAATTATTCATAATAATTGATTCACGAATTGTAATACTGGATAATTGTCTCTCGGATCCACTAGCATTTACAATATCAATTTGATTTGCTTGAACTGATACATAATATAATTTTCTATTTGAAATAATTAATCATTGTAATTCATTTATATTAGGGGGAATGAGGGAGAAGGACATAAATATTTCATCAATTGAGTAGAAGGACAGTCTTTTGAAACTTTTGCATAAAGGACAAAACTATTTATTCATTCGTCAAAATTCACTTGTGTTCGAAATTATTTGCTTAAATTCATCGCTTAAATTCATCGTCGAAATTCACTAATTTTCAAAATTCATTGTTTAAATTCGATTTTCGGGATTCACTATCGAAATTCACCATTAAATTCATCGATTTCGGGATTCACCAGGAGATTCACCGATTTTCGAATTCACTTTGTTTGTCCTTCTCGCTATAAAAATTATGCAGTTGTCCTTCTCCCTATAAAAAATATGTAGTTGTCCTGTTACTTAAAAATATTTCAGATTATGTCCTTATCCCTAATTTTCCATTTATATTATGAGACAATTGTCATACTTTGGAAATATTAATTGCTCATTTCGTTCTAAGGTAGAAATGGAGCTGGAACATGAGAGCAATTAAATTGCCTCATCGATAGCGCGACACACACATTATATTGAGAAACAAGTTCTCAAAAGAATCAATGAGAGATGAAAATAGTAATGCAACATGCAAGTGCTATATTGAAATAAAATTGTTTGAAATAAAGCACTATGCTCTCTCAAGTCTCGATTTTTTGAGTAATATGGGTGTAATATCGAGATTGAAATATTTGCTTTTATGAAGAGAATGTGACTGATACTACATGCATCATTTAAAACAATGATATATGTATCATATTATATGGGATGCATCATTATCATTCTGTGACATGAATGCGACAAAATTAAATATTTAAGATGCATATAGTGATTCTGAATATTTTGATTATTGTGGTTATAGCCATTCTTTATATGAAAATCACACTAGAATTGGGATGCATGGTGATTCAAGAAAATTAGTATAACTCGATATATTGTATCCATAACTGTGAACGGATATAATATCTCTATATGAGACAAAATTTCTCCACAAATCGAAAAATATAAAAGAATTTTGTTGATACCCGCATAAGAGGATCTCACATTAAAATGTTGAATCCGTCACGGATTATTTCAACTTTTCGACATATCGATTATGAAAAAATGTTGTCCGAGAATGAGGGGAGGAAAACCCAATATGAATTATATCTCGTGACAAACTTCGACATAAATGAACTATGAGTTCAAATATCATTCATTGATATCAAACCCATGACGGGTAGATTTTATGCACATTTTGCATATATCAAATATTTTCTGAGAAAAATGGAGAAATGAACCAAAAGTTCAATGTCTCGTTCGAGTGATTTCTCTACATATGATATATAATTTGAACGATTCTTGAAGAATCTGAAATCACATAGTGGTATATAAAGCGCAAAATAGATAATATTTTCAAAAATCTCATGTGAGATATTTAATGAAACCACTATGTTTTAAATGTGTAAATCGGTTGAAGTGAATAAAAGAGCATCAAGGTATAGCTCGGTGCAACATGTTTGATGAAGATCGATTCTCGACATTAGGGGAAGATAAAGAAAACCCCATGTTAGAATAAAAGAATGCCGATAAACTTTAACAACATAAACGATCTTCCACGCATCAGTTTAACTGATTTGCGAACATAATTTACTTGTAGTATTTAACAAGTAATCCGTCAGATGCCGTTATTGAAATTAAATGAGTGACTATTTTTAAAGGCACCAACAATATGATTGATGATATTTCTCTATGCTAGAAGCGTAGAATACCGATCGGCGTAAAAGATAAAAATCCGCGGAAAATGAATTCACATTCAGTCACTCATGAAATATCTTAAAGAGATCCGTCTTCAAGATGAAAACCCCCAAAATAAAATTGCACGTGCGACATATTATTAAATATTGGGGTTGCGGAACAACCAATCCATACATTTACGGGAGAAATTTATAATAAAACATCATAGTCGTCGACGACATATTTGCCTCTTTAATTGCTATTATTATATCTCGGATTCGCATTTGTCATCACAGAGTGTCGTAAACACTGACTAGGTAAAAATGAAATAAGCAATTGAGGTTGAGTTTGAATTGAAAATATTTGTCTGTTAATGATCAAATATATTCTCCCATTATAGATAATATCATGTTCCGCTAGAGGTGGCCAAATGGTGTAACCGCCGATTTTTCTAACCGGCGGTTTGACGAACCGCCGGTTTGTCGAACCGGCGGTTTACTGTTCAAAACCGCCGGTTGCCGGTTTGGGCCGGTTCCGGTTTGCGCCCTGTTCAGATCACGGTTCAAATCACGGTTCCGGCCACGGTTTTAAAATTTCATACTTTTTTTTCTTTTCATTTTTATATAACACTTATTATTTTCACTACAATAACAAATTATTATTATTTTAATTATAATTATTAAAGTTTAATGTAATATATATATTATTTTAAATAGATTTCTATTCGGTTTAAAAATAATATTAATATTGTGTTATTTTATTTATATGTAAATAATGTTATTTTAAAAAATTATGTTGTTTTTCTTATATGTAAATTGTGTTATTTTTCAACGCCTTGTACGGTAATTCTACTGTCTACATTATTTTTTATGTAATCGTGTTGGAGATGACAACACTTATAAAAAATCAAAGCGAATGTAGTTCTAATTGTTTATGTTTTTAGTCTTTTATAGTTTGTTGTAATGATTTTTATAGTTATTTAAGTAGGTTTTAAGTATACTTTGATTATAAATGTTGTTTTATAGTTTCTTATAGTTTTTTTTTTATAGTTTGTTATAGTTTTTTTTATAGTTTGTTATTGTATTATTTTATAGTAATCTTATGTGTTTGTATTACATAGTTTCATATAATTTTTTAGGTTTGTATATGGTTTTTTTTAGGTTAGTATATAATTTTATAGTATTTATTAGGTTTATAATTTTTTAGGTTTGTATATAATTTTTTAGGTTTTTTTTTTATATAGTTTTTATGGTTTATTTGTTTAAATTGTTTTTATTGCCGCATCCAGAAAAGAAAAGAAAGAAAAAAAAACTGTTGGGCCGGTTAAACCGGCGGTTCCGGTTCAGGCCGGTTTTACCCGGTTCCGGTCATCCGGTTTGAACCGGCGGTTCCGGTTCCGGTTACCAATAACACAAACCGGCGGCAAACCGGCAAACCGGCGGTTTTCGAACCGACCGGTTCCGGTTTCGGTTTGGCCACCTCTATGTTCCGCTAACTAATATATCTGGCTGTAACTTTATGTCATGACGGTATATTTATGGGTCGTTAGACATTAATATTGATATGAAAATCCTTGGTGGATTTCAAAAATGAATTAATATGACAATTGCAACATACATATGGTTAAGGTCGTTAACATTCATGTTGAATGTAGTATGACCAGTTAAGTAGATTTCTATTGAGAAATGAATATGTAAGTAATGCATGGTTAATGTCATAAATTTTAAGGAATTACGATGCATGATAGTGGAAATATATGCATGCAAATTTCGATTATATTACTTTCCCCATTATTTAGCTGATTACATTGTTGATTGTGTTGCACAAGTGAGTAGTGGGAATGACATTTATTAGCCCATACATTCTACTATCCAATAAACTCTAAAAGAGAGTGATATTCAAAAGTACGCTCTAGTGACAATCTCATAGATTTGTTCACTAAGATTATTCCTACATCGGTTTTGGATAATAAGTGTTTATAATAATGGAATGCGTACATTTGAAATATTGTTGTCGTCAGGAAGAGCGACAACTTCAAAACTTTTGTGTGGATTTGGTCTTAAACCAATGATTGTATTTTTTTTCCCTTTAACCAAGTTTTTCCCAAAGGTCTTAGTTAAAGGTTTTTAATGAGGCAGTCAGTGAAACACATAGAAACGCATATGACATGAACAATTTACCTTGACTAGTCATTTTTCCACTGGGTATTTCTAGCAAAGTTAATAGTACATGACATATACGTTATGCAACTACGATAGAGACAATCAATTCTACCATTTATTCATCGAGACATTATCTAGATGAGAATGAAAATCATTTAACTACATTATACGAAGACAATGCATCTTGCATATCTCAATTGAAACGAGGTTATAGTAATGGGGATAGAACAAAACATATTTCACCTAAGTTCTTCTTTACTCATGATTTGCGAAAGAATGAGGAGATTGATGTGCAACAGATCCGGTCAACCGATAATTATTTATCAAGACATTCATCGATCGCAACATTTGAAAGCATTAAACAAGAAAGATTGTGATGCAAAGAATTGAAATATGTAAATTGACGCTTGGTTCGGGAGGAGTAAATCAAACAGATAAATATATACTTTTTTTTTTCCTTAACTAAGATTTTTCCCACTGAGTTTTTCTCTTAGTAAAGGCTTTTAATGGAGATATCATATCATATCTCATTGTATGTTTAAATAATAGATATCCAAGGAGTGTTATGAAATAATATACGTTGATGAATTATCTATTATTTCGATTGATTTAAGTAGATTTGTGATTAATTGATTATTGTGTTCACATTGTAATCTCTACTATAAATACCCTTTTATATCATTGGAATAATACAAAGAATTTTCTTCTTCTTATACTTTGTATTTTTCTAACATTCTTCCTCCAATATTTTCTTAATTTTATAACAATATATATATATATATATATATATATATATATATATATATATATATATTGATACATACTCCCTCCGTTCCTAATTATATGTCGCGTTTGAGAAAAACACACAGATTAAGAAAGTGATTTATTGTGTTGACTTTCATTACAAAATACTAAATTTTTTTTGAAAAGTATAGTGGTGTATTGAATATGAAAAATTGATAGATTGACTGAGCCCAGAAGTTGAAAAGTAATATTAAAAAACAAAAAAAATATTAAAATATGTATTGAAAATATAACTATAACATATAAAAAGAAAATTTTAATTTTGACAACTGGACATATAAACAGGGACGGAGGGAGTACACTTTAGACGTAAGATGCTGTTTATAATATGATTGCGTAGATATTTATACAATTAGATATACATGTAACCTTCTCGTTCTCACATCACAATACAACCCCAGCTTGAAGCTTTCTGAGTTCAACAGCAAAATTCATCAATTACTTATAGTGAATTTCCAGTTGGCATGGCCATGGTCTCCCTTTCTCCTTTTTCCCTTTTCTTTTCCTCTCCACTTTACTTATTTACATAGCTAGCACACCCAGAATTAAGCACCCCACAACATTTCCCTACACTCCACCCTCACCCCCCACCCCCACCCCAAGAAGCCATTGATGTAAAGAACCATGCTTTTTCACAAAGATGCAGTCTTTCTTCTCACACAGTAAATGACTAATCTTTAATGCATAACAATACACATAGTGTCAGTGATGATGGATCCTGCAAATGATCTGCTGCCACCCCAGTCTTCTCCCACTAATTCCTCCAGTTCTTCTTCTGATCTTGACACTGAGGTACCATTTACACTGATTTTGTCTTTGTTTTCTTACCTTTTTTTTGTAATCATAGGAGAAATTTTGCAGAGGGTCTTTATATTAAGTAAGCTATGGGCATCAAGTACATTTACATGCATCAATTGATTTTCTTTTTGAAGTGATTTTCAAGTTTTTCTGAATTTTGATTTGGGATTTTGTTCAAACAGTCTACAGGGTCATTTTTTCATGACCGGAGCACTACTTTGGGCTCATTAATGGGAGTTTCATTTCCGGCAATCACTTTTAGAGCCCCTTCTCGATCTCACTCTCAAAATCGGTGTCAAATTCCGTCTCCCACAACAGACGCCACATCTAGTAATACTCGTGGTCGGAAAAGTAAGAACCCGAGGAAGAACAGAGCGTCGGCGGCGGCTGCGTTGGTTCCGATGGATTGGGATCAAAGGCGTCGGTGGAGGCGAAGGAGATGGAAGTGGTGGAGACTTTGTAGGGATGATTGTGACCGCCACCCGTCGTCGTTGGGTGAGTATTTGGAGGTAGAACGGCGGTTCGGAGACGTGGCGTTTTTCAGTCGGGCGGCGGAGGAGCTTGAAGGCGTCGGTGGTCGAATTGATGTGCGACAGAATAATGGTGGAATGTTGTTCGCTGACGGGAGAGTTCTTCCGCCGAGGGAAATTGGAGGAGCTGAGCCGTCGTCGTCGGCGGCGGCGGTGCCCGGAGGTTTATGCAGTTTCTCAGTCGTGTCGCTCAGTGGCATTTGTAGCGGCGGTGGCGGTGGTTGGGGATAGGATTAATTTTACAATATATTCTTTTTACTTTATTCCGTTTATCTATTTTTATTTTATTCTTTCTGAATGTTTACCTTTTACCCTAAAAAGGTTTATCTTTACTTTATTCTTAAATCTTTAGCCGGTATCCGGAATCCAGTGATCCGACTAATTCGAAATTGGCCCGGTCGTGCCTGCTACTTTATTCTATTTATTTTAAATCTTTACATCTTTATTCTTAATTTCACATTAGTTTTCTTTAATAAAAAAAATCACATTAGTTATTCGATCAGAAGGAAAGAAAAAAAATCTTACATTTGTTTCCTGTTTAGTAAAGTTAAGTCTTCAGCTCTTTATGCAAAAGGGGTGGTCATTAATCACATCAGAGAGAAACTTTGTAAGGTTATGTCTCTACCATATTTGTATAAGAAACAATTAAAATACATATGAATATTAACATTATATGTGAAAAAAATATTGTCTTTACCATATTTGTATAAGAAACAGCGCTACCTAAAGTTTAATTTTTTCTATGCGTCACTTAATTACAGTTCGAGTGATATATGAAATACGTCATATAGCAATAAGAATATGAGATAAATGTATCAGTTTTGTTTCTAAGAACGTATGAAATACATCAAGTGAGTCTCAGAAGAAAATGAGCCACCAGTTCAATGGTAAGGTTAGGTACCGGCTAGCCGCCAGCTTTGAATTAATGATCATAACCTTTTCATTTTATGCGACCAAAGTCTAATTTCTTCGATACGTCACTTACAGGTCGAGTGATATATGAAATACGTCATGTAGCATTAAGAATAAGAGATAAATGTATCAGTTTGTTTCTAAAAACGTATGAAGAGCGAGTCTCAGAAGAAATGACTACCGGTTCAGCGGTAAGGTTAGGTACCCGCTAGCAGGTAGCTTTGAATTAATGATCAGGGCCGGTCCTGTGGGATTTAGGGCCCTAGACCGATTCTTCAAATAAGGCCCTTCAATTCGGTAAACAGTTTTTTTTTTTTTTTTTTTTTTTTTAAAATTAAAGAAACATATGAAACAAAAGAGGTCAAATTTTATTATCATACAAATTTCACATGTTTTTTTATTTTATTTAATTTTCTTAAATAATTTACATGGTATTTTAAACATATCTTCTACATCTCCTATCAATTTAGAATAAGCTATTTTTTCACCTATAAGAATAGTTATAAGGTTATCAATACATGAAAAATGGAAAAGCGGAAAGATGGAATGTCATTTCCAATAATGATAAGGTTGAAAGAAAATAAGAAAAACAAAAAATATCACGGGCAATAAATGACGGAGACTCAAAAGGCCGTGATATTGGCCCAACCGAAAAACTCAATGTTAAGTAACAAAATGATTTATGTATGTATTTATTGGATTGAAGTCAATGAAGTGTTAATTATATCATAATATAATTTATCGCATTTGGGGCCCTAAAATCATCTATATCATCTATATTTTGAAGGGGTTCTAGACCCAGGTCTCTTGGGTCCATGCTCAGGACCGGCCTTGTTAATGATCAAAACTTTTTCATTTTCTGCAACTCCAGTGTGTTAATGGTGCATTAAGAGCACCCTTTGGCTTTTCAGTTCGTCTAGAAACAAGAAGAAGTTTAATGAAACATCAAGTTTTAGCCTATATAAACCCTCCATTTCATATTTAGTTTCTACCATTCTTTCTCAAGTTCTAGGCAAAACTTTGCAGCATTTCTGGCCATTCTCAACCTAGCTTTTCAGCTTTTGTTGTAAGTTTTGGTTTAAGTTTCATGAAGTTTTAAGCATGCTTTTTCTTAGGTTACTAGAGAAACATAATGCTAAGAGCAGAAGATAAACATCAGCATTTTTCATATATTCTTGGATAGATAATAACACCATTACTCAACAACATATATTTATGCAAAATCCAGTGCATAGATTTATGTTACAATGATAGGACATATGGCCACATCTTAGCCATCCACTACACACTTAATCTAAGGGCTCTCATTTACTTTTATTTTCAACAGCTCCCCTCAAACGAAATGGTGCTCTTGCTACATTGAGTTTGCCCTTGAAATAAGTGAATAGCCGAGGAGGTAGGGCTTTGGTCATGCTGTCTGCAATTTGATCAGAAGAAGGAACATACAGAACCTGCAGCTGCTTGCTCAGAACCTGATTTCTGATAAAATGAATGTCAACCTCAATATGCTTGGTCCTAGCATGATAAACTGGATTGTAGGCTAAAGAAGTAACCCCAGTATTATCACACCAGGCTCTAGGAACTCTAAAAATCTGTAACCCCAACTCAATCATAAGCTGCTTAAGCCATTTCATTTCTGCAGACAAGTCAGCCAATGCTCTGTGTTCAGACTCTGTACTGGATCTAGACACAACCCCCTGTTTTTTTGAACTCCAGGATACAAGAGAATCACCAACATGACAATAGCCCCCAACAGATTTTCTGTCAAAAGTATCTACAACCCAATCAGCATCAGTGAATCCAGTCAAGTGCAGTTCAGATGATGGTTTAAAGTGCAGGCTGAGATGCAAAGTGCCACTGACATACCTCAAAAGTCTCTTCAGAGCTGTCCAGTGATCAGTGTAAGGATCTTGCATGAACTAACTAAGGCAATTGACAACAAAAGTTTTATCTGGTCTAGTCAGAGTGAGGTATTGCAGACCTCCTATAGCACTTCTGTAGGTTTTAGGATCTGGCAGAGGAGTGCCTTGCTTGGGTTTCAAACTTTACCCTGCTATCATAGGTGTATGACACCCTTTGAGATGATCAAACCCCAGTCTTTTCAGCAGCTGTATGGCATAATGTGACTGATTCAGATACAGACCTGAGCTATCCCTAAACACCTGCATTCCCAGGAAATGGGACACCTGACCAAGATCTTTTAAAGCAAAAGCATTATTCAACTACTGCACAAACTTCTTGATCAATTCAGCTGAGTTCCCTGTGATCAAGATGTCATCTACATACACTAAGATGTATAACACCTGTTTAGCTGTCTTATAGGTGAACAATGAAGTATATAAGACTGTTTGTATGAACCCCCATGCCTTCAGTTGACCTGTTAGAGCTTCAAACCAGGCCCTAGGAGCCTGCTTGAGACCATAAAGAGCCTTATTCAGTTTACAGAGAAAGTGTGGCCTGACAGGATCAACAAAACCTTCAGGTTGAGTCATCAACACTGGATCCTTCAGAGGCCCATTTAAGAAGGCATTATTGATGTCTATTTGATGAATTGGCCAATTCATAGACACAGCCACAACAAGGACAACTCTAATTGTTGTAGATTTGGCAACTGGACTGAATGTTTCAGTGAAATTAATGCCATAACTTTGATGAAATCCTTTAGCCACTAACCTGGCTTTGTACTTGATGACACTCCCATCAGTATTCAGCTTAACTTTAAACACCCATATGTTGCCTACAACTTTCTGGTTTGGTGATGGTGGCACCAGATCCCAAGTGTGATTCTGTTGTAGTGCCTTGTATTCATCCTCCATGGCTCTCCTCCACTCAGCACTGGCCAAAGCTTCTGATACATTGAAGGGTTCTGTAGGAAATGTTGAGGCATGCACATTGACACAAGAGACACTGTAGGTTTTTGGTTTGTAAATCCCTGACTTGGCTCTTATTTGCATTGTGTGTGTAGTAACTAAACTTTTAGTAGGTGGTGGAGATGGTGCAGGTGGAGGTGTAGGGCTTGGTAGAGGTGATGATGCAGCAGGACTCTGTGAGTAAGCATTAGGTGTGATGGAGGTATCATTATCAACACTTGGTGTGTTGGAAACAGGTGTATGTTCCCTTTCACTAGTATATGGTGCAATATGTGGAGACTGTGGTGCAGGTGTAGAGCTAAGTGTGTTGTGATCAGTGTGATCAGTGTCTGAAGAAAGATTACCGGACTGTGAATGAGTCTTCTCTTGGTGAATTGTACCAGCAGCATTGGAGGTAGTTGGCCAGATATCAAAGGTGATTGGTGTGATGGTGACAGGTTCAGAGAGAGAGGTGACACTCCTATGAGGTCTTTAGAGAAAACCCTTTGATAAGGGAAAATCCTCTTCATTAAACACAACATAATACTGATATAGACTCTTCCTGACTCATCCAGACACTTGTACCTCTTATATTGCATGCTATGACCAAGATTAACACATTTCTTGCTATGGTATTGAAACTTAATATTCTGGAAAGGTCTTAAATTGGGATACACAGCACAGCCAAAAACCCTAAGAAGGGAATATGAAGGTTTGACCTGGAGAAGGCATTCATGAGGAGACTTGTCTTTTAAAACAGGTGTAGGTAGACAATTTATGAGATGAACAACATACTCAAAACTATGCCACCAGAATCTAAGGGGTAGTGAAGCTTGTGCAAGAAGAGTTAACCCTAACTCAATTATGTGTCTGTGTTTCCTTTCTGCCCTACCATTCTGACTATGGTCATGAGGGCAGGAATGTCTGAACAGTATGCCTTTATTTTTCAAATAAGGCTCAAAGTTTTGTACTCCCCACCCAATCAGACTGAACACATTTAATGGTGGTGCCAAACTGGTTATGAATCAGAGTCTTAAATTGTTTGAGAGTGTTCAGTGCTTCAGATTTTAGTTTTAAAGGATATATCCAAGTATGTCTGGTGTAATCATCTATAAAGTGAATGTAGTAGGTGTATCCTTCTATAGATTTTACAGGGGCAGGTCCCCATATATCTGTGTGGACAAGATCAAACATATTGCTAGCACAGGAATCAGAAGGAAAATAAGGTAAAAGATGGGATTTACCCAATTGACAAGCTTCACAGAAATTCATCTTTCCATTAACAAGAACATTACAATCATATAAGACTTGTTTCATAACACTATGGGAACAATGCCCTAACCTTCTATGCCATACATCAAGAGAGACACCAGTAGTTTACTTAGACACACTTAAACATGAACTAGTACTATTTTTGGAGTGAGGAGAGCTCTGAGTTTGATGAGTTTGATTAGTTGGAGTTTCCATCCGGTACAATCCATCCTTGAGTAGACCCTTGAGAAGAACTTGGCTTGTAGTCTTGTCCTTCACAAGACAAAGAGAGTCAGTGAATAAGACAACAATGGGATTATCAAAAATTAACTTAGACACACTGATTAGATTTTTTGTAATGTCAGGAACATGTAAGAGAGTGTTAAGGACTAAGGGTCTTAAGGATGTGTGGATAGTGCTGGTGCCAATGTGTTTAATGTGCAATGCCTTACCATCTCCCACAGCTAGAGTATCATTACCATTGTATCCAGCACTGAGGTGGAGGTTGTTCAGGTCTGATGTGACATGGTTGGTTGCTCCACTGTCAAGGTACCAGGAGTTATCTGCAACACTTTGTGGACTAGCAACAAAATCTGAGATTTTCTTAGGAGTAGCATTATCAGCAGTCTCATTATTGAAGTCAGTCTCAAATCTATGCCAGCATATATTGGCAGTATGCCCAATTTTTCCACACAGCTGACATGCCATCTTTCTTGAATTTCCACTTGAATGTTGCTGCTGCTGTTGATTACCATTGTTTCTTACTCCCCTGCCTCAGCCACCATTTCTACCACCTCCTCATCTACCTCTGCCATAAGAGTTGTTGTTATTGGGAGGTCTACCACTGTAACTTCCAGTTCTTGCTGCAAAATTAGCACCGGTAGCTCCCTGGAGTGCCATTCCTGATCCACCAGTAGGATGGAACCGAGCCACTAACTTTTCATGGATAAGAAGCTGTGATTGCACATCCTGCCAGGTGAGTGCTCCAACCCTTGCAGTTATATTAACAATGGCAGCTTCATACTCTTTATCTAAGTCACATAATTAAGACTTTCAGAATCAACTCAGATCGAGTAATAGGGTAGCCTGCAGCTGTAAGGTTGTCACTGTATGACTTCATTTGGGCTAGATAATCATCCATTGTTCTTGTGCCCTTCTCTGCCTTAGTCAGATCATTCTTCAACTCGAGCATCCGTGCTTCAGATTGATTGTTGAACAAACCTTCAAGTGTGACCCAAACTTCATGAGATGTTTGACAGCCTACTACTTCAACCAGAGCCTCGCTCTGCTCACATGAGCTCAAAGAACCATCCAACAAGAAGTGGATCACATCGGGGTCAATGAGATCCTGAGATGATGACTAAGAACACCAGTGGTAAGGGTTGAATCTGGAGGTCTAGGTTTCGTTCCAAGGAGGTACCCATCTAATCTATGACCACGAACAATTGGTAAGACAGTTGACTTTCAAAGGAGAAAATTATCACGAGTTAGCTTGACATTGCAAGTTTGATTGAGGTGACTGTCACGGATTTTATCTAACAAAACAACAAGTAATAAATTTATAAATCCGGTATTCCCCAAGTGTAGGGATCGTAGTATAGCGATTAATACCGGAGTCGATCACAGGGAATCGGGGTATCTAGTTCATTAATTTTCCTAAGGTTGTTACTACTAAAACGAAACTAAAAACAAAAGTAAACTGAGAGGATTGTCACCCAAAGCCAGGAAGGATAAAAGTTTTAAAACGAAATCTAAACTATAAAATAAACGGTAAATAAGAAGATAATCATGGTGATTGAACAACGACAAACAATAATCCACCGATCCAAAGAACCCTCAATTTCCTCTCTAAACTATCTTATGATGATTTAATTCAAGTTGTGGTTCACCTATCAAAAGTATGAATTCCTACTCTCTTAGATAATTGCCTACATCAATCTCTCATCTCTCGATATATAAGATTGACGCTCTCAAAACAAGGTGTAAGATCTCTCAATCTAGCAACCTAGAAATCTAACCTATCAACTCTCGTTATGTCAAGGTTAAAAATCCCATCTTTCCTAAGGTGATCTAACGTTTACACCGACTTTCGTCATACGGTAAACATCAACAACAATTCATCTTTCGATATCGATTGCATAACAAATAATCAAAGAAAAGATAACAACTTTGAATTAAAATCACAACATAAACTCAGATTGGAAATAGAAAAACATGATGGAAAAGATTCAAATCGTTTGAACATGTTCATTTCAAGCATTGAGCATAAAACGCGCAAAGAAGAAAACAGTAAATAAAAGCAAGAAAAATCGCAACCCCAGCCTCCCCTAAGGGGGCTGGGGCCGCCTAGGGTTTTCTTCTTATGATTGTGTATCAATAGGTCTCAATAATGTATGAAAATATGATGTCATTAGGGTTGGGGCGCAGCTGCTGTTTATAGAAAAATAAGTCGGTTAGGGCTAAGTCGGCCGTGGACGCCCGTCTGGTCTTCCTGGACGCTCGTCCATTCTTCTGGAATTCCTTCAGACGCCCGTCCAGGCTGCGTCCAAACTCTCTGTATCAAATTTCTCTCCCGACGCCACCAATATTCAGGACGCTACCCAGCCGGACGGGACTTGGACGCCCGTTCAGACCCTTTTTCTTCCAAATTCATCTTGATCTTCATTCCAACTTCATCTCCATCTCTTTCCTTCCATGCAAATCATCACTTGAACATATTTTAAGCTCCTTTCATCCCTCTCCATGACATGTAAATGTACCTTCAAAACCATAAGAACACGCAAAGTGTAAAACCATAGATAACTACCAATAAAATCACGAAATTAGCTCAAGTTTACACTTAAAGACTTTTAAAACCCATTTGCTCAATATTTCAATATAAAGCTCGATTTCTATGAGAAACATACACATATGGGGGAAATTGACATAAAATATATCCTTATAAAACGTATAAAATCACCCTTAACAGTGACCGGTAAAGGGAATTGGTGTAACAGAAAGAAGAAGACCAAACCCAGGAGATCGAAGCAGTGAAGGATATGGTTCTGACCGGAACTGTGGAATGGGGGATGAGATGCTGGATAAATGACCAAATTGAAGGTTAGAGGGCATGCTGAGGCCGGAAAAAGGCATGCTGAGGCCGGAAACTCCTCCAACGGTCCCATAGATGGGAATCTGAGCTCCGATTGTTGAAGCGGTGAGCAGAGGAGTTCCAATTAGAGACTGAGAGCTAAGTCCAGCACTGACCGGGGATGTTGTAGATCCAATGGAGCTAGCCACTTTTCCAGATTCAGTCGTCGGAGTTGCCATCTTCGGCTACTGTCTCTGATACCAACTAGCTAGAGAAATAGAATGCTAAAAGAAGAAGATAAACATCAGCATTTTTCATATATGCTTGGATAGATAATAACACCATTACGCAGCAGCATATATTTATGCAGAATCTAGTGCATAGATTTCTGTTACAAGGATAGGACACATGGACACATCTTAGCCATCCACTACACACTTAATCTAAGGGCTCTCATTTACTCTTATCTTCAACAAGGTTAAAGTTAAGGTTAATATGCTTAAAGTTGTTTTTGTAAAACAATGATAACGGAGGAGGTTTTCTTACTTGAAGAAGCTAGTCTTGCCGATCTTTCCCCTAGTTATCAAGGTAAGGACTAATGCATCAAAGTCTTTACATCACTTATATGTCATTGTGTGAAATTGGTGATTTTCTTGCTATGTGCCATTGTTTTTGCAATCCGGGTTTTTCAATACTGGGTATATGCCTTAGTTAAGCATGACGTAAGATAAGATATTCTGTTTTGAGCCAATCTGTTTGCAGGGCACCGGCTCAGTGGTAGGCTGAAGTACCGGCTAACCGGCAGCCTTCTTTATGTTTTATTAATCTGCAGTAAAGTATAAATATTATAGCACTTGGATGATATGGTTTTGAACCTGTATGAGTATTCACTGCAAAATTTCTAAACTTGTTAATGATAGAATATCATGTTTTAGGGGTTTTAATGATGGATGATCATGTTCGTGTTTTATTTGGTAATTCAAAAAGATTATGGCCTGTTATATGGTCTAAATATCATGCCTATAGAATTCTATTTGTTTATGAGCGTGGTACTAAATTAATATGAAATCATTTGAATCTATGGCATGAAATCATTAGGCATTCTTAGGTTGATAAATTATATGGTTATAAGCTAGTTGGTATATTCTTTTTATGTGACGTAGAAAACATGCATGTTCTAGGGTTACATAGTAACAATAGATGGTTTCTGAGTACTAAGAATGTAATGTACTATAAGTTATGGAATAGCTTGAAAAGATAATGAAAATGGAATATGTTAAAAAGCATGAAAGAGATGTTTAAGCAGCCATTTGTGGTTAAATATTTTGATTGCAATAAAGACAACGAATCCTCTAAGGTCTTCAGCATCGGTCCTCGTTCACGGGCATCATGGGCCGGTTAGCAATCCCTGACAATGGGCTATAATAATGGTCAATTTCCGGTTTGTCAATTTTAGCAGGTTCTCTATGTTGGGCTATACTAGACATGTCATGGTACAATTGAACATACGCAACAACAGACTCTCCACGTTGGGCTCTACTAAGCATGATATAGTTATAATGAATCCACAGTTAAGCAAAAGTAAGTTCTTCAAGTTGGGTTATACTAAACATGATATGGTATTTACAGGGCCGTCCCTGTGTAATCCGAGGACCTAGGCCAAAAAATTTTAAGTCCTTCAAATGTAAAAATAATATATCATAACTATTTTTGAAGATACTACTATTGATGACTTTATAAAAAGGTAATGAAATTTGATTGATTTTTTTCATCAATTAATTTCTATTATAAATTTAGGTCTTACCGGTGTTTTAACTTGAGTAAAAATAAAAATTAACCTAAAATATACTTTTATATTACATAAAACGCGTAAAATCTAAAATCGCGAGTCAGTTGAATGCCCAGCGCAGGCGCTTTATTGGCGCGCTTTCAGGGACGGCTCGGTATTTAAGCCTTTACAATAAAAGATAAACATCAAGATGATAAGTAATTGCAATGAATGAATGTAATGAAAAGTTTATATGTTACATGTTACAATAAAGTAATTTGATAAAACATGCTTACATTTTCTCTTATATGGTTAGCTAGTTATATGCTAATATGTTTATGCATATTGTTAAGAATAATGAATTACTATTTTCATTAATAGCATTTAACCAGCCGGGCAACCAGATGCTTCGACCCGCATTGAATGTTGGTCCACTTGTTGAAGATAAAAGTACATCGAACCCATATGAAGTTTTACCATGAGCTGATTGTATCCATTGAGCAAATATGGGTTCTAAATTGTTTGCGAAAGAGGACTTGGAACTCTATGTTCTTGTAACATTTATGAGTTTCTTTAATGCAATGTTTCCCTTCCGAACTTTATAAGCTCACCCTTTATCTTAACTCTTAAAAGATGAGCAGCACTCCACCGAGACGATATGAGAGGATTCGCAGGAGAGTCCGAATGACCTTTAATCCGTCTGTTTCTTTTAACATCCCTGACTAACATAGTAACATGTTCCGGGAAGAGCTATCCATTCTAATCCAAATGGGTGTTGAGTCACCTTGTTTGAGGGTATTACTAGACGTATCGTGGTATCAAAGTGTCTATATTTATTATGTGATGTTCTACGCTCTGAGGGTAGCTCTGATGATATGTAACCACGAGTTGGTCAATTGCAGGTTTCTAGTTTTCGTTATGTTCAAGTATTTCTAAGATATGTTTAAAAAATGATGAGGAATAAGATAGGCGTTATGTTTTGGATGGATGACCGTAGATGTAATGAAGTATGACAAAATTTGACAAACGGATTGGTTTGTTAGGATCAAGAAAGCCGAGTTTTATTGTTCTAACTTTCACATATTGTAACATGAAGTTTCGTGTTTAATTCAAAATTGTTTGAGTTTCGGGTTCGGTACAATAAAAATGTTGGTGCTTGGAATTTTCAGGCCACACAACACACGTGAGCCCCTCCGGCCAAAATAAATATGCAGCGCTATTTGTAGTTGCATTCGACAATATATATGTCCTTGATAAATTAAATTTAGGACATCCTTTTTCACATCAAATTTATTGACGTAAATACTTACATCTTTAATTATGTCAACGAGATATGTATGGAAAAGAAAAGGTGAGATGGATGGAGAGGTTATAGATTACGTGAAAACTTGGCTTAAGTTGAAGGTGAAAGGGCTATCTCCATCCATCCACTGCAATCTGAGTGGGAGTACTATAATGGATGACGACCAGAGACGGAACCAGGAATTGATAGTAGTTCATCCTTTATATTTATATATGGTCGGGTGAACGCCAGATAAAAGAATCGATTGTATTGAATCGATTTATATAGGTTGCCACAGATCGAAAAATAAAAGGGTAGAGACACAACGATTATGTCATAGTGATTAGTCTAAAGTGGTCATGAAGTAAACTCATCACAATCAACAGTATAGATAACCGTTGTGTAATTGATTGTGATATAACGGTTGTTTATGGGGATAGAAATATACCTATCAATAAGGGGGCCAGTACCCCCAATGCCTCCACCGAGATACTTTTATTGGGAAAAAATGTGAAAACTTTATTAATGTTTCTGTTGGATTTTCGAATTTACTGCGATATCTATTGAGAAACTTTTCTGGGTTCGTCATCGGTTGTAATCGTATCATTTACTCGTTGAAATAATAATACACCGAAAACTTTACAAATAACGGCATGCCATTCTAGCAATCGAATTCAATACTTGTGCAAACACGTTTGATTGTGCAAAGTCTTCGTTGAAAAACACCTCTTTTGTATTATTGTCAAATGAACGTAATTTACATTAAAAAAAACGTTATATTTTATGTTTTTGACATAAATATTTTTTATTCAATGATATTATTGTATATTAATATAAAAACAGTTAAACCATAATCATAAGACTTTCATTTCCCATGTTTTGTTGTTTATTATGATGCTATTTGGATAGGAGAGGCTGAGACTTTCGAAATACATCGAATTCTGCTTCAATGGATACTTTATTGATCAAAGAAAAAAATACAAGAAAGAATTACATTTCTCTCCTTCATATAGATGTCAATTTTGATTCAACTCGGTTGATATTCATCATATCATATTCTTTGAATAGCAGATTTTTAAAGATAAAATATGATACATATTTGATTTTTAAAATAACTTTTGTGACAAAGCTGAACTGATAGTGCGTTTAGTTCGATGGTCCACCTCAAAGATGAAATTAATAGGACCACTTTGGAAGCTTCGGATTTGCCAATAGCCCGATAAGCTAGGGTTTATCGATATGCGGCGTATAGTGCTAGGGCTTGTCCGTTATGCAGGAGGTCTAAAATCTGAGGTTGGCAGGGAGCTTACGAAAACAACACATATTATACTGATTATTAATATTATTATATTGAAGATGAAGCTAATCTGAATCACAGATTAAGCGGTATTCAAGATTTGATGCCATTCTCAAATTTTCAAGGAGAGTAATTACGTGGAGATATGAAAGCGGGAATGTTCCGACTAAGTGGGGTATGCGGTTTATGGTTAAGTGTAGAAACATCACGAAATTCTCTGCGCTCATTGTTAGCGGTGGCTGCTGCCAGGCGGGGACACTATGGGGCGTGTCTAGAAATTATCGAGAGCAATCGAACTACCGAGGCGAGTGCCCGTGAGCAGCCGCCCTACGGTGTGAACGATTCGGCGTGTTTTACCAAGCGTCTGGGCGAGAGAGTTAGATGATTTTGTGGTGGCGATGCCTGATGTTTGTGTTTGCTGCCGTATTTAGTAATATGATATGGCGCGGCGCATCTGATAACCACATGTTTATACGTAAAATGATTCAACACGGGCGCGTAATCATATTGATCTCAAAAGCACAGTTGAGGAGAGACTTGTATGCGAATTGGGACTTTCAGGGGGAATGAAATCGGATAATTGGGTTTCGAATGACATCGATTAACACTACTAAAAATTTGGTGGATGCTAATCCGGAGAAGTCACGAACATGAGACAAAGAAGAATTAGCCGGTGTTTGAACTACGACTTGGACATTCCAGCCTACTGGGTAAGAGGCGAATGCCGTGGCCCGATGCACTGCGGAGGAAAGCGTGTAATACCTCCATACTACAAAGAAGTTGTAAGATCAGGTTGGATAGAATCTGCAGTTGAAGTGGTTTAAGCGGAAAGGATGAAGAACTTGATTTATTGATGGCGAGGTGAGATATGCTAGATGAAATACGGTTTAAACAAGATACTGAGACCGATGATGATTAATTTGAAGCGTGTGGCCAGAAAAACCTAGATGGGTTATCAGAGATTGAACAAAGTGAATTATCTTTATGGTATAGAGCCGTTTTATTGTGTACGGAATGTATGGATAGTGTTAGAGAGAAAGGTATGGATGAGGCGCCATAAGATTGCTTTTACCGGTTCATCCCGGGTACTATAGATGTATAGAGATCTCGCGAGGAAAATCTTAGTGCTTTGGTATGAAGATTAGGAGATCAGAGTTAGGTGGCGAATCACGATACATGTCAGAGGGTGGCAGAACATAAAAGGCCAGGGTTCTTTGAAAACCTTTAGGAGATACGGAATGGAAATGGGAGAATATCCGATACGGTTTGCCCTGATTTTTACAGAGTGATCGTGGCGATCATGACATGATTTGGGTGATTGTGGATGGGCTTACCAAATGGCCCATTTCTTGCAGTGTAAGGTGAACATACCTATAAAAGTTAAGCTCACCATATTACATCATTGACAATATAGGTGAAGCTTCATGGTGGTATGCACTATCTATGTATCCGGCAGGAGATGGTAAATTCATGGTACGCTTTTGAAGAGTGAAGCTTTGGAAGCAGGCCCGATTTGATCTGGCGTTTCATCCCCAGGCGGATAAGCGGTCGAAGAAAGCGATTAGACCTGCGAGAATATGCTTAGAACTTGTGTTTTGGATACCCCAGGAGACTGCATGGATAGATTACCTCGCTTGTGCGAGTTGCTTAGCTTATAATCTACGGTTGCGAGATGGGTATACAGAGTCTGATATATCTTCCACGTATCAATGCTTAAAAGTGTTTATCAAAGTGGATGTGGAATACGAGATTGATCGAGGAGTGTTACAAGACAACCTATCAAATACGTGGAAAAGCCGATCAGTCGGGCGAATGAGAAAAGAATGAGCCGGTATGAATAGTCCCAGGAAGTAGAGGCGGACATGATGAAGGCAGAGTTCCCAGAGTTCCACAAATGTGCTTTCGAGTCGTTCTAGTTTAGGGCCAGACTCTTAAGGAAGGAATGTAATATCCAGATTTTTTGGATAAGAGACATTCGGTCTTTTGATGTCAGCAGAGTCATTATACCTTTTTGTTTAAAAAAGGGTTTATAAAAGAAAAGGGATGAGTAAGGACATATAATAATTAGAAATAATTTGGGATGTACTAAAAGAAATAATCTAAATTAACTAATCACTTTTGTCAAAAAAAAAAAATGAAGGCGCGTCTGACATTTTGAGGAGGCGCGAAATGTGTTTCAAAAGGAGAGAGAAGCTTTTGAATCCCGAAGGTTAATCAAGTGATTCGTTTGAGCGAGATTCATCAAGAAAAGGATCACCTTGTTTGCAGAGGATGCGTTTGGATCATCAACCATCAGCAGAATCTCATTTATACGTATTCTTTAGAATAGGGTATTTTTAAAGATAAAATATGATACATATTTGATTTTTTAAAACCCACCACATATTGGGTTGGATATGAATATCTATTTAGACTGATATGGTTTACCGAGCAGGTATTTTTTTATCTTTATGTTATGCTTCCATTACCCTTTATATATACATTTTTTTTTTTTTAAAAAAAAACACATATTATACATATATGAAGATGCTCAAAAGCACGGGGAATGAAATCGGATAATTGGGTTTCGAATGGTTAACACTACTAAAAATTTGGTGGATGCTAATTAGCCGAATCAATTATGACTACCTACGTACTTAGAGTCTTGAGATCAAGCTAAAAACATAATACTAATTATGATGATGAAAATCCCTTTATAGTGACATGGAGCTGTTATGAAGCAATCATGGTGTAATGTCCACATAGTTAAAATAGGAGAATTTTCACTCTTATATAAGTGTGAAACATAAATGATTTGTCAGCTCGGGTTAGCCTTTTTAGACCGATTGAGAACGACGGTCTAACCAGTTAACCGGATCTTTTATGACTCAATTAGCGCTACCAGACAGGGGTTTGTGGGGCGTTACAGCAGTCGTGGCTCTAATGGCTTGAATGTTGGAACAATGGTGGGGTTTGCCCCACATTGCTATGTGATACCGCGCCTAATCAAAAAAACCAAGTTGTTTAATCTTTTAAGGTTGAGCAACTTTAATGTAGTTATAAACTCACCACTTATTTTCATTCACATGATGCATCTTCGAAATCTCCATACACGATCGCACCTAACACCTTATACCTCAAGAAAAACCCTAATTTGATTTTGTCACATACCCAGATGGTTCAAATGCATCAATTTCATGGTATATTTGAAGAAATAATGCTTTCCTAGAAAAACGAATTTACTAAAAATTACATAAACTAATAATTTGAAAGCCCTGACCCTAAACATCTCCATTATTTGGATCATTGGATGGTGTAACTATATTCTTAACATATCTAAAGATGCATTCAAAATGTAATGTAAATGATGAATTATTGGGTATAATCATCACAAATGTGTTACGTTGTTGGTGTCTAAATACCAAAAGTATCTTACTTGTTTTGTATAATCAGAAGACTTCAACAAAATAAAGTTGTTAAATATATTCCGCTCAAAAAACTATTTTTTATTAAATTAAATAACCAATCATATTGATGCCAATAAAGCAAGCAAACTGGTGAATAATTCATTATTAAACATAGGTCTCAATTACACTCAACATCAAATCCTTTTGGCTCAGCCCTTTTATTTTTCTTTGGATGGGATCTGAACTCTGGTCTGTACCAATGACCTTACCATTAGGCCAAGTTCAATCCTCATCTTGGCTCAGCCATTATAATAGAGTTGCCGAGATAAAAATACAATACCGAAAACCACCAAAAACAAAACACAAAAAAGATTGTCAAAATCAAAATTTAAATACTCAGAAATTTTCATCACTTTAATTGAAATCAGGCTTCTCAGGATAGGTGCAACCGGATCTCTGGATGATGACGTTTGCAGCATAGCAGCCAGCTTTTACACAATCTTCAATTGGTTTCTTTTGAACTAATTGTGATAAAAACCCTCCAACAAATGCATCTCCTGCAAAGTGCGTAAGCATCATATTATACATACACCAATGATTAATAGGCATGCGTTGAGTTAATATCATGTGAGCAGATGGCCCGTGTAGAAAAGAACAATGTTGCATTTGATCTTAGCTAAAAGGTCGGGAAAGGTATGTATGGTATCATATGAAATGTTTACCTGCCCCGTTGGTATCAACGAGATTCTCTTTTGGCAGTAGAATCACAGGAAATTTAGTGATTTTTCCATCCTCAGCAACCACAACTGGATCAGCACCTTGAGTGATCACAGCAATCCTTTTTTGTTTTCCTTGTGCCAAAGGCCATTGAGAAAGTTTCAAAGCTATCTCTTCTACATCCTCGGTCTGTTTATAATATAAGCATTTCAACAGACGCTTAGTTCCAAGACATAATCAATCTCATGTCCCAAATTTAAACATCTTAAATCACGATGAAAAATCAGTCTTTGTTTAAGTAAGTACTAACCTCCCAGCCATGGACCCTTGAAAAGGTTCTAGCTTCTGTTTCGTTTCCAAATATATAGTCAATGTAACTGACCCACAGAAACAAAGCAATTGATTAAAAATTTATTCCGTCTTCTTTTACAATACGCTTCAAAAACAACAATCACTCACGGGAAAACTTTTTCTTGTACATCCTTGAAAAATTCGCAGATGAACGGAGCAGAAAGGTTATGTGTAAAGACCTGTAGATATAAACGCAAATTCAAGAGGATTTGTGTACAATATTGAGCTAAATGATTTGGATGAAGTTAATTATACCTTGTTATTTGCAGCAGCATGCTCCGCAACAAGCAGTATAGACTCCGGCGAAACAGTGAGGAAGAATCCAGCAATATAGTAGTACTTGGCTTTCTCCACTGTACAGTTTTCAGACGGTTAAACTATACATTTTACTATGATTCGCAAGAAAGATAGCCAAATTTTCCATAAACAACATACCTAAAGCCCAGTTCTCTGGTTTCTTTAAGTGTTCTGTTTTGTAGCAATTCGCAGCTGATAAATTGGCAACAAGTGACCTGCACATGTTTATTCCAATAACATCACACAATGTGACTAGTGACAATAAAAGGGCTATTTAAAAGAATTGGCATTCATGCTGCTTAAATTGGAAATTAGCAGGAAAAATAAAGGAAAATCATATAATAACGGAGGGGGAAAAAGGCAAAGGAAAGTCCTAAACCACTTTAACAAAAACTGACCTCTCACCACCGACTACACAAACTGCACAAGTGCCTGTAGGAGCAGATTCATCCTCATAGTAATGAACCTAACAAAGTCACGTCAAAGCAAATAAATTCCAATATTGCATTGTCTTAAGCTGGAATTACCAAAAGCTATACAAGGAGACAATGCTATATTTTTTCTTCCAAAAGAGGTAGAAATTTTACCCTAGTAGTACAGAGAACTAATATACAATGAAAGATAACACTAAAATAACCAGGTGAAAAATGATATTACATTGACACCAGCTTGTGTTGAGTTCTTCTTCATTTCCTCTCCAAACTTGTCTTTTCCAATGCAGCCAATATAACTGGTCGCACCCGGAATTTGAAGCATCCACTGCAGTCAAATGCAAGCATTTAGAGACAGGGAAATCAACAATCAAAATGAAAATGGCTCGAGAAATACCTGAGCAACCCTGATTGAATTTTGAGTGGCACCTGAAACATGAGACATAAAAAATAAAAACCAGTAAGATATTATATCTAAATCAGTGAACCCTCCACCCCCACCCAAAAAAGGAAAACATATATAAAAAAAACAATTGTGAAAAGATCAATCACCTCCAGCAATGTATTCAACATTGAACTTAGATGACATCTCTCCATACCTAAGCATGAAAAACACAGAGTTAATCAATGTTTATTTAACATCAAGAATACATTCTATCTTTTTTACATTCTTGTGTCTTCAGACTTAAAAGAGTAAAAATCTCTAATTTTGAGCTTATATCAAGTTTTACAGCTCCCCCGCCATTACTTTCAAGAGAAGGTAACTAACAGCTGAGGTGACAAAGTTTTTAACTAGCTGATGCAGAAGAATGCAATTAGTCAAGCCACCGAAAAACAATGCAGTACAATATAATAGATAGATGAGAGTGATGATAAGCCAACGTTGCTTACATAGGTACGTGCTTCTCCTCAGCGAGAATAGCATTGTTCAGCTTAATATCATATCTGCAATTAAAAGACAAATACAAGCTGTTTCATCAACCATGCCCACAATGACCGAGAAAATTGTCAATTTATCAAATTTATTACAGGCTACAGTCCTGAAATGCAATCAGAAACAGAAAAATCATGCCACTTAAACATGAGAATAAAGTTGAACGATTCGAGAAGAATTACTGGAAACAACAAAAAGATGCATCAAAATCCAAGAAAGAAACTCCAGAATACGATCGAATAAAGCTAGTTTAGTTCGGAGACAGAGAAAGTTAAATCAATGATTCTATAGATCTAGATCCAGCAGCACACACCTAATACACGAGCGGATCAAAGCTAAACAGAGCAAAAGGGAAAATATTCGAGAAACAATAATAACAAAACAAAAACAATGACCAGCAAAAAGAAGAAAAAGGTTAATTAAATGGGGGAAATGAAGAATGTGAGAAGAGATTACTTGTCCAAGAACTCCTGGTCTACGACAGCAGAGATATCCAAGAGTGGATTCCCCATCCCCAATAGGATCCCTTCGTTCTCCATTTTCAGCTACACTTTGGTTTGAATTCGGAAACTGCGCTTCCACTCGAAGGCAAATGTGTATGCAGTGAAGACACTAGGTTGGGAGTTGGTGAATGCAATGACAGGAGAAATTTTAGATCTGTAGTGCCTACCTACCAAACCAATCACCTTATTATTATATCTCACAAATTTTATTATGTTTCAGAACCAAATTTACTTTGTGTGCCCTGTCAATAGAGATTTCAAAGATGTCTGGTGGACCCCTATGTATAAAAACAAGTCTCCAATCAAATTTTTTCAAAGTGATGACATGATGGTCCAAAAAATTAGTCTAGGACCACCATAAAACTACTGATTAGATCTGTATTGCATACCTACCAAACGGCAAGTTATTTGGGGTGGAATTTTAAAATACAACCGTTGTATGAAATTTTATCAAAATACTCTCTCCGCAGTCAATAGAGATTTCAAAGATGTCTGGTGGACCCCTATGTATAAAAACAAGTCTCCAATCAAATTTTTCTAAAGTGATGACATGATGGTCCAAAAAATTAGTCTAGGACCACCATAAAACTACTGATTATATCTGTATTGCATACCTACCAAACGGCAAGTTATTTGGGGTGAAATTTTAAAATACAACCGTTGTATGAAATTTTATCAAAATACTCTCTCCGTTTCATAATAATTGATGTAGTTGTTAAAAACACACATATTAAGGAGGTGAGTTAATGCTTCAATTTGAATGACAAAATGACTAAACAACCCTTAGTGTATAATTAATGCAGAATTGTTTTTATTCTCTCACTGCTTAATAAATAAGGGTAATGGTAGGAAAAAAACACAATAAATACTGCGTTGGAAATCTAACTGCATCACATAAAATTGAATAAATTTTATAATTGTCTCAGTTATTTTGGAACGGAAGGAGTAACATATATAACAACCACTCATTTTTAACATCTCACACACGATAAAAGTGTATTACGTGAAAGAGAATAAAAATGAGAGGCTCTAATAAATGTCACTTGGTATAACCTTCTTACAACTGTTGCACCATAAAATCTCTCAGTTATTGGGTGGTATTACCTCCGTTTCAAAATATAAGTCATCCGAGGTGTTTCACACAGATTAAGAAAGTGATTGAATGACATAAATTTGATGGTCAATGTCTAAAATGTCTTTTGACTATCATTAATGCAATAGTTGTTAAGTAATGAAAAGTGATTGGATCGATAATAAATTAGGGGTAAGATAGAGAAAATAATAATAAATGTTGTATTGGTAATATAGAATGACTTATATTGTGGGACAAACTAAAAGATATGATGACTTATATTTTGTGACGGATGTAATATATCCATTTGCACCGATTAGGCACTTTTAATTCAGTTTAAAAATAAAAGATATACATTCTGCCACCACATGAATGCACTCTGCATATGGCGGGTGTACCTAATAACTTCTCCTAACGAACAGCTTTTGCTCCAACTTTATATAAAAAATAAAAAATTAAAACAAAAAATCATAAAATTAAAAACTATATATACTGTGGTCCGTGGAAACCCGGGTTTAATTAAGGTATTTTTGTATTTTTGATAATTAGGTTTTCTTTCTAATATTTTAAGATTTAATTGTACTTTCTTGGTCAATTCTCCTAAAAACTGACATATGCTCAGATACACTTATAAAAGGAAAATGATACATACACAACTCATTTGTGCACAACATGTGTCACTGGATATGTTCTCAGTATTCATAATGTGTGGGACACATCAATTTATTTACATCCCACCATAATCAATGGTGGATCATGTGATGTGCACATGTTGTGTACAAATGTGTTGTGCATGTATCACTGTCGCTTATAAAATGCATCCATGTATCCCTAGTATTTTCCAGTTTCGCGTTTTCGATGTTTCAAAGAAGGTCCAGCTTGTTGAACCGAGAGCACCTCTCGGGAAAGCACACCGGTCAAACCCAGTGTTGATTTTCTAGATTTGGTCTTCCGTATCAGAGTGATGAAATCGATGCAGTTCGGGTTCTGGAAGATGTTTTAAGATTTGAATCTCTTCTTGAAAGTAAGATCTTGCCTTTTTCGTAATAGTTCGTGGCTTTGATCTTCGTAGGGTTAGATTCTCGTAGATTTGGCAGTTAGTGGATGTTCAGTTCGTAGTTCGGCTCGTCTTTAAGGTAAAGATTTCTTCTAATAAAAAAGTTATGTTTTTAGTTTAAAGATAATATATTTAAGTTGTTTTGAATGCTGTTTTATGTTAAACTGCACGAAACTGGACATGATTATGTGTTGTCGGGTATCTACTAAATTGTGTTTTCAAGATGTTATTATATTTTCTAGTTACTTTACGATAAACAATATTTTTGAAGCTTTAACTTGTTTTCTAGTTACTTTTCTGTAAATTGTTTTAGACGTTTTGGTTATGAGTGGTGGAGATATGATGATAGTTTGATGTTATTATTGCCTTTGGATATTCTCGTAGGGTATATATGGAATTTAACATGAACTTACGTGCTCCTACTTGATTTATGTGGTGCCCGAATTTACTTAGCAGTGCATTCGTTATTAAGAAACGAATCGTACGGGGTACCATGGGTTTAAGTCTTGTGTCAAGGGTATGACCAACTATGCTAATCCATGTCGCTCTTAAGACGGCAGTCCGGTCCCTAATTCCCACGATTGGAGGTGTGGTTAGTTGTATTAGCCGAGTTGTACTATGCGCCCTCATGTTAAGTAGTTAGGGATCAAGAACATGGAAGACTAGAATATGACAAGAACATGAGACAAGACATGAACATTCTACAGTTAGTTGACAAGTAAAGTACGGGTTAATAGATAGCTTATGTAAGTTTGATCAGTAGGTCAAACATAGTAAGTAAGTAACTAGTTAAATGAAGGATGATGACACATCCACTGCATATTTATCCACGACAATTTTCACAACACTATCAACACCATTGATTGTGTTGGACCCATATTGATACGAATCTGTTTTATGAAGATGATGAATAGGATCGGATTGATGTAAAGTTGTTTTGAATAAAGGATAAGTTAGTAAAACAAATATAAGAGCTTCCTTGAAAAGCCTAGAAATCCTATTTCTAGGGATTCTTGGAAATGTCCTTGGAAGCTTAGAAATCTTGTTTCTAAGGACCTTGGATCGATTTGGATGCCACAACAACTTGCTGAAGTTTGTTGATAAATCCTAAGTTTAGTGTTCTATCCAGAAACACACACCAAAAGTAAACACTTTGGAGAAAACTCAAATAGTTATATTGATCAAAGTTTTTTTTGTTTTTCTACAAGTTACAAGTAAAAGGCTATTTATAGGCTTCAAAGATACATTATAAGAAGCTAGATACATAAGAAATACACTTCAAATTCAGATACATGGATGCTAATTTTCGGCCATATGCAAGACTAGCTAGATTCAATGTATCTTATTTAATGCTTGTACATGAACTTGTTTTCTTCCAAGACTTGAATTCTCGTATTCTTGAACTTCAAAATGGCGCCACTTTTTATCCAAAATCAGCCATGTACTTGTCTTGTTGATTATTTAATATTGCATAATAAAATATATATTAAGTAGTATAATAATAGCCAAAATGTTGGGCTTTTATTCGGCCAGCCCAATAATACTTAAAATGAATATGTTAGCCTTAGTTTCTTGCTTGTTGGATTTGGGTTCCTCCAATGTTGTTGTCACCATTATTTTTAGAGCTTTTTCTCTATTCTTTCTTTGCAATCTGGTTTCAGGCCCAACATGAATGGTTAACGGATCATGATTCACATCATTCCCTCCCAGTTGCAAAGGATTCGTCCTCGAATCAGAAGGACATCATAAAGCTGATCACTTTGCATAAAGTCTAGAGAACTCACATAAAATGCCATTGTTATTCCGGGATCAAAGATAATGCGAAGAGACAACTTCAAAGTATAGGCATGGTGATATGGCGATCCATGCTTGACTAATGAAAAGTCAAAAATAGCTCTCGGCTTGATGTAAATGTGGTTGAAGGCCTTGAAAGAAGCAATATAACCACCGTAAGTCGGATACTGTGAGGTCTCAGCATGTGCACAAAACGGATCAAAGAATGTATGCTCCGGTTTGCCATGAACATGATCAAGATCAACACTAATCAAAGGCAATATTGGGGCTGCATTGGAGGTATCCAACAGCCCGGTGTCCTCTTCATGAGGCCGATCATCATGTACCTTTTCATCCACAATTTCAGCGCACCCTTCTCCACTTTCTCACCATCAAATATAGGACTAATTTCTCCCGCCAGATCCACCACACTCTCATTTCCCTTTTTGATTGTTTCCACAAATTCCTCTTCAGTTATATCTCCCAAAAAATTCCATGGGTTTTGGAGGAGAAAAGATTTCACCTTCCTCTTCCTTCTCAACAATCTTCTCCATGGTTTTAACATTCACTTTACCATCCTCAAGAAGCTCTTCAAGTACACTTTCAGGTTGATGCTTCAAGTTAGGGCATTCTTTGGAGTAATGACCTCTTCCTGTACATACAAGGCAATAGATATCTCGAGTTTGAATTGGCTTATGGTTAGATGATGGCTTTGTGAAAATAAGTCCAATCAGGGAAGTTCTTTTGTCAAACATTTCCTTTGTCTCTTTTTGAAATTCAAAAGTCGGATATTTTCTCCATAATTTCGTCTTTACCTATTCACAATATTCATTGGCCTCTATATCCGTATAATTCCAAGGAATAAACATTGTTTATCCCTTTCGAATCTAATTCCAAATAAGATTTATTGCTGCAGTTTTTTTTATCGAACTTCTTTTGACTTTGGCCGAATGTTTTTTTTTTTTAATAAGGAGCTTGAAAACAAGATTACTTCAATCTATAATCTCTGATACCAACTGATACGAATCTGTTTTATGAAGATGATGAATAGGATCAGATTGATGTAAAGTTGTTTTGAATAAAAGATAAGTTAGTAAGACAAAGATAAGAGCTTCCTTGAAAAGTCTAGAAATCCTGTTTCTAAGGATTCTTGGAAATGCCCTTGGAAGCTTAGAAATCTTGTTTCTAAGGACCTTGGATCGATTTGGATGCCACAACAACTTGCTCAAGTTTGTTGATAAATCCTAAGTTTAGTGTTCTATCCAGAAACACACACCAAAAGTAAACACTTTGGAGAAAACTCAAATAGTTATATTGATCAAAGTTTTTTTTTTTTTTTTTTTTCTACAAGTTACAAGTAAAAGACTATTTATAGGCTTCAAGGATACATTATAAGAAGCTAGATACATAAGAAAAACACTTCAAATTCAGATACATGGATGCTAATTTTCGGCCATATGCAAGACTAGCTAGATTCATTGAATCTAGATTCAATGTATCTTATTTAATGCTTGTACATGAACTTGTTTTCTTCCAAGACTTGAATTCTTGTATTCTTGAACTTCAAAATGGCGCCACTTTATATCCAAAATCAGCCATGTACTTGTCTTGTTGATTATTTAATATTGCATAATAAAATATATATTAAGTAGTATAATAATAGCCAAAATGTTGGGCTTTTATTCAGCCAGCCCAATAATACTTAAAATGAATATGTTAGCCTTAGTTTCTTGCTTGTTGGACTTGGGTTCCTCCAATGTTGTTGTCACCATTATTTTTAGAGCTTTTTCTCTATTCTTTCTTTGCAATCTGGTTTCAGGCCCAACATGAATGGTTAACGGATCATGATTCACATCACATATCAATAAATGATTCATCATTTTAATCAAGAGGAATTATTTGTGTAGTGGAAGTGACACTACACACATATGTAGTGCACAAACCATTTCCCTTAAATGAACAAGTATGTGCAAGAGGAACTGAACGTAGTTAATAGACATGTTTTCTATGCATTGTTTAACGTGGTTTTAAAATGGATATTCTCATATTTCAAGTTATGTTTTAAAAAGCAGTTTTCCAAACATTCCAAGTTATTATTTCAATTGTGTTGTAAACTTGATGAAGTAGATTCATGTCATGTCTCTCGACATCTGATATACATGAATCTTTATTTTGATTTTTTTTCTACTTACTGAGCTTTGCGCGCGAATTCACTCATTTACTTGGAATATAAGATATGTGGGTCAAAGTCGAGTTGGATGAATGAGCATGGGGAGCAAGCTTAAGAATAGAGCTATGAAGTTCTTTATGTATCGACAGTTTCATTTTAGCCAAGTTGAGTTGTAACTAATGTTAATCACTACTTATGATTTAGTTGACAACAGTTCTAATCCGTTGAGTTTGTTAATGGATGATCTTTAGTGTCGGTTTTCGAGTCTCTTGCTTGTTTTTTTTCTTCCACGCTTTCTGATACGACATGAGGCTTACGTGGGATTTAGGATTTACTCTAAAAGTCACATGTCGAACCTCCATTTTCCGGATAAGGACTTGGAATCCAGGACAAAGGTGTTACATACTTTACCTCAATAAATGAAACAAAAAATACATACATTAAACACTATATACACCGCCACAGGACCACTCCCCCCCAGAAAAAAATCTTTAAAAAAAAAATTTAATCCTCACACACCCACCCTCACTACCTCCATCCATCACCCCATACAAAAACTAAACTCTAAGAACAACTCAATGATATAACTTGTTCATACTCTAACTTAACATTTAAAGGACTATTATAGATATCAGTGGTTCATAAACTTATGGGCGGCTTTACATGGGGTGGGTGGGTGCACTTGACCCCCTTAAAAAAAATTCTCTATGCATTGTGTATATATTAATGTGAGGAAATAGTTGTTTGACCCCCTTAATTTCCAGTGTTAACCCACTATTCTTTTACTAATACCATGGTGCTGCCCCTTAATATGATGATGGTGCTCGCGATCCCTGAGGCCATCCCGAAATTCCTGCAGCCGCCCCTGAACTCAAATTTAAATAATAGAACAAAACTTGATAAATTCACTCAACCACTTGTTGAACTGTATTTGAAAGTAATTATGGAGCTTCATCCATAGTTATTCATGTGGAGTGGGTAAACTTACTGCCACCTTAAGTAAAGGGGTGCAAATAGCCATGCTTAGTTATGCCAAAGCTAGGCTACACCTATCCATGACCGGACCTCTCCTCACGATCTGCTTCCATGCCTTCTCTCTCGCTTCTTCAAGCTCTGGTTATGAATTGGTTAGCTCTGTATTTTATCAAGTATTCCATCAGTCTCCTATGAATTTATACATGACATAAGCCACCGGTGCAGACATTAGTTTCCTATGAATTTATACATGACATAAGCCACTGGTGCACGGGATAGAATAGTCTTTGATCGATGTAGTTTCCTCTTCATGTTCCCAGACAAGACTTGGCACGTACAAAGGGGCTGTAATATGTGGTATTCTTAAATCATTATGCGATGGAAGAAGTGGACCAATAACCATTCAAGAGATTATTGAATAAAGGCATGGGTAAGGCGTTAAAGGGCATGAATAGAGCCTAATAAAAGAAGAGAAATGTTGTAAACGAAATGAAGGAATCATGGGGTCTATTGGCCATCCAGAATGTTCACGGATATGAAAGTTCTCCTTGGGATAGTTAAGAAACTTTATAAACTGGAAAAATCTCCAAGAAGGAGAAGAATAGAGCAGAGGAAACTTTTCTTGATAGATTCTCAATAATAATTTGCTTTCAGTAAAAGTTGGTACTAATAGTGTGTAGGTGCAGATCTCTAGAAAACAGACTACTAATAGTATGCCACATGTACACTCTATGCACCTTACACTTAGCCACTATTATATCTATTATTATATTTTTCAGCCTCTCTCAAACGAAAATAAGAATCACCTACATTGAGTTTGCTCTTAAACTTGTTAAACATGACTATAGACAAAGGCTTTGTAAATATATCAGTCACTTGTTCTTCTGAAGGGATGTAGCAGACCTTGATCTTCTTTTCCAGAACCATGTTTCTAATGAAGTGAACATCAACTTCAATGTGTCTTGTCCTTGCATGATACACAGGGTTTTGAGCCAAACTAGTTGCACTTGTATTATCACACCACAATATTGGTACTGAAGGAAGTTTGAATTTCATTTCTAACAACAACTGCACAATCCATTGAACCTCAGCACCTAAGTTGGACATGGCTCTGTATTCTGATTCACAGCTAGACCTTGCTACCACAGTCTACTTTTTGGAGCTCCATGTAATCAATGAATTACCAAGATAAACACAATATCCTCATGTAGACTTCATATCTGTAGGACAAGCTGCCCAATTAGCATATGTAAAACCATGTAAGCGCAGCTTCAGACTGTCACTGGGAACAAAATGCAGTCCATGTGTTAAAGTGCCTTGCACAAATCTGAGGAGCCTTTTAAGGGCCTGCCAATGACCAGTATATGGATCTTGCATAAACTGACTTAAAGTATTTACAGTATATGCAATATCTGGTCTGGTAAAGGTTAGATACTGCAATGCTCCTATTGCACTCTTGTAAAGACTAGGATTTGCAAGTGGCTCTCCTTGTTTAGGAACAAGTTGTTTTCCTGGTACCATAGGTGTTGGACTTGCTCCATATTCAATCTTTTGAGAAGTTGTGAGGCATAATAGGACCGACTCAAGTGTAATCTCGAGGAGTCTCTTGCCACTTGCATGCCAAGGAAATGAGACACATGTCCTAGATCTTTCAGTAAGAATCTTGAATCCAACAATCTGATAAACTTCTTGATTAGTGAAGAAGAGTTGCTTGTGACCAAAATGTCATCAACATAAACAAAAACAAATAGAACTTGATCTTTTAGTGTGAACATAAATAGAGAATTATCTGATGTTGATTGACTAAATCCCTATTTCAGCATTTGAGATCTTAGAGCATCAAACCAGGCCCTTAGTTCTTGCTTGAGAACATATAGAGCCTTTTTTAATCTGCACACATACTATGGCCTTGAGGGATCTATGAAGCCCTCAGGTTGATCCATGTATACATGTTCCTGTAGAGGTCCATTCAAGAAGGCATTATTCTTGTCAATTTGATTCACAGGCCAGTTAAAAGAAACAGAGAAAGTTAATATAACTCTTACAGTAGAGGATTTTGCTACAAGACTAAAAGTCTCTGTATAATCCACTCTATAGTGCTGACTGTACCCCTTAGCCACTAATCTGGCTTTATACTTCAAAACTGATCCATCAAGCCTCAGCTTAACTTTGTAAATCCATCTGTTGCCTACCACAGACTTTCATGTAGGCAATGGCACCAAATCCCAGGTTTGATTGTGCATGAGAGCTCTATATTCCTCATTCATGGCATGTATCCATTCAGTAAGATTCAATGCTTCTGACGCAGTGTTTGGTTCTGTGGGAAATGAGTGAGTACTGGTAATAGCAACTGAATAAACTTTAGGATTGAAAATTCCACTCTTGGATTTAGTTTGCATGGGATGAGTTTGTGTATGAGGTGGTGCAGGTTCCATTGGTTGGTCTATATCAGAGTCTGATTGACTTTCTACCAATGGATTAGGTGAGGATGACATGGGATCAACTCCAGTATGCATTGATGATGGCTCATTTGCAAGACTGGATGGACTAGGTGTTTTACTGGGTGAAATGCATGGTATATGCAGAATTGGTGAATGAGATGCAGATGCATTATAAGTAGGAGAGACATGAGAAACCTGACTACTTGGAACAATGGCACTTGCATTTTCAGTGGATGTCACCCTTATGATACCAGTCTGCCCATCTTCATGATTGTATGAAAGAGTTAGAAAGGGTACAGAGCAAGGGAATCGGTGATAACTTCCCTAAAAGGACCTTGTGTAAAGCCATGAGCAAAGGGAAAAATGTTTTCATCAAAGGTGACATTAATAGATATATAGATTCTACCAGTATCATCTAGACATTTGAATCATTTATGACAAGAACTAAGTCCAAGATTAACACACCTTTTGCTGTGAAACTGAAACTTGTGAGTGTTGTAAGGTCTAAGGTTGGGATATATGGCACAACCAAAAGTCTAAAGATGTTTGTAGTTAGGTTTTGTGTGATAAAGGGCTTCAACAGGAGAGATATCATGTAACACAGGGGTAGGTAAGGTGTTAAACAGATGAACAACAACTTGGAATCCATGCCACCAGTATCTCAAGGGCATGGATGCTTGGGCCATAAGGGTTAGTCCGGTCTCCACTATATGTCTGCGTTTCCTTTTTGCTCTACCATGTTGAGCATGATCATGAGGACAAGGGTGCCTAAACACAATTCCTTCTTTATTTAGGAAATCCTAGAAGGATCTGTACTCTCCTCCCCAATTAGACTGAATACATTTAATCTTAGTAGAGAATTGTGTTTAAATTAAGGCCTTGAATTGAAGAAAAGCAATGAAAGTTTCAGATTTAGTTTTTAAAGGATAAATCCAAGTATGTCTAGTATGGTCATCAATAAAGTGCACATAATAGCTATAGCCTTTAGTAGATTTCATAGGGGTAGGTCCCCATAAGTCAGTGTGTGAAGATCAAACATACACTCAACATGAGAAGTGGACATGGGATGAAATAAATTATGAGCTTGGCCAAATTGGCAAGATTCAGAAAAAAGAGATGTTACTTTTCAATTTGACGTTACAAGATCTCAAAACAGTACTTAAAACTTGACTAGAGGGGTGGCCAAGTCTCCTATGTCACACATTAGGATCATAATCTAAATTATTACAGCCGAGATGTTTGCTAAACACCAGAAAACATGTGGATTCAGATTTGGAGTGAAGAGAGCCCTGAGTTTTGACATCATGGGGCAGACTGATCTGGTAAAGTCCATCCTGAAGCTGACCCATGAGCACCATTGTCCATGTATGCTTGTCCTTAACAACACAAAACAAACCATCAAATTCAATGATAATAGGATTATCAGACATCAATCTATAAACACTAATCAGATTTTTAGTGATATTGGGAACATGAAGAACACGATTTAGATGCAATTGTCTGTTGGGTGTGTTAAGAGTTATGGTGCCAATGTGTGCTATTGCCAATTTATCGCCATTTCCTACCATCAAAGTGCCATTACCATTGTAATTTGCCTTGATATTCATATTTCATGTATCACCAGTCACATGATTAGTGGCTCCACTGCCTAGATACCATGAGTTGTCATTGACTGTTCCAGGAGTAGCAACATAGGCAGATATTTGCTTAGGTCCTCCAGTATTGCTATTGTTTCTGTTGTTAACTGGACCTTGAAAGTCTTCCTCGAATCTGTGCCAACATTCCAGGGCAGTGTGACCATTTTTACCACAAACTTGACATGTCATGCCACTTCTTCCTCCATTTCTGCCCTGATTCCTGCCAACTCTGCCTCTATTTCCTCATGAACTACCTCTACCTATAGTGTTGTTGGATCTTCCACCATTCCTATAACCAGATTGATTTCCATGTGAGTAGGTAGCCAAGTGAGCAACTGCACCTGTATGAGAACCACTTCCTGTGGATATAGTAGGATTAAACATGGGTAGTAGTCTCTTATGAGTCAATAGTTGAGACTGAACCTCAGGCCATGTAAGAGAACCAATCCTAGAAGTTATGTTCACTATAACTGCCTCATAAACCTTGTCATGGCCTCCCAGAGCTGCCAGAATCAACTCTGATTATGATATAGGATGTTTTGCTGCTGCCAGTCCATCACTATAGGACTTCATCTAGGCAAGATAATCACTCATACTCTTTGACCCTTTATCAGATCTAGTCAAGGCATTCTTATACTCCAGCATTCGAGCTTCATATTGATTGTTAAACAAAACTTCTAATGTAGTCCAGATTTCATGAGAGGTTTCACATCCCATGATTTCTATGAGCACTTGCTCAGTTATAGAGCTCAATAACCATCCTGACAACAGTTGATCCGTAGCAACCCATTCATCTAAAGATGAATTGGGAATAGTAGAGAAGATACATGTGTTTGGTGGTTTGGGTTTGGTACCAAACAAGAATCCCTCCAGTTTGTGACCGCGAACAAGCGGCAAGATTGTGTACCTCCAAAGAAGATAGTTGTTTGTTGTGAGTTTAACATTGCATGTTTGATTCAAATGACCATGAAAGGGAGATGAGGAGTGCAGGATTGAACTGGGAGATGCATATCTGAAGGGAGAAATAGCTGGTGGAAGAGTTGGTGGCACCATTGTTCCAGTTATGTTACTAAATGGATAACCTCCGGTGAAATCTGGAAGTGAACAAAGAAACCCAGGATGAGCTTGTGACATGAAAGGGGGTCTGGTTTGATCATCAATACTGAAAGCTTCTCTAGTGACTGTTGTTGCCATAACAGTTGACTGGACAGGTGTAGAGCTCACCTCACTGGTGGCTGCTACCATTGTTTCCGGCGGTAAGCTTGCAGACGACGTCCCTAAACTCATGTTGATCAACCGAGCTCTGATACCAAGTTAACAAACTTAATGAACTGGAAAAATCTCCATGATGGAGAAGAAGAGAGCAGAGGAAACTTTTCTTGATAGATTCTCAATAATAATTTGCTTTCAGTACAAGTTGGTACTAAGAGTGTGTAGGTGCAGATCTCTAGAAAACAAACCACTAATAGTATGCCACATGTACACTCTAAGCACCTTACACTTAGCCACTATTATATCTATTATTATATTTTTCAGGGATGATCCAATGAAAATAAAGTTACCAAACTATGATCTTGTCAGCTTGATCATCAACAAGAGAGACAAATAGACCCCTCGCAGTTTATCACTCGTTCAAGAACAATAATTAACTTTCACCCAAAAATAGGAAAGGACTTCCCAGTCATCAACATGGTCATCACGGAAACAATAACACCATAGATAGTATGATTTAGAATCTTCAAGGGTTGTTGAGTACGAGTATTTGCAAGATTGCATAGCAAGTAATGAAGAAAAATTATTTAGTTTTCATTGACGTATAGGGCGACCCCCATTCGATAATTGTTACAGTATATAGTATGGATATAGGAGTATTGGATGCAAGAGGATGTACACACACTCAGAATTCAGAATATTCAGATGAGAGGATTCAGATGAGATCAGATCAGCTGACTTGAATAATTCAGCTGAGTGAAGAACTCAGCCGAGAAGTAGGAGACCTGAGGATTTAGCAGATAATCTTGTAGTTGAATCTATAAACCGTTTTACTCAGTTATAACTTCTTCTTAATTATGTTATAACAAAATATGACCGTTGTAGTGAAGTATACCTTATTAATGCTTCATAATCAACCTCATTGTAACTTAACTTTATCATTTTACTAATTAATGAGAATTCTGTATTTTATTATGTATTGTATTTTCAATTTCATCAATTTCAACAATAATTAACATCATCATTAACACTAGGTTGGGCAGGTGTATTTGTGTTGGCACTTTTCGATGATGGTCACGTGTAAGTCAGTTATACTAGCAAGAGGACTAGGTCTATCGCAATATAGAAAACGAGCAAGGGTCGATCCCATAGAGACACAAGGAATTCCCAAATACGGTCACGTGTAAGTCGGTTATACTAGTAGAGGTTGTATCAATTTTTACAACTCGGCCTATTTGTTTTCCAAAAGCAAAAAGAAAAGATCCATCTTATTGAACAATTCAATTCATTGTGCAAGTATATTTTTTTAACATGCCTAAAAAGATGCATTCAAAATGTAATATGAACGATGAATTCTAGGGTGGAATCATCACAAACATGTGTGGTTGGTGCCTAAATTATATAATTATTTTGTATTTTAATTAAATAACCGATCATTGATGCCAATAAAGTAAGCATTCAAGGTAAATAATTCATAATAAAACATAAGTCTCAATTACGCAAAACATTAAATCCCACTCATAGAGAGAGATGAAGAATTGGCTCAGCCATTATAATAGAGTTTGCTGAGATAAAAATACAATATCATATCAAATGTTTAAATACTCGGAAAATTTCATCCCTTTACTTTAATTGAAATCGGGCTTCTCAGGATAGGTGCAACCAGATCTCTGGATGATGACATTTGCAGCATAGCAACCAGCTTTTACACAATCTTCAATTGGTTTCTTTTGAACTAATTGTGATAAAAACCCTCCAACAAATGCATCTCCTGCAAAGTGTACACCAGTTCATATTCGAAAAAAGGCATGCTTAAGTTGAGTTAATATCATGTGAACCGACGGCACGTGTATCAGAAAATAACAATGATGCACTTGATCTTAGCTAAAAGGTCGAGAAAGGTATGCATGGTATCATATCAAATGTTTACCTGCCCCGTTGGTATCAACGAGCTTTTCTTTTGGCGGTAGAATCACAGGAAATTTAGTGATTTTTCCATCCTCAGCAACCACAACTGGATCAGCACCTTGAGTGATCACAGCAATCCTTTTTTGTTTTCCTTGTGCCAAAGGCCATTGAGAAAGTTTCAAAGCTATCTCTTCTACATCCTCGGTCTGTTTATAATAGAAGCATTTCAACACTTAGTTCCAAGATATAATCAATCTCGTGTCCACAATTTAACCATCTTAAATCACGATGAAAAATCAGTCTTTGTTTAAGTAATTACTAACCTCCCAGCCATGGACCCTTGCAAAGGTTCTAGCTTCTGTTTCGGTTCCGAATATATAGTCAATGTAACTGAACCACGGAAACAAAGCAATTGATTACAAATGTATTCCGTCTTATTTTACAATACGCTTCAAAAACAACAATCACTCACGGGAAAACTTTTTCTTGTACATCCTTGAAAAACTCGCATATGAATGAAACAGAAAGGTTATGTGTAAAAACCTGTAGATATAAACGCAGATTCAGGAGCACTTGTGTACAAAATTGAGTTAAACGATTTGATGAAGTTAATTATACCTTGTTATTTGCAGCAGCATGCTCCGCGACAAGCAGTATAGATTCGGGTGAAACAGTGAGGAAGAATCCAGCAATATAGTAGTACTTGGCTTTTTCCACTGTCCAGTTTTCAAAAGGTTAAACTATACTTTTTACTATGATTCACAAGCAAGATAGCCAAATTTTCCATAAACAACATACCTAAAGCCCAGTTCTCTGGTTTCTTTAAGTGTTCTGTTTTGTAGCAATTCGCAGCTGATAAATTGGCAACCAGTGAGCTGCACATGTTTATTCCAATAACATCACACCGTATAACTGGTGACAATAAAAGGCCTCATTAAAAGAATTTCCTCCAAAATATTCAACTATAGCATTCAAGCTGCTTCAAATGGAAATCAGCAATGAATATAAAAGAAAATTATGTAATAAAGGAGGAAGAGGAAAACAAAAAACGGGGAAAGGAAAGTCCTAGACCACTTTTACAAATACTTACCTCTCGCCACCAACTACACAAACAGCACAAGTGCCTGTAGGAGCAGATTCATCCTCATGGTAATGAACCTAAACAAAATCACGTCAAAGCATATAAATTCCAATATTCCATTGTCTTGAGCTGGAAATACCAAAAACTATACAAGGAGTCTCAATGCCACGGTTTTCTTCCGAAAGAAGTTTACCCTAGGAGCACAAGGAATAACTTTACC
The DNA here is from genome assembly GCA_026214975.1 of Gentiana macrophylla. Taxonomy (NCBI): domain Eukaryota; kingdom Viridiplantae; phylum Streptophyta; class Magnoliopsida; order Gentianales; family Gentianaceae; genus Gentiana; species Gentiana macrophylla. Next base: position 86,171,166 of record CM047815.1, read on the forward strand.
ATGATAGATAACACTAAAATAACTAAGTGGAAAAGGATGTTACATTAACACCAGCTTGTGTTGAGTTCTTCTTCATTTCCTCCCCAAACTTGTCTTTTCCAATGCTGCCAATATAACTAGTCGCACCAGGAATTTGAAGCATCCACTGCACTCATATGCATGCAATTCTCATTTAGACACACGGAAAGCAACAGACAAAATGAAAATGACAGTGACATATACCTGAGCCACCCTGATTGAATTTTGCGTGGCACCTGAAACACAAAACATAAAAAATAAAAACCAATATGATATTATATCCGAATCAGTGAACCCCCCACCCCCCCACCCGAAAAAGGGATATATATATATATATATATATAAAAACAAATCACCTCCAGCAATGTATTCAACATTGAACTTAGATGACATCTCTTCATACCTGAGCATGAAAAACATGCGGAGATAATCAATGTTTACATAACAACAGGAATACATTCTATCTTTTTTACATTTTCCAGTATCTTCAGACTTGTAAAAATCTCTCATTTTGAGCTTATATCTAGTTCTATAGCTCAACGCCATTGATTAACAAAGTGATGTCAATAGGCCTTTCAAAATAAGATAACTGACAGCCAAGGTAACAAAGTATTATCTGTTATTTTTGAGGGGTAACAAAGTTTTTATCTAGCTAATGCAGAAGAATGCAATTAGTCGGGCGGCTCGAGCCAATGAAAAACAACGAGGTACAATGTAATAGATAGATGAGAGTGATGATAAGCCAACGTTTCTTACATAGGCACGTGCTTCTCCTCAGCAAGAATAGCATTGTTCAGTTTAATATCATATCTGCAATTAAAGAAATATACAAGCTGTTTCATCAACCATGCCCACAATGAACGAGAAAATAGTCCTCAAATGCAATCACAACATTCAAGCTACATAAAGATGAGAATAAACAGAATGATGCATAATAATCCAGGTAAAGCTAGTTCAGAGCGAACTGCAAAAGTTAGATCAATCATTCTATAGATCTGGATCTAGATCCAGCAGCACGCACCTAATACCTGAGCGGATCAAAGCTAAACAAAGGAAATTGGAAAAATATCCGAGAAACAGTAAGAAAACAAAAGCAATGACCAGCAAAACAAACAAGAATTAAATGGGGAAATGAGGAATGTGAGAAGAGATTACTTGTCCAAGAATTCCTGATCTACGACAGAAGAGATATCCAAGAGTGGATTCCCCATCCCCAATAGGATCCCTTCGTACTCCATTTTCAGCTACACCTTGGTTTGAATTCGGAAACAGCGATTCCAGTCGAAGGCAAACGCAGTATAACAGTTGAAGATACTAGCTAGGTTGGGAATTGGTGCTATACAACAGTCATTGAATAGGGGAAATGCTATCCTAAAGACTCCAACATAGGGAGTCGAAATACTTGTGGCAGATAATCCAGATACACATTTTTATTACAGAACTAAACCGTGTGGTCAGGATTATCTAACACACGCCACATATGTTGGAAATTCTCTGCAGACAGAACCTCCCATTGAATAGTTTTGAAATATATATAGGAATTAGGATCCTCTGCTGTGAGTTTCATCTCACAAAGATCATTTCTTTGTGCCAGAAGTGTAATCCGCTTAAAACGACGTCGTTTTGCGTATTTTAGTTTTATTTTTTTTTTTTTGGAAAATTAGGGATAAGGACACAATCAAATATTATTAAGAACCATGTGACATTCTACATATTTTTATAGTGAGAATGACAACTGTGATAATTTTTAGGGAATGAGGAGAATGACATAAATATTTCATCAATGAGTAGAAGACAGTTTTTTAAAGCTTTTGCATAAAGCGACAAAACTATTTATTCATCATCAAATTCATTTGTGTTCGAAATTAACCGTTTAAATTCATTGACGAAATTCATTATCTAAATTCACTATTTTTCAAAATTCATCGTCGTAAATTCACTATTTTTAAGGATTCATCGTCAAAATTCACTATCGAAATTCACCGATTTGGGATTCACTAGGAGATTCACCGATTTTCGGGATTCATTGTTTGTCCTTCTCGCTATAAAAATTACGCAATTGTTCTTCTCCTATAAAAAATATGTAGTTGTCCGTTATTCTTAAAAATATTTCTCGATTGTGTCTTATCCCTAATTTTCCATAATTTTTATAGCGAGAAAAATGACAAATGAATCCAGAAAATCGATGAATCTCCCTAATGAATCTCGAAATCAGTGAATTTCGATAGTGAATTTTGACAGTGAATCCCGACAATGAATTTTGAAAATTAGTGAATTTCGGCAGTGAATTTAAACAGTAAATTTCGAACACAAGTGAATTTCGATAGTGGATAAATAGTTTTGTCCTTTATGCAAAAGTTTCAAAAGACTGTCCTTCTACTTAGTTGATGAAATATTTTTGTCCTTCTCCCTCATTCCCCCTTTTTTTTTTTGTTTTTTCAGATCAAAACGGCGTCGTTTTGGTCTGATTACCTTATCACCACAGAGGAAACAACAGAGGATTACAGCAGAGGATCTGCTCCCTATTTATAGTCCCTAAAAAAAAATTAGTTTTCAGATGTATAAGAAAATGATTAAGTTAAACTATCATAAGAGTATTATTGTTTAGGACATTGTTATTAGTATCAAGTGATTTCAATCTCGTCATAATCAAATTTAAACTTAAAATTTAACTCTAATGAGGTTGAAAACACAATTTGATATCTTTAAAGTTGGATTTTACGCCAAGTGTGGTACTCCGGTGACGATGCTGGAAATCGTTGGATATTATATCATGGCCTTTTTATCCTAGGGACAACTTGCACATGCTTTAAGAACCCTGAAAACGATAGAGAGGGGGTGATTTGTGGTGGTTTAGACTGGATTTTAGATATTGTATTTCAAGCTGCCTACATAATTACGTATCATGTTAATTAGTCATGAATCAAATCGTCGTAGTTCCTTAAATATCGTTTATATTGAGGGGCTTGTGCCCTAGGCCTGCATGGTCCGTGTCCTTGGTGAAATGTGGTTTCGTGTTCCCTAAGGAAGAAATAACACGTGAGAACTTTTAGTCCGAGATAGAATCAGGACGACCTGTGAGGTCCGAGCTGAGTTGGCGGATTCCCTACTCGTTGGCCGACCTGTAGAGGTCGGATAGGATAGAGGCCGAGCTAGGTTCATCTCGGGTTCCTGGAGCTTCTAACAGTCAAGATTGACTTTCTCTGTCTTTACTTATGGTTGGATCACCGTGGGGATGACACGTGGCGAGATGCTAACCCAGCCTCCGTCATCCGGGATATTCATATGCCAATAACATTATCCTAATAGTTTATATATCATTTGAATATCATAATTGCAATAAAAATGATATGATAGATATAATTAGAGATACGTGATGAGAGTCAACTTTACTATGCTCCGATGCATGTTTTAACCCCCATTTATGATACTTTTGGCTTGTATTGGGTAGTTTTAGACCATTTATAGAAAGAAAATCATTCTTGACACTCACTTTGAGGCAATCCATCAAATTGATGGAAAACCTTATCATTTTACGGTGTTTTGGCCCTTTTCGAGCCCTATTTATCTTGCGGGATTATGCTTGGTATATTGTGCTATGGAAATGCAGGAAATAGGTGACTAGTGAGCCCAAAAGATGAGGCATGAGACTTAGATTAGCATAACCGAAGCCCGGGGATGGAACGGATCAAAGGTGGTTGGTGCTTTCACCATCTGCTCACTTTATCTGCATTTTTCTCCCAGATACATGCATTTTCTGGACTTATGGTCTTCATGAAAGTTGTAGATAATTGAATGAGCTTTCCAACGCATTTTGAATCATTCAAATTGGAGCTCTACGCACAAAGATATTTCCAGATTACTGAAGGTGTATCTGCCCAGGAATTTTGGCGCGCGCCGAAGACTTTGGGGCGCGCCAAGTTGGAACAAAGAGCTCCCAGAATCACAGAACAGTTTTGGCGCGCCGAAGACTTTGGGGCACGCCAAAAGCGCTTTATCTGCACGTTTTTGGGCCTTTTAAATAGATTTTTCAAATTTCATTTCATATGAACTCATACCTGATTTAATTAGGACACCCTTAGGTCGATTTTCTTCCCTTTTCTCCCTTAGATTAGCTCTTCTTTCACTCTTTCCCTTAGATTAAACACAATTTAGCATAGATTCTCTCCTCCTTGTTGGTGTTTTGAGGTCTTCTTCCTCAAGTGACAATGGGTTTGGATGAAGATTTATGTAACCACAACTTATCTGCGTTTTTGGTAATTAATTTCGTTTCTTCTCTTGATTAATGGCTTTAATCCTTTCTTTGATTGTTATTTCTTGCTTTATGATGAGTAGCTAAACTTTTCATAGCCAAATTATGTGAAGATTGAAGAAATCACCTACAATTGATGAAATTGGGAATGGGTAGTGTTTAATTGTTGTTATATTGACGAATTCATGTCTTAAAACTTGTTCTTAATGCTTGAATTAGCTTGTACACCTAGTTCATGAACTCACACACCACTTTTATAAATGTATGTTGCGAAGGGTGTGGGAAAAAGGTTTTAAGATCGTTATTTACAATTGGTGAGTTGTTTAGATCAATTGGGTAACGAGGTTTGTCGGTGTAAATCGAGCGGCTCTAGTTCTTAATCTTGTTTCGGCCAGTTAAATCCTTAAAGGCGGACTGTTGAACCGGGCAAAGGGTACTAGGTTGTTGCATGGCGTCTAGTACTATCTTAGGAGTTTGCACCCATGAGCAGTCGATATAAGCATTAGGATGGTTGGTTGGTAGTTTCCATTCCCAATGAGTCGATTAGAGGGTGAAACAAAACAATTGGATCATGGTTGGCTATGCCTTCTTCCTTATTATTGTTAGTTTTATCACACCATTAGTGTAGTTAGAACATGAACCACCTTTGATTAACCTAAACTAAGTTGAAAAACGACTTTGGTAGTTGATTGATTCCTCGTGGGATACGACCTTGCTCGCTACTATAGTGCATCCGACTCGGTACACTGCCGATTAAAGTTGGACTGTCACTATTTTGGCCATCAATACGATGAGAAAAATATTAATAATAAAAGATCTTTTCGTATTAAAAAATTACTTATATTTAAGGACTACAAAAATATTAGAATTATTTATATTTAGAAATAGAGGGAGATAAATTTTATGTTTTTTCCGGTAGGTACAGTCTAGCTCTCTTGTAGAGTCCTCCCCCTCTCGGGAAATTATTATTCGAGGAGTCATTGCATGCATTGTCCGTTGGATGCGCGACATGTGTACAAGAAGACAAATACTAATTTATCTTCTTGTACACATGTCGCGAATCCAACGGATCGGTGCACGCGAGGAGAGTGCGGGTAAGAATCCCCCCTCCTCTCCAAGCCGCCATAAAGAAAGAGGATCTCACCAACCTCCTTTAATCTCAATCCATCACCCAAGCTAAACAGAAAATCTCTATCTACCAACACATGTCGCAACATTATAGGAAAATTCTTAGCACCGAAAGAGATCGTGGTCAAAAGGCTAAAGGATGCATTGAACCTACATTTTGAGCGATTAAAGTGGGAAAAAATCTGATCTACTGCCATTATTCGGCGTGAGCGTAAAGACTCTACATTTGTTCTCTCAAATGGACCACGGTGCTTTGATGGTTGTTTAGATGTCTTGTCATCATGCGAGTTGAAACATCAATTTTTTGGACAAGGTTCAATTTTGGGTTTATATTGTTGGTCTACCATTGCATCTGTACACCCAAGATGTAAGCAAGTTCTCGCTCTATTCATTCGAATGAGGCGTTGATGGCCAAATAAAAGAAGATACTAGATCAGGCTCTTGTAGCTTCGCGCTCTGTGTTCCAGTTTTAACTGCATAATCTATTCGTAAATGTTTGCGTTTATCTGATGACAATGGATTGATGACCAAATGTCTAATTCAATACATAAGACTTCTCAATATGTGCTTTAATTGCGGATCACTCAAACACCCAATCTGTTTCTTGAAATCATTAAGCAAAGGGGTATCGATTGTCAAAAAAAAAAAAAAACTTATGGAGTACGACTTAATGTTAGAAAAAAGATACAACTCATTGAACATTTTACTATTGATGGTGTCGATTATCACCTACAGATCCAAATAACCTCTAGGACGATTCAAACAAGAACAGAAACAATGGGGATCGTGATTAAGGCTGAGCCTGAGAGTTAGTTTCTCTCAAGTTGCCTACGTATCCAATAGTTAAATTGGAATCAAGTCATTCGTGAGTTCCTTAGGGTTGTTTATATAGTGAGGCGTCTCACCCCTTTCCTTGTCAAACAAGTGGTAGAATCCTAAACCACAAGGATCATCACGTGTTTATCTCAGCAAAGGATAATTATGATTATACTTGAATTATGGGATTTCCTTCCGGTAATCCAGGATTCTCCTATAATATAGGCACATGTGCGGATTATCATATAAGGAAAGAGCGATCGGCTTTAGATGGAGCTCTCGGTCATCTCGACTGAAAGCCGCTGGTCCTCTCTCCGCAGACTAGACCGAGCCAGCTGCGGTCACGGTAGTCGAGACGGAGATAAGCGGAACTTCCCTCTGGGGTAGGGTCTCATTGGTGTGGGGCTCCTGGCCCTAAATGCTTCCTTCTTATCTTTCTCTCTCATCCTTGGGGTGTTATAAGAGTGACACGTGGTCAGGTCTATTTTCACCATCGTCATAAGCCCCCGTGTCCGGCCGGACTACTGAAATTTGGCAGAGACTGAGTTCACTCGGGGTTTTCATGCTTATCGTGACACGTGTCCCTGCCACCGTTTAGACTGCCGTATTAAGTGCGAGAAACGAAGCGTCATTATACACAACGCAATGATGGGGCGGTTATTCCAAGAGTTCTTTTTGGGTTTTTATAACTCCCTAGTCTCATCAATCCCTCGACATTACTCTTTAAATCAAGTGTGGAGTCGGGACGGTTGCCATTCCATTCTTCAATTTCTCCGATTTCTCAAGTAAGCTTTCTTTCTTCTCTTATTCTTCAAGTCTTTTACATTGTTAATGAAGCGAGCCTATAATTGCTACCGATAGTTCCATTGAGGCGTTATTTGAATCGAGCCGGAATTGAGGAAGAAATCACCACTACGGAGTCAATATCGAGACACGCCTTTCTTTTTCAATCCTCCCCTTCTTCCTCATCTTCAGATTCGTCCTTTCCCTTAAAGCCTTTATGGCTCTCAGAAATCCACATGACTGCCATGGCATCGATACCAAAATAACTCCTACTGATTTGACCAAGATCCTGTAAACAATACAACCTAACAAATCCACTTTTCAAACCCATTGTCGGCTCCCGGTGTTTACGCTTATCAAGCTCCGGGGTAACGCGCCGTGTGGGGAAGCGACTTTTATGCGGTTTACGGTTCCCTATCCGCCCGGCCATTTTATGCATCCTGGAGGCATTACGACTAGGGTTGGCCCGGATCGTGCCCAACGGAATAAGGGCAATAGTGGGTTTTGCCATTTGGTGTAGATGTGCCTGCATCCCTTCAAAGTTCAAACATTTATTTGTTCTTTCAGGCGCAAACAAGTGCCTGGGCGGTGGGTACTACTGCTTCCCTCGGTCGGGGGGATTTCATGCCTGACGTTCAATTTACGAGCCGGAGATACTTCATAAAGGTTGGAAGACAGATTCTTCTTCATATGTCCAGAGGTGACTCGGAACCTGGCGAGTGGAACTCTCCGACACCGGACGGCGATCCGCCGACCAACCGGCGTGGATCGGAGCGCGCTAGGCGACATTCGCAAAAGTGGGGTTTATATCGAGAGAGAAAAGTACTCTTCTCGAGATGATCTTGGCTGCCTAGATGTTTACTCACTGCGGGCCTCCGACTGTACAAGGAGTTAGATAAGGAAGAGTACAAGATATGTAGGGCTTTAATGTCATTCCTTGCCGTACTTTGTTATTTGTAACATATCTTCTAACATTTCTTATTACTTATTGCAGCGAGTGTCTTCCTTTGTCGATCTCTTGGAGGATGTGAATGGCCGAAGTGGTTCCTCCCGTTAACCCTGAAGAGCCTAACCAGAGTCCGAGCACAGAAGAAAGCATGAGCCGGGCATCTCCGAGCTGCTGGGACTGTCCCGACCCTACCTCATTTCAACTCCTGTCTGGACAACCGGATGACTATCTGCAGGGAAGTGGAGAGGATAAATGTGGATGAAGATCGGAGACAAGAGAGGATGCGATCGAGCCTAGCGGAAGAAGAAGGTAATCTCCCCTCAACCCGGAAAAGTCGATCCAAGAAAAGAAAGCGGCTCGGCGAGACCATAGAGAACGTTGAGGTTCTCTGCGAGCAATCTTCCCCGGACATAATCGGTTGTGTGAATTATCGATGTCGGACCGGAGGACCTCGCCATTGTGGTAAGTTCTTGTATACACATGTCGAGGCCTCTGTCGTCTTACTTCCTACTTACCTTTCCTCTGTCTTTTCCAGGGTGCCCAGTCGCCGGGGAATTCTGGACCGCCTTGCGTGAATCTGCAATAGTAGTAAGGAGGCTCTGCAGGGGACGATCGAGGAGCTCCGGGCTGCGACGTGACAAGTATAAAGAGGCCTCCAAGGTTAGGGACCGGGAGGTTGCGGCTTTCTAAGAAGGAACTTACGAGAGACCCGGCCCAAGTGTCTTGCCGAGCTCCAGGCCAAGCACGATGAGTATGTGGCGAGAACTACGAGCTCGGGCAGGCGGCCAAGTCCGAGTTGGTGACCGATCTGGAAGCCTCTACTCGCCGGGATGCCCGGGTCGTGCATGAGTATAAATCTTCCGATCATCTAGGCGGTGCTTTGAAGGTCCTTCCGAACCCTGTTATGCAACATGGATATCGACGGTGTAGGCGAGGCAAAAGAACAACGCCCTGGTGATTCTTTCGACCTTATGCACTATCGTTCCATGTATAAAGAAGGAGGCGGTCGGATCTATGATGCCCGGCCGGCGAGTTTAAAGCGGCGAACATTGGTGCCAAATATGCCCGGCGCCGATCCCACTCCTCAGAAGTCTTGTGCCCACTCCATCTTCGACAGAGCGAATCCGAGAACCCGCACTGATTATTTCATCCTTGTTATTGTTTTTAGAAAACTTTGAAACTTTTTTGTTGTCCAAGTTTATGTACTTCATTTATACTTTGTGGTGCCTCGCTTCACTCACGTTTTGTACTTTGGCTTTACTTAGTTTATTTTGGGTTTGAATTACATCTTATGGATGCCCCCTTTCCCAAGATGGCTTGCACATCGACGGTTTGGATGACATACTAAGTCTTGATAAAACTACTGTCGACTGCTGCAGACTCGTGGAGGTTTGACTAAGTCTTTAACTTTACGAGTATAACATGGCTCGGTTAAAACCTGCCCTGGCGAGGACTCGGGAAGCTTGTAGTATTCAAGCTTTCGAGTCGACTTGCGAGACTCGATTAAATTCGGCACTGTCCTGCGCAGACTTAGGAGGTTTGACTTTTGCAAACCTTACGAGTATAACGACTCGATTTAAACCACGTCCTGGCGAGGACTCGGGGAAGCTTGTAGTATTCAAGCTTTACGAGTCCGACTTCTGAGACTCAGTTAAGTACGGCTGTCTGCCGCAGACTTAGGAGGTTTGACTTTTGCAAACCTATTCGAGTATAACGACTCGATTTAAACCCTCCGTCTCCGGCGAGGACTCGGGAAGCTTGTGGTATTCTAAGCTTTCGAGTCCGACTTACAGGACTCGATTAAATTCGGCCTCGACTGCGGACTTAGTGAGGTCCGACTTTGCAAACCTTCCGAGTATAACCTCGACTCGCTTTTAAACCCCATCCTGGCGAGGATTCGGGAAGCTTGTGGTATTCAAGCTTCGAGTCCGACTTGCAGGACTTCGATTAAATGGCCCGACTGCAGACTTAGGAGGTTTGACTTTTGCAAACCTTTCCGAGTATAAACGACTTCGCTTTAAACCTCGTCCTGGCGAGGATTCGGGAAGCTTGTGGTATTCAAGCTTTCGAGTCGACTTCGAGGACTCGAAGCAATTCGGCTGACACTGCAGACTTAGGAGGTTTGACTTTGCAAACCTTCTCGAGTATGACGACTGAATTAACATAAATTCAATCACGTGATATAATATAACAATATATAACATGAAAGAATCATATATTTATTAAAACTCAAAGGTGTTTGATAACACTTTTAATGCGAAAAGGACAACATAAAATGGAAAGATAGAATCAAGCCTGGATTCATTTCGGGCATAAAACCTCCTAAGGTTGTTTGGCATTCCAGCCTTCTTGGTATGGTCGGCCATTCAGATCTGCTTCATTTGGTAAGCACCTTTGCCATGAACTTTTACTACCTTGTATGGACCTTCGATTCAAGTTAAGCTTCCCCTGGGAATTTGCTTGTTTGACCTCGTTCTTCCTTAGTACCAAGTCTCCTTCTTTGAATCACGAATGCTTAACTTTAGAGTTGTAATATCGATATTCTCTCGCTTGTACTTTGCCATCCGTATGTAGCTACTTCCTCGCCTTCCAAGTTGTCCTTGGCGTGTCCGAGCTCAATGTCACGATCTCCAAGTTGCATGGAGCTCGGTCCTCGAGGAAGGAGCCCTATTTCGCCGGAATATCGCTTCACAACCATAGGCTAAGGCAAATGGAGTTCCTTTTGTAGCGAGTTAGAGTCGCTCTATATGCCCAAAGGGCGTTAGGCAAATGTTCGACCCATGCTTGCCCTCTTCTTCCAACCTCTTTTTCAATCCAAACTTGAGCTGCCTATTCGCACTCTGCTCTGGCCATTGGCTCCGAGTGGTACCCAACAGAGGTGAAATGTTGGACTATACCCAACTCGACACACCACGACTTGATCGCCTGTCTTCAAAGCTGCGTTCCATTGTCCGAGACCAGGATTTTGGGTATCCCGAAGCGACAGACGATGTTCTTCCACAAAAATTTCTGTATGGCCTTCCCCGTGATGGTGGTCAAGGCCTCGGCCTCCACTCACTTAGTAAAATAGTCGATGGCCACGACAAGATCACGTAAGTTGCTGGGGCACGCGAGGAAGGGTCCAACCGGATCGCTTCACCGATAAAAGCGGCTGGAGGAGAGACCAAAGGAATCATGTCCTGTGTTGGTTGGTGAGACAAGTTATCATGCACTGGCATGACTTGCACCTCATTACCGGCTACGCTCGTGATCGTTTTGCATGGTTGGCGATAATATCCAAACAATCGGCATTTACGAGCCGGTGTCCGAGCTCCTCGTGATTACCACAAATGCCGAGGTGGATTTCCCTAAGTAGATAGTTTCCTTCCTCCTGGTAGCACACCTAAGCCATGGTGATATGAATGATCGTCTGTACAGATTTCATCAAAAGAGCATACCGCTGCTTGTAGCTTGATCTTCTCGGGTGAGCCTTGCCGATTGGTAGAATACCATGCTTTAGATAGGAAGTTATGGGGTCCATCAGGTAGCCTGTTGGTTGATCGGTTTGCGACCGTTCAAGACATAACTCCGTTCGATCGGTTGTTCCACCAAAACCTTTTATCACGAAAGAAATTGGATGCCAACTTGGAGAGGGCATCGACTTTTTTGTTTAGATCGAGAGACACCTTTCTATATGGATCGACTTGAAGTTTTTAGCAAAGCTTGTCTTTGCTTCATCGAGTATTTCTTCATTGATTCCTCCTTTGCTTCATACTCACCCTTGACATGATTGACTACCGGTGGGAGTCACTTTGAATACATGTAGATTATCTCGCTCCGAGCTTGGTGGCTGGCGGGCCCAGATGAATTAAGCCGTCAGATCGCTTTCGTTGTTTGTAGCCGTGAATTTGAAGCGCAGTGCATACGGGAATTCCTCCTTTTGGGTGAGGAGCAAAAGGCTGCCGCGCTCCTTCTTCCTGCAGGCTCCGTCGACGGAAAGGTCCAGTATCGCCCCGCCCGCCGGCCGTTCTTTTATCTATCTCGACCGAATACCTCGCCAAGAAATCGGCTAAAGCTTGGGCTTTGGCGATCCGGGGTTGGTAGTCCAGTCATACTCGCCACTCGATCACCCATTTGGCTAGCCTTCCGAGGTGTCCGGTCGTGCCAAGATCTCGACGCAGTGGTTGATCTCGTGACCACAAAGTGATTGAATGTGCCTGGAAGTATAGTCGTAACTTTCTAGAAGCATGTACTAGAGCCAGGGCTAGCTTCTGCGTTGGTGTACGAGCTCAGTCCATGTAAAGCCGGCTCACATAAAACACGGGTGTTTGTATATTCCTTCTTCTCGATTAGGACGCAGACCGATTGCCTCATCACAATTCGCTAAGTATAAAAACAGAGTTTCCCTTCCCGAGAGGCGTCGGGGTTGGTAACTTGGCCAATACTCTCTTGAGATCGTCAAATGCCTTGACCGTCCTCTCATTCCACTGGAAGGACTTGCTTTCTCGAGATTCTAAAGAATGGTAAAGCACTGCTGTGCCGACTTGGATAGGAAACTCGCTTCAGGCGCCATGCCGTGCCTGTTAACCTTTGTACCTCTTTGATGCTTCGGGTGGTGGCATCATCGCCAAGGCCTCGACCTTATCCGGTTGGCCTTAATTCCTTCCTTTGAAATCATGTAACCCAGAATTTACTCGACCGACCCCAAACGTGCACTTTTTGGGGTTTAATTTCATTTGGAGTGCTTCGAGTACCCCAAATACCTCTCGGACGTCGGTCATATATATCGATCCGAGACTGCTCTTGATCAAGAGGTCATCCACATAGACTCCATGCACCTTCCGATTTGTTTCTCAAAGATTTTATTCAACGCTCTTTGATAGGTGGCGCCATCATTCTTTAATCCAAACGGCATAGTAACATAGCGGAAAGTTCCTCTTCGGTTATGAACGCCGCTTTTTCGCATCGTCTGGGTCCATAGCAATTTGGTGGTAACCTTATAGGCATCTAAATGCAAAATTTCAAATCCGACCGTTGAGTCAACTAACTTTGTCTATCTTAGGTAGTAGGTAACAATCCTTGGGGCAAGCCACTGTTCGGTCGGTAAAATCACACACATTCGCGACTACCGTCCGGCTTTTACCAGGATCAAGTTGGCGAGCAGTCAGGTAAAACACTTCACGTATGATCCCGGCTTGTAGTAACTTTCTACTTCCCTCCGAATGGCCTCCATTCGATCTTTTGCAAGCTGTCTTTTCTTTTGCCTAATAGGCTTTCCGGGTGGATCACATGCAACTTTGTAAGGTGGCTAGCTCGGGGACAAACTGGCATATCGTCTGTCTTCCATGCGAATACGCCCCTAAACTCCTTTAAGATTTCAACGAGCTCGCTTTAAATTGACTTGGGATCCATGACCCTATGTTGGTCGACAAACTTTCTTGTTCCTTTCCCAAATTTACTACCTCGATTTTATCATCTCGATGACCAACTTTCTTCTTCCTTCGGTAGCAATTCTTCCATGCAGACACTTGTTGCACCATCATTCTTCCATTTACTGAGTGGCCGTGTAGCGGCTCCTGGCTGTTTCGACGTCACCCTTGATTCGCTGTCCCTCCGTGTCGGGAACTTCAAACTAACGTGTGCCGGGAGATCACCGCCGCATGAGATCTATTAGGAAGGCAGCCCCACGATAACATTGTAGGTGATGGAGCCACGACCACCACATAACTCACCATAAGGATCCTGTCCCGAGGTGCTTTTCCAAAGGTGGTCGGCAAGCTGATCATACCCATGGGGTGGACTGGGGGCCCTGCAAATCCGAATAGCGGGGATGATACAGGTGCTAGCTCGGCATCCTTTAACTTCATGGATTGAAACACATTGTAGTACAACACATTGACTGCACTTCCGGTGTCTACACAAATACGCTTCACCGTATGTTTATTGATTACCGCCTCGATAACCAAGCCTTCATTATTGCTGACGAGAGGAAGAGGATCGCGAGGACCATAAACGACCTCCCCGGACAACCTTTGTCTCTTTCCTGATTCGGTGCTGGTCGGTGCCCGGTTACCACTCTGCTCCTCAGGTCGGGACGGTGTACTCGGACCACCTGAGATGGTATTGATGGTATTGATGGGGTGATTATCTTGCTGCCCCTCCGGTCCTGGGGACGGATCCCTCCTTCGTCTATAATCATCCTTTCGGTCATGACCAAATCTCTCTTCTTGTATTCCCGTCTTCCCGGGGTTAGGGTGACGGGACCTATCTATGACCTCATCGAGTTTCCTTCCATAACAATGGCGTCGATCTCTCTCTCAGTAAATCCTCAGATGCGCTCGGAGTCGTGACCAATGTCTTCATGAAACTTACAAGATTTCGCCCGATCCTTTTTTCCCGGGACCCTTCATGCAGAGTGCGAGTAATGGCAATACCTTTCTTTGCATTATGGCGAGGACACCTGCCGCGCTGATCGATCAGTTCAAAGGATAAAGTCCCTCTCTTGAAGGGCCCTTTCTTCCAGAAGTCGGGTCGGGCCATGGCGCAGACTACTCGGTCCCATCTGTCTTGGTTTACGCTTTCATCGATCGTCATCCGACCTCTCTTTCTTGAGGCTTCGACTCTCTTACTTTAAGCGGTTGGCCTCCTCACCTTTGACGGTGTTTGTATGCCGGATCCATACACTCATCCATTGATTTCGAAGTCGACCATTGAGCTTTGCATACAATCTACCTTCTCAGGGCCTCGCACGAAAGAGGTGATCGTGAGGTGTTCATCGGCATTCCCGACCGCCTCAGATTCCTCATTGAATCTTTCGTATCTGCAGAAGATCGATTTTTCTTTTTCGGCACTAATTTTGAGGAGAGTACGTGACATTCCTCTGGAAGGGTTTAAGCGGTGACAAAAGCACGCAAAAATTTTCTTCCTGTGGTTTCAAAATTCTCAATAGACCGAGGTGGTAATTTCGGAACCACTCACGAGCCCCTCGCCGTAAGTAAGGCCGGGAAGGCTTTGCACTTCATCTCCTCGGTGCTGCAACCCAAATTCATGTCGGCGTTAGTTATTGAAAGAGGTGATCCCGGGATCTTTCGTTCCGCCATATGCTTAGGTTTGGGATCTTAAATCTCTCGGGACGTGGTAGTTCAAAAATCTGCCTCGAGAAGCGGTGACTCGATAGAGAGATCGTCCGTTTTCTTTCCCCCAGATCCCGTCAATTCCGCCCAGCCGCCTCCTGGCCTGAGCCTTAACTTTGTCTATACTTTGCAGATGGGAGGTGGGAGAGAGTTTCTCCTCTATCCTCCTTATTTGCCGAGTTACCCTTTGGATCCACGTTTTGTGGAGCTTCCTCTTCTCGCCTTTTAGTGGCCAAACCTAGAACACTTTTGAAAGTGGAACATCCAAATTACGTAACGCATCCGGCAAGGCTCTCTTGTCTTTGGATCCGCCGGCGTCTCCTCCGAGTTGGTTTGAGGTTGGCTAGTAGTAGTAGGCTGTGGTCCACTTCGCGTCTCTACAGCTCGCCGCCGCTTAGGTCTTTTTCCCTGTATTTTTTGGTGGTACCATCGCTGTTTCTTGATCAAATCGCAACAAAGAGGCCCTCCTTCTAGCACCAATTGATGGTGTCGATTATCACCTACAGATCCAAATAACCTCTAGGACGATTCAAACAAGAATGAAACAATGGGGATCGTGATTAAGATCGAGCCTGGAGTTAGTTTCTCTCAAGTTGCCTACGATCAATAGTTAAATTGGAATCAAGTCATTCGTGAGTTCCTTAGGGTTGTTTATATAGGGAGGCGTCTCACCCATTTCCTTGTCAAACAAGTCGTAGAATCCTTAAACCCTAAGGATCATCACGTGTTTATCTCTAGCAAAGGATAATTATGATTATACTTGAATTATGGGATTTCCTTCCGGTAATCCAGGGATTCTCCTATAATATAGGCACATGTGCGGATTATCATATAAGGAAAGAGCCAGTCGGCTTTAGATGGGCTCCTCGGGTCATCTCGACCTGAGTCGCGCGCGCCCTCTCTCCGATTGACCAGACATTTTGCCTTTGCAGCTGCGGGTAGTCGAGACGGAGATAGCGACTTCCCTCCTGGGGTAGGGTCTCATTGGTGTGGGGCTCCTGGCCCTAAATGCTTCCTTCTTATCTTTCTCTCTCATCCTTGGGGTGTTATAAGAGTGACACGTGGTCAGGTCTATTTTCACCATCGTCAACTATTGAATGAAATTTAACTTTAACCCCTTTCCCACTTCTTAAGCAAATAAGTGCCATAAGCACGTGTCCATTAAACTTGACCTCATCGAGGCTTTCGACCGGATTGAACGGAGTTATCTCTGGTGAGTAATAGAGCGTATGAATTTTCCCTCGTCTTTTATGGATTAAAATTTCGTTCGGCGGGCATTGATTGCAGAAGCCCTATAATGCCCTATCCCTAAAATAAAGATAAAAACTGTAATTTCCCCTCAAATGCCTTCACAGCAGAAGCCTCATCTCTATCCCTATTTTAGGGTCAATTAACAGTGTATCCCCATTTGTGGAGCAGTATCCCTATTTTAAAGCACTGTCTCTATTTTAATGGTATAATGGTAGAGTGTTTTGAATTGAGATGTTGTAAAATAGGGATATGTGTTATTTTATATTATTTTAGGGATAAAAAAATAAAGGTTCTGGTGTGAATGGCCTAATTGCTATAAATGATGTTGTTGTAAAATATGGATATATATTATTTTATATTATTTTAAGGATAAAAAATAGGGGTTCCGGTGTGAATGGCCTGATTGCTATACATGATCACCATGTCTCCCCTCAAAGCTTATAATTTTCTTACAAAGGATAGGGTGCAAGTACATTGATACTTTGATTTCTTATTTCATTTTATAGGAAATTATTGATTTAGCCTTGTCACCTACCGACCAAGAGTGGGATATTTGATGGATGTGAGGTGCCGAAGAGAGAAACATATCGATTCTCAACTTGTATGATGATATCTTGGTGATGATATTTACAAGACTCTCAATCAGCACTATCCTTCAATGCAAAAGAGTTTGTAAATCCTTGTATAATTTCCTCTATTCTCTTTATTTTGCTGAATCATACCAATTGAATTCGCCTTTTATAAGCTTTACCATCCACAATGGGGAGTTTTTCTCGCTGCTTGAACTGGACTCTGGTTACAATTATTCACTTAAATCCAGTGAGCCGAAAATTTTGCCTGACCCGTTTGGGTTATCATATTGTGGCCGGAGACTAGATTCTTTGTAGGATCTTGCAATGGGTTTTTTTGTTATTCCGACAAGGATGTGTTGTATGTTAGCATTCCTTTGTCTGGAACACATGTTAGGCTTCCGTAGGAGGTGTTGGACGTTTATAAAAGGTCCTACGGTTTTGGATTTTGTCCTCAAACTCAACAGTATAAGGTAATTGAACTTGCTAGCTATTTCCGCCCATTCTCCAGGACTGAAGTACACGTTTTTACCGTGGGGGTTGACAAATTCTGGAGGAGAATTCACTCTCCATTTCAGCATATACAACAGAGAGTTGATAAGTCATACCCAATAATCCAGTTTTTGGAGGTTAATGGAAATGGAGCTTTACATTGGATTGTTGATGACTCGAATAGGCTCGATTATTTGTACTCTTTTGACATTAATGAAGAAAAGGTTAGGCCTATCCCACCCCATGTTGTTTTAAAGAAGAGAAATACCTCTACACAATTAGTGGGTGTGCATGGTTGCCTTTGTCTATTGCACGTGAACAAGGATGAAAAAAGTGTGGTCGACTTTTGGTGCATGAAGGATTACATGGTTCAGGACTCTTGGACTTTGCGTATCAGATCAAAATCTTGCCTTCCAACAACCTTGAAAAGCAGCTGGGTTGAACCTATAATTAGAGCTTGGAAAAATGAAGAGATTTTGATGATATATCATAGTAACTACATAGTTTTTTGTAACCTAGAAAAGCAGAATATCACCATTCTTATGGCGCTTCCTCCAGCACCTCGAGGTCATGCAGTAGCTTGCTTTGTTCCCAATTTCTTCTCGTATCTGGAAGCTGGGCAAATTAGGATTTTAGTCCTGTAACTTGGCCTACTTTGGATTTTAGTCCCGCTTCTGCTCCGTTGGGGAAAATGGTCCTCTAACTTGTTTTTTTTTTGTGTAAAAATAGTCCTGTCTGCCGGAAATAGCTGATTGAGCACCGGAATCTTTGAAAAATGCTTACGTGGCAGCCATTAGGCTGCCACATTGAATCCTATGTGGATGTTGATTCTATTTTACTTTAAAAAATGACTTCGCCTTCCAATTTCCCCTAATTTTATTCTGGGATTCACCTGAATCTTTAATCTTTTGCTTATAAAAGAAGAAAATTGCTAATCCCAGTTACAAAATTCCTGAAGTAACATCCTCAATTGACATTCCAATAGCAAATATTGGCCAAGTCTCCTATGTCACACATTAGGATCATAATCTAAATTATTACAGCCAAGATGTTTGCTAAACACCAGAAAACATGTGGATTCAGATTTGGAGTGAAGAGAGCCCTGAGTTTTGACATCATAAAGGCGGTGATCACGTAAAAGTCCATCCTGAAAGGTGACCGTGAGCACCATTGTACCTGTATGCTTGTCCTTAACAACACAAAACAAACCATCAAATTCAATGATAATAGGATTATCAAACATCAATCTAGAAACACTAATCAGATTTTTAGTGATATGGGGAACATGAAGAACATGATTTAGATGGAATTGTCTGTTGGGTGTGTTAAGAGTTATGGTGCCAATGTGTGCTATTGCCAATTTCTCGCCATTTCCTACCATCAAAGTGCCATTACCATTGTAATTTGCCTTGATATTCATATTTCCTGAATCACCAGTCACATGATTAGTGGCTCCACTGCCTAGATACTATGAGTTGTCATTGACTGTTCCAGGAGTAGCAACATAGGCATATATTTGCTTAGGTCCTCCAGTATTGCTATTGTTTCTGTTGTTAACTGGACCTTGAAAGTCTTCCTCGAATCTGTGCCAACATTCCAGGGCAGTGTGAACATATTTACCACAAACTTGACATGTCATGCCACTTCTTCCTCCATTTTTGCCCTGATTCCTGCCAACTCTGCCTCTATTTCCTCTTGAACTACCTCTACCTATAGTGTTGTTGGATCTTCCACCATTCATATAACCAGATTGATTTCCATGTGAGTAGGTAGCCAAGTGAGCAACTGCACCTGTATGAGAACCACTTCATGTGGATATAGTAGGATTAAACATGGCTAGTAGTCTCTTATGAGTCAATAGTTGAGACTGAACCTCAGGCCATGTAAGAGAACCAATCCTAGAAGTTATATTCACTATAACTGCCTCATAAACCTTGTTCAGGCCTCCCAGAGCTGCCAGAATCAACTCTGATTATGATATATGATGTTTTGCTGCTGCCAGTCCATCACTATAGGACTTCATCCAGGCAAGATAATCACTCATACTCTTTGACCCTTTATCAGATCTAGTCAAGGCATTCTTATACTCCAGCATTCGAGCTTCATATTGATTGTTAAACAAAACTTCTAATGTAGTCCAGATTCCATGAGAGGTTTCACATCCCATGATTTCTATGAGCACTTGCTCGATTATGAGCTCAATAACCATCCACGACCTTGGTTGATCCGTAGCAACCCATTCATCTAAAGCTGAATTGGGAATAGTAGAGAAGATACATGTGTTTGGGGGTTTGGATTTGGTACCAAACAAGAATCCCTCCGGTTTGTGACCGCGAACAAGCGGCAAGATTGTGTACCTCCAAAGAAGATAGTTGTTTGTTGTGAGTTTAACATTGCATGTTTGATTCAAATGACCATGAAAGGGAGATGATGAGTGCATGATTGAACTGGGAGATGCATATCTGAAGGGAGAAACAACTGGTGGAAGAGTTGGTGGCACCATTGTTCCAGTTATGTTACTGAATGGATAACCTCCGGTGAAATCTGGAAGTGAATAAAGAAACCCAGGATCAACTTGTGACATGAAAGAGTGCAGTTTGATCAGTAAGGCGAAAGCTTCTACAGTATTTATTGTTGCCATAACATTTGGTCAGGCGGTGTAGAGCTCACCTCTTTGGGTGATTCGCTACCATTGTTTCGGTGGTAAGCTTGCAGGGCGACATCCACGAACTCATGTTGATCAACCGAGCTCTGATACCAAGTTAACAAACTTAATAAACTGGAAAAATGTCCATGATGGAGAAGAAGAGAGCAAAGGAAACTTTTCTTGATAGATTCTCAATAATAATTTGCATTTAGTACAAGTTGGTACTAATAGTGTGTAGGTGCAGATCTCTAGAAAACAAACCACTAATAGTATGTCACAAGTACACTCTAAGCACCTTACACTTAGCCATTATTATATCTATTATTATATTTTTCAGGGATGATCCAATGAAAATAAAGTTACCAAACTATGATCTTGTCAGCTTGATCATCAACAAGAGAGACAAATAGACCCCTCGCAGTTTATCACTCGTTCAAGAACAATAATTAACTTTCACCCTAAAATAGGAAAGGACTTCCCAGTCATTAACATGGTCATCACGGAAACAAATAACACCATAGATAGTATGATTTAGAATCTTCAAGGGTTGTTGAGTACGAGTATTCGCAAGATTGCATAGCAAGTAATGAAGAAAAATTATTTAGTTTTCATTGACGTATAGGGCGACCCCCATTCGATAATTGTTATAGTATATAGTATGGATATAGGAGTATTGGATGCAAGAGGATGTACACACACTCAGAATTCAGAATATTCAGATGAGAGGATTCAGATGAGATCAGATCAGCTGACTTGAATAATTCAGCTGAGTGAAGAACTCAGCCGAGAAGTAGGAGACCTGAGGATTTAGCAGATAATCTTGTAGTTGAATCTATAAACCGTTTTACTCAGTTATAACTTCTTCTTAATTCTGTTATAACAAAATATGACCGTTGTAGTGAAGTATACCTTATTAATGCTTCATAATCAACCTCATTGTAACTTAACTTTATCATTTTACTAATTAATGAGAATTACGTATTTTATTATGTATTGTATTTTCAATTTCATCAATTTCAACAATAATTAACATCATCATTAACACTAGGTTGGCCAGGTGTATTTGTGTTGGCACTTTTCGATGATGGTCACGTGTAAGTCGTTATCTTGCTTGAAGGCTGGAAGTCTGCATCATGATATAGAAAGCGAGCAAATTCGATCCATAAAGACAAGGAACTCCCAAATATAATTATCATCGTAAAGCTAAGAACACAAATAGTTGTCATTGACCAACAATCAAAACAAAGAAAGTAAACAAACAACGATTAACCCCCCCCAAGAAATGTATCCTTGCTTGGTCCTAACTAATCATATATAACTAACGACACCCTTAATTCCTCAGTTTAAAGGCGATTCACTTATTCGTTCAAATTTGAAGCTTCAAAAAAAAAAAAAAAAAATCAGCCCTTCTTAAAAGAAAAACCAAATTTTTGCACTGCAATGACTTTGAACATGGTCGCGTAATTGGTAATTTGTTTTATCTTATATTCGCCGGGACTAGGGTAATACCTTGTTATTTGATAAATCATTAAAGCTTAATTAAATACAATAGAGACCACATTCGAAGCAAATTGAATGGAGTCCTTCATATTTGATCCCATGAACTTCACCAATAATTCCCAGCTTAGCTTAATTTAGCCATGTCCAAATCTGCCTCAATGCAAATTCTCAAAATTCTACCTCTGACCGCGTTAGTGAGGTTGTATCGATTTTTACAACTCGGCCTATTTGTTTTCCAGTAGCAAAAAGAAAAGATCTATCTTATTATTGAACAATTCAATTCATTGTGTAAGTATATTTTTTTTATCATGCCTAAAGATGCATTCAAAATGTAATATGAATCATCACAAACATGTATGGTTGGTGCCTAAATTATATAATTATTTTGTATTAATTAAATAACCGATCATTGATGCCAATAAAGTAAGCATTCAAGGTAAATAATTCATAATAAAACATAAGTCTCAATTACGCAAAACATTAAATCCCACTCATAGAGAGAGATGAAGAATTGGCTCAGCCATTATAATAGAGTTTGCTGAGATAAAAATACAATATCAAAACCACCAAAAACAAAACAAAACTGTCAAAACTTCAAATTTAAATACTCGGAAAATTTCATCGCTTTACTTTAATTGAAATCGGGCTTCTCAGGATAGGTGCAACCAGATCTCTGGATGATGACATTTGCAGCATAGCAGCCAGCTTTTACACAATCTTCAATTGGTTTCTTTTGAACTAATTGTGATAAAAACCCTCCAACAAATGCATCTCCTGCAAAGTGTACACCAGTTCATATTCGAAAAAAAGGCATGCTTAAGTTGAGTTAATATCGTGTGAACCGACGGCACGTGTATCAGAAAATAACAATGATGCACTTGATCTTAGCTAAAAGGTCGAGAAAGGTATGCATGGTATCATATCAAATGTTTACCTGCCCCGTTGGTATCAATGAGCTTTTCTTTTGGCAGTAGAATCACAGGAAATTTAGTGATTTTTCCATCCTCAGCAACCACAACTGGATCAGCACCTTGAGTGATCACAGCAATCCTTTTTTGTTTTCCTTGTGCCAAAGGCCATTGAGAAAGTTTCAAAGCTATCTCTTCTACATCCTCGGTCTGTTTATAATATAAGCATTTCAACACTTAGTTCCAAGATATAATCAATCTCGTGTCCACAATTTAACCATCTTAAATCACGATGAAAAATCAGTCTTTGTTTAAGTAATTACTAACCTCCCAGCCATGGACTCTAGCAAAGGTTCTAGCTTCTGTTTCGTTTCCGAATATATAGTCAATGTAACTGAACCACGGAAACAAAGCAATTAATTACAAATGTATTCCGTCTTATTTTACAATACGCTTCAAAAACAACAATCACTCACGGGAAAACTTTTTCTTGTACATCCTTGAAAAACTCGCATATGAACGGAGCAGAAAGGTTATGTGTAAAGACCTGTAGATATATACGCAGATTCAGGAGCACTTGTGTACAAAATTGAGTTAAACGATTTGATGAAGTTAATTATACCTTGTTATTTGCAGCAGCATGCTCCGCGACAAGCAGTATAGATTCGGGTGAAACAGTGAGGAAGAATCCAGCAATATAGTAGTACTTGGCTTTTTCCACTGTCCAGTTTTCAAAAGGTTAAACTATACTTTTTACTATGATTCACAAGCAAGATAGCCAAATTTTCCATAAACAACATACCTAAAGCCCAGTTCTCTGGTTTCTTTAAGTGTTCTGTTTTGTAGCAATTTGCAGCTGATAAATTGGCAACCAGTGACCTGCACATGTTTATTCCAATAACATCACACCGTATAACTAGTGACAATAAAAGGCCTCATTAAAAGAATTTCCTCCAAAACATTCAACTATAGCATTCAAGCTGCTTCAAATGGAAATCAGCAGCGAATATAAAAGAAAATTATGTAATAAAGAAGGAAGAGGAAAACAAAAAACGGGGAAAGGAAAGTCCTAGACCACTTTTACAAATACTTACCTCTCGCCACCAACTACACAAACAGCACAAGTGCCTGTAGGAGCAGATTCATCCTCATAGTAATGAACCTAAACAAAATCACGTCAAAGCATATAAATTCCAATATTCCATTGTCTTGAGCTGGAAATACCAAAAACTATACAAGGAGTCTCAATGCCACAGTTTTCTTCCGAAAGAAGTTTACCCTAGGAGCACAAAGAATAACTTTACCATGATAGATATATAACACTAAAATAACTAAGTGGAAAATGATGTTACATTAACACCAGCTTGTGTTGAGTTCTTCTTCATTTCCTCCCCAAACTTGTCTTTTCCAATGCTGCCAATATAACTGGTCGCACTAGGAATTTGAAGCATCCACTGCACTCATATGCATGCAATTCTCATTTAGACACATGGAAAGCAACAGCCAAAATGAAAAGGACAGTGACATATACCTGAGCCACCCTGATTGAATTTTGAGTGGCACCTGAAACACAAAACATAAAAAATAAAAACCAATATGATATTATATCCGAATCAGTGAACCCCCCACCCCCCCACCCGAAAAAGGGATATATATATATATATAAAAACAAATCACCTCCAGCAATGTATTCAACATTGAACTTAGATGACATCTCTTCATACCTGAGCATGAAAAACATGCGGAGATAATCAATGTTTACATAACAACAGGAATACATTCTATCTTTTTTACATTTTCCAGTATCTTCAGACTTGTAAAAATCTCTCATTTTGAGCTTATATCTAGTTCTATAGCTCAACGCCATTGATTAACAAAGTGATGTCAATAGGCCTTTCAAAATAAGATAACTGACAGCCAAGGTAACAAAGTATTATCTGTTATTTTTGAGGGGTAACAAAGTTTTTAACTAGCTAATGCAGAAGAATGCAATTAGTCGGGCGGCTCGAGCCAATGAAAACAACGTGGTACAATGTAATAGATAGATGAGTGATGATAAGCCAACGTTTCTTACATAGGCACGTGCTTCTCCTCAGCAAGAATAGCATTGTTCAGTTTAATATCATATCTGCAATTAAAGAAATATACAAGCTGTTTCATCAACCATGCCCACAATGAACGAGAAAATAGTCCTCAAATGCAATCACAACATTCAAGCTACATAAAGATGAGAATAAACAGAATGATGCATAATAATCCAGGTAAAGCTAGTTCAGAGCGAACTGCAAAGTTAGATCAATCATTCTATAGATCTGGATCTAGATCCAGCAGCACGCACCTAATACCTGAGCGGATCAAAGCTAAACAAAGGAAATTGGAAAAATATCCGAGAAACAGTAAGAAAACAAAAGCAATGACCAGCAAAACAAACAAGATGAATTAAATGGGAAATGAGGAATGTGAGAAGAGATTACTTGTCCAAGAATTCCTGATCTACGACAGAAGAGATATCCAAGAGTGGATTCCCCATCCCCAATAGGATCCCTTCGTACTCCATTTTCAGCTACACCTTGGTTTGAATTCGGAAACAGCGATTCCAGTCGAAGGCAGACGCAGTATTACACTTGAAGATACTAGCTAGGTTGGGAATTGGTGCTATACAACAGTCATTGAATAGTTTTGAGATATATATAGTCCCTAAAAAAATTTAGTTTTCATATGTACGTATAAGAAAATGATTAAGTTAAACTATCGTAAGAGTATTATTGTTTAGGACATTGTTATTAGTATCAAGTGATTTCAATCTCGTCATAATCAAATTTAAACTTAAAATTTAACTCTAATGAGGTCGAAAACACAATTCGATATCTTTAAAGTTGGATTTTACGCCAAGTGTGGTACTCCGGTGACGATGCCGTTAGGTATTATATCTGGGCCTTTTTATCATAAAATGACATGTGCGACGCTTTAAGAACCCTAAAAGCGGTAGAGAGGTAGTTTGTGGTGGTTTAATTTGGATTTTAGATATTGTATTTGAAGCGCCATACATATCGTATTAATTAATGGTAGGGAATCGAATCGTCGTAGTTCTTGGCGATCGTTTATATTGAGGGAACATGCCTTGGCCTTTTGCATGGACCGTGTCCTTGGTGAAATGTGGTTTCGTGTTCCCTAAGGAAGAAATAATTATGATTTAATCCCATTAATTATAGGGGATAATCTTGGTGATTTGAATATCGGATCACAGCCTTTATTGCCAATGATTCTTTTTATTTTTATCTAATTAATTATGCACGTGGGAACTTTTAGTCCGAGATAGAATCAGGCCGGCCTGTGAGGTCCGAGCTGAGTTGGTGGATTCCCTACTCGTTGGCCGACCCATAGAGGTCGGATAGGATAATGGCTGAGCTAGGTTCAGCTCGGGTTCCTGGAGCTTCTAGCAATTAAGATTGACTTTCTCTGTCTTATGCTTGGATCACCAAGGGGATGACATGTGACGAGATGCTAACCCAGCCTCTGTCATCCGGTATATTCATATGCCAATAACATTATCATAATATTTTATAGAGCGGCTACAGTCCAGTTTTAGAATTATCCAGTTTTCAATTTCTATCGTTGAATACATATATAAGTAATTACACACGTTGGATTATTTTTTTTTACACCATAAGCCCTTAATGTGTCTTATCACACACCTAATCAGTTCTTGTAACCTGTTAAACCTCTAAATTTTGCATAAGAAAATAATAACTAAACCAAATTTCAATCCGTCGTTTTTCTTTTCTTTCTATGGATGATCATCATCATTAGAAAAAGGAAATTCGATCATTATCACAAAAATCGATTTTTTTTTTTTCTCAGTTGATAATATGTTTGATTGGAAGGTCATTCAATTAAGTTAACATAAATTTACAACTGAATCTCATATGCATCCATAACAGTGGCAATGGGTTCCATTTAAGCAAATAAAATAAATTAAAATAAAAAGGCTAAACATGCTGCGCCATATAATTTTAAAAAAAAAAGTGTTTTAGTCAGATCGATTCAACTTATTCTGTGATGAAATATTTTTTTTCGAAAAATACTAATCCCTAAATCGAAGTTTCATTACAATAAAGAACCTTCTGTGAAATTAATCCATAATATTACTACTTTTTTATGCAGTATGATAGCAGATAACGGTAGATGAAAGATGGAAGGGAAGAAGGTAGAAGGTACGGAGATGAAGGGAAACGATCATTAGTCGGAAATCAAAGGGGGATTTTTTTTAATGGATGACGGATAACTGTTAATATTTTTATGATGCACGATAAGTAATAATGCCACAAATCAATCCACGGTTGCTATTTTTTATATAGATCTAATCAGAACTGGATAAAATCCGGTTTTTTTACTTGACCTGAATCGTAGTATTTTTATCATTTGAATATCATAATTGTAATAAAAATGATATGATAGATATCATTAGAAATACAATGAGAAAAATATTAATAATAAAAGCTCGAATTATTTATATTTAAAAATAGAGGGAGATAAATTTTATGTTTTTTCTGGTAGCCGTAGGTACAGTCTAGCTCTCTTGTAGAGTCCTCCCCCTCCCGGGAAATTATTATCCGAGGAGTTATTCAGATGCATTGTCAGTTGGATCTTGCGGACGTATGTCTGAAGAATAAATACTAATTTATCTCTCTATACACATTCGCGAATCCATCGGATCGATAGCGCTGAGAGAGTCGCGGGTAAGAATCCCCCATCCTCTCCAAGTCGCCATGAAGAAAGAGGATCTCACCAACCTCCTTTAATCTCAATCCATCACCCAAGCTAAACCGAAAATCTATCTACCAACACATGTCTTAACATTATAGGAAAATTCTTAGCACCGAAAGAGATCGTGGTCAAAAGGCTAAAGGATGCATTGAACCTACATTTTGAGCGAATAAAGTGGGAAAAAAATCTGATCTACTTTGTATTCGAGCGTGAGCAGCACCTACATTTTGTTCTCTCAAATGGACCACGGTGCTTTGATGGTTGTTTAGATGTCTTGGGTAAATGCGAGTCATCATGTGAGTTGAAACATGGATTTTTTGGACAAGGTTCAATTTTGGATTTATATTGTTGGTCTACCATTGCATCTGTACACCCAAGATGTAAGCAAGTTCTCGCTCTATTCATTCGAATGAGGCGTTGATGGCCAAATAAAAGAAGATACTAGATCAAGCTCGCGTAGCTTCACGCTCTGGGTTCCAGTTTTAAATGCAGAATCTATTCGTAGATGTTTGCGTTTATCATCAGACAATGGATTGATGACCAAATGTCTAATTCAATACAGAAGACTTCCCAATATGTGCTTTAATTGCGGATCACTCGAACACACAATCTGTTTCTGAAAATCATTAAGCAAAGGGGTATCGATTGCCAAAACAAAAAAAAAAAAAACTTATGGACTACGACTCAATGTTAGAAAAAAGATACAACTCATTGAACATTTTACTATCAAATGAAATATAACTTTAACCCCTTTCCCACTTCTTATGCAGATAAGTACCATAAGCACGTGTCCATTAAACTTGACCTCATCGAGGCTTTCGACCGGATTGAACGGAGTTATCTCTGGCGAGTAATAGAGCGTATGAATTTTCCCTCGTCTTTTATGAAGCTAATTCCGAAATGCGACGTTAATGCATCATATAGAATTCTTTTGATTGGGAGGCCAAGTAAAACTATTTTTCCTATATGTGGAATGTTAGACATGGTGTCCGGAAAAGCAGTAATGTATTACTTTTTAAATAGATAAATTGACATTTTTATTTATCCTTTTATTTACATAGTAGTATCCATTTAAAATATGCGTCATGAGAATCTCAATTGATTCATTATTAACAATAAGACTTGGTGCATAAGAGTTATGTATGAGATGATTGACTTTATAGTGAACTGCCTTAACCATTGAGTCCTCGGTGAAATCAAATGAAGTTCGAGATCTTATGGTCAAACCACCATTAAAGCCCAAGAACATATAGAGTGTGACGCTTGATCCGGGCCATCAATGTTAGACACTTTAGTGGCTGCACCTGAATCGATTTAATATGATGATCTTGTACCAAGTCTGTAACAAGAGAATCTAAATGAATCATTAGGTGACAATTTATGAATTTAATCTTAATTCTAACATGATTATAGATTAAGCCTTTAAAGAGTGGCGTTTGATTTGATGGTACGATTAGTTTTGTGATTCTTTTCGAATTCCGACCATTAACATCACTCAAATATCGGTAAACCGGAATAAGCTCACCAAAATAATGCTTTTGAAACAAAGGATGTGACTCAACTTTCATCTTGTCAACTATTTTTCTAATAATCTCATAAAAGCATGTTAAAGTCAAGCTAAGATTCAATGAGTTTCAAAGACAAATTTTTTTTTAAGGGTAAACTTCTTACAATACCTAAAATGAAGTTATTTGTATACACTGGAATGTTTTTTTTTTGAAGCATAAAAGTTTAATTGCCATCATATTCCACCAGAACCATTCACAAAGAAAAAAAATATGAAAATCAACTCAATTACTTTTCATTAACACCAAGCTAAAGTCTTTTAGTGACAAAACTTAAGCTGATCAAACAGAAGTTTTAAATTTTTATTTTTTCTTGGGAAAACAAGTCTTGATTATTAAAGGAAATATCTTAATTCACAAATCCATGTCAAAAATTCACTGAAATCCTAACACTATTTACATGATTTATATCATCAAAACCACAAACCATTCATTGCTGCCCCTTATTTATTCTCATTCAAAACAAATAAAAAAAATTGCTCTAATAAAAAAGATGGAAAAAAAAATAAAATGAATTCTTCAACAAAGCCAATCATGAGGCGGTGTAGGAACTTCAACAATCGTCTTTAGAGACGGCCTCCATGTCCTCTGTTGTTCCCATCCGACGAAAAACTCATCATCTTCATCTTTTGATTCTTTTCCATCACACCCCATCAATTTTTTATTGGATTCTGACCTTGAAATCAAGCATTTAAAATCAAAACAACCCGGAATAATCCTACACGAATTCATACTCTCCTGTTTCGGTGCTATCTCGTTCAAAAAGCCCATCTCGTCGCCGGTGAGAACAGAGTATAGCATTTCCATAGGAAGTAGAAAGTACGTCCGCCGTGGTTGGAGGATTTCATCAGCGGAGATGCCAAGAATCCGGTGTCCGATCTTCAAATCCGAGAAATCTGAGAGGAATGATCCGGGGTTGTCTATCATTACATCGGATGCTTTGATTGGGCTTGTGTAGACATGTAATCTGCCGTCGATGAAAACGATTCTCACGGTGTAGATTATCGACGGAGCACATGGAGCTACTACATTGCCCATGTTTGAAGGTTTGAGGAAAGAGGAGAGGAACGGCACTACTGTCTAGAGGTTTTATGCTAGCAGGAAAGAGGTGGTTGTTAAGAAGGAGGCCGTTATGTGTATGTGTGAGGTGGGTTGGGGTTAGGTGGGGTAATCTCCAGACAGTGTCCAGTGTTGATATCACCTAATCATGTTATTATTTAAATTAAATAATTCTTTTTTGGGAAACTAATATGAATGAGGATACAAAAACACTGTCAACTGTAAAGGTCAAGGAAAATATTCGAATGGGGCTGAAAAAATATTCAAATGGGATAATTAGTAAGTTTTTTTTGATCTCACTCTTTATATACAATATTGTGTTATTATGTTCACAATACACGATATTTCTTTTTCTTCTTAAAGCCTCAGGAGTACACAAATTTTACTACTATGGCCCAAATGACTAAATCCTCTTGGTGTCTTGGCCAACCAATGTGAATTCAATTTCCCAAATTAATCCTACCAGAAACTTTCCACCAACGTATCCTTTGAAAGTCTTGACTTTGGTGGTCAAAGACGCAGACCACCATAAAATTCTTGCAGGAGTAAATGCACCTTTAATCCCGTATCTTTTCCAAAAAAGAGGATTTAATCTTCATATTTGATTTTGGTTTGACCGGTATCTTATTTTTTTTAAATCTTTTTGCAACTTTGGTTCATTGAACATCCAGTCAACAAAAAAATTGACGAAAAAGTATCCTTTACGTGCTCTTAACATTTAAAATTATTATTATTTTAATCAATTTCTCAAAAAAAATTATAAGAAAATAAATAAATTATCTCATTAATGTTATTACCGTATAAGGTGTAAAACAAAACATTTTTTCACCATTCTTCCTCCCGTCGTTTCCGTTCATATTTCTCAGCCTTTTATCGTTCTCAGTCATAATGTAGCTCGAATTTAGGGGTTTTTCCCCATTTTCATCTTCTTTAAATCATTCATTTAGAAAGTAGTTCAAACCAAATCAAAGATGAGGGCTAAGTCTCTCTTTTTTTTAGAAAGATATGAGACTAAATTTGCAATTTACTCAAGCCCCCGGTATCTGGAATCCACTGGTCCGACTAATCCGGAGTTCGGCCCGGGTTGTGCCTGCAGAGTCTGAATCTTACTTAGGGGTAAGGCCTGACCAAAAGCCCTTTCAACATGACGCCTCAGAGAAGAATCGAACATGTGACATCCCTAGGCATATAATACATTATATTTTAAGTCATATGTTAGGTGGGTGGTATGATAGGGTTGGGTATCATATCATATCTTACATACCACACGCCTCACTCCACACCATATACTATTACTCGATCTGTTATCTATTATGAAATACGTTCAATTGTGAAATTCGTTTTGTTTAATTCTTTCACGTTATAAATCCATGAATGAAAAGCGTTCATTACACTTCATTATATCCCATTTTGTAACGCCCACAACTCGAGTTTGACAACGCAGCTTGAGTCATTATGAATACGATAACTGCTTAGACCGGCCTGTCATCCTCATTTGAGCCATAATGGGGATAATTACTTAGATTGTACTCATTTGAGCCATAATGGATACGATAACTATTTAGACTTGTCATCCTCATTTGAGCTATTATAGAGATAACTACTTAGACCTGACGTATTCATTTGAGCCATAATGGATAGGAAAACTACTTAGACTCGTCGTTAGCCTAAAAGGGTTAATCCTAGTTAACAATTTCATTTTGTCTCAACCTTACATGTAGGTGATATTTCTCCCACATTCTCAATTGGGATATTACATTCTCTTTCTTAACTCGAGTTAATGATTCCATTGTGTCTTACCCTTATTTGAATGTGATGTTTCTCCCACATTCTCACATAAGATAATACATTCTTTACCTCTTATAATAACTGGTGTCCGTTACATTCTCCCCTTTTAAAAGGAACTTGTAACGCCCCGTTCCCGGACACTGAGTCCTTATCCGGAAAAGGAACGTTCGGCACGTATAAAATAAACTGAATTCTACCTAATACGTAAGCCTCTACTACGTCGTATCGAGTTAAGCAAACGGAAGAATAAGACTCGGGTATAACTTTTTTTTGAAGCATCCAAGAATAGAAACTCAAACTAAAGATGAAAATGTAACATTTATTACATTCAAAAGAAAAATACGAAATTCAAACGTACGAATTTCCCAAAAGAAAAGGAAAGAACGACAAGTCTCAAAAGACCAAAATCCAACTCTGAAAGAACCAAAAGATAGTCTAGTCTAAAGAGTCAAACGAAAGAACAATAAATGGTAAAACTCCAATGTGCCGTTCTCAAATATCATCATCGAAATCCTCCTCGAAACCTGGATCAACCTGTTCGTCTTCTCACCTTCAAACACATAGAAAACATGTATTTGAGGTAAGAACAACGTACTTATTAAAAGAGAGAAGCTATGATATCAATTATGATTTATAAGGAAAAGATATTTAATTAATTAATTGTCTTTATGTGACCGACTCAATCTAGGGCTCACTTCATGTCCATTAACATGTCATTACTATACATTCTAGCCTAACTTATCTATGTTACATCTGCACTCAAGGGCACTACACACATCCGGTTAGGGATATACCTTACAACATATTGGTGGATCACACCAATAGCCACGGGGGAAAGCCCGAGGGTGCACACGTTTCAGCGAAGTCCCTCCGTACTTAGGGTCTTGTAAACCTACGGAGTTATCCACCTTCAGGAAAGCATACACATCGCGATATTGTCTGGTGCCTATCCAAGAATGACATGATGTTTAATCTTTTACTAGTCAAGTACGTATTTATTAGACGGTTAACTAACCACCTAAGTGTTTTCAGATAATTTCCCTCACCCAAACTACTCTCTTCTTAGACCACTAGACACAGACGAGGCCTAGCAATTGCACAGACATTGACGAATGCTAACTCATCAACGCACAAGCAAATCATGCTCTTCCGATGGTCCAAAACTTCAACTCCCTTGAAGAATACATTCGGTGTCGGAACTAAACGCATCAAAAAAATCAATCCAGGCTTGTTCATGTTTATACAATGTTATTAGATCATAATTCAAGGTTTAAAACTCAACACATTGCTTAAACATCAATTTTCCCAAAACTGGGTCCAATGCGTGCGCATTCACTGACCATAAAATTGCTGGAAGTTTCTTTCCAGCCAATGCGTGTGCATTGCACGAACAATGAGCAACATGTACAACTTGAAGCAACAATGCGTGCACATTGCACCTGCTACAAAAGGACTCCTACAACCTGAACCACGAATGCGTGCGCATTCGACCTGCAGAAACCAAAACCAGAACATCCTGTAACAGGATTGCGTGCACATTCTATTGAATGCGTGCGCATTCGACCCTAATCCCTAAACTCGATTTTCAGCCACTTAACGATTTCCAATCCGTTTTCAATACAATTAGCATCAAATAAACTCAGGATAAACACAGGAATCATAACTTTATCAAACCATAACATCCATGATCCTTAAACAATGATAGGACACGATTTTCTAGCGTCTAAACGTCTTACAACATTGATCTAAACCCTATAAACCTTAATCAAAATCATAGGAAGAGTCTCTTACGTGTTTGCATGCAAATCCAAAACCAAAAGCCTTGAAAAACCTGCAGCACCTCGAAATTGCTTGATCTCAAAACGATGTCCTCATCATGACGATTCCAAATCTCTACTCTGATCTGAAAACGGTTCAGTATCACTTTAGAATTTTGAAGAACTCTCCTAGCCCTTTTCTTTTGCTATCAAGGGGACGCAGAGATCGTAGAGGAAATTTTCTGAATAGTTAATTGAGTGTATTTTTCCTTAAATACATATTCCCAATTATTTTCCTTTTCCTTAACTACCCTTAATTACCATCAAATCAGAATTTTCCTTAATTTTATATATATATGTATAAATTTCGAAAAACATTTATATATTTATCACAAAAACTTTACTCCTATAAAAGAAAAGAAATGCTAATATTTCGTTTTCACAAAATGACACGTCTGTCCTTTTTCGAAAATCGGAATATTACAGAACTGGCGTCTTCACTAGGACCCTATCCCTACCAGAGGTAACTAGGGCCGCCCCATTGTCTCTCGGCTCTCGCAGGGTCACACTTAGTTCTGTCTGGTAGTGTTGGCTCTGATATCAACTGTAACGCCTCAAAAACTCGGTTTTGGAAGGGTTATTTGAGTAATAATAAATCTAGTAATTACTTAAACACATCATTCTCACTTGGCCTAAAAGGGCTAGTCGGAGTTTTTGTTTACCTAACGCTTAATGTAAAGAAAATCTCCGAAACAGTGGGCAAAAAGAAATGAATTGCCAGATGCATACATGAACTGTATAGATGTCACAAATCTTTGCTAGTTTGGTTTATTATCACACTGATTAGATAGCTTGACAAAAGAGTAGTATTATTTAACTGACTGTCAATATTATCAATTAGTGTTTCGTGAATGGCTAAATTGTCAGCATTCTACGTTGCTTATTTGATTATTAGCTGGATGTATTTAATTATGTAAATTAATGACGGCTGTCTGGACAAAAGATGATACACTATTAATGTTCTGTAATCTTATTTATAATTAATGATTGATGCAACAACGCTGATTATATTACGCTTATCCAGAATCTTCGCTGTTTTAGTTCCTCAAAAAAAAACAAAAAACAAAACAAGAGCTGTTTTAGCGTTCTTTTTCCCTTTTATTTATATAAGCATTTTTTTTTTTAATTTGACAACAAACAATTGTTTTGCGTTTGATATTGAATCTTAATCTGACGTTCGTTTAAACTATTACTTTGACTTTTCCGCTAACTAGTTGTTAATCCTTTCTTGTGGAACATTTTTTTTATTTTGTTCTTTTTTTCTGAAATATTGTGGAACAATAATTGAAAAATTCATTTTGTGAAATACATGTAAGCACAATAATATTTGTTTGTGTGAACATTATAAACCAGATGATAGAAGATTATGGTAATTAATTAAGTTTTATTACCTAAAGCTATGTATGCCGTCATGTTATTTTCTATTTTCACATGTTTTTCATTACTGGAGTAGTTGTTGTTGGTTAAAGCCATGATTCCATGTTTCCTACTTTTTAGAAAGTGACTATTGGTTAGTTTTCTACTACTTGTATATATATGCTTGTTCTATCAATGAAATTATCAAGTTTTCCCAAAAACTATCGCTTTATCAGTGGTATCGGAGCCATATTCTCAACAACAGTTGGAGAAAGATCCATGGCCGAAACAAATTTTGTTCAGGCTTCCATCCCAAGGTTTATGGATAGCATTATGATCACTGGAGCATGTTGATGGAGAACTTCATGCGTTCCAAGGAGTATTGGACCATCATTGAACAAGGAGTGGTTGAACCAGCAGGAAATCCACCCCCCAACTGAGGCTCAGAGAGTAGATTTTGAGAGCAAAAAACTCAAAGATCTGAAGGCCAAGAACTATTTGTTTCAAGCAATAGATAGAGCAATCTTGGAGACCATTCTCAACAAGGAGTCATCAAAGGATATCTGGAATTCAATGAAGAGGGAGTACCAAGGAAATGCCAGAGTGAAGAGATCACAACTACATGCCTTAAGAAGAGACTTTGAAGCCCTACAAATGAAGGAGGGTGAATCTGTCTCAACTTATTGTGCCGGAACCATGGAAATCTGCAATAAAATGAGATTTCTTGGTGAGAAGATAGAGGATGTAGCAGTTGTGGAGAAGATTTTGAGGTCTCTAACCTCAAGATTTGATTATGTGGCGTGTTCCATTGAGGAATCCAAAGGCGTTGATGCATTGTCTCTTGATGAATTGCAAAGCTCTTTGCAAGTTCAAGAACATAAGATGAAGAGAGGATCAACAGCATCAAATGAAGAGCAGACCTTGAAGACCACTACCTCTAATAGCAATTATAAGGGCAGGGGTAGAGGCATAAGAAGAGGTAGAGGGAGAACATTCAGAGATTCTGACAGTAGGGACAACTCTCGGTCATCCAAGAATGGAGAGGGTAGAGGCACTGCAAACAAAAAGAATGTTGAATGCTTTAGGTGTCACAAATTTGGACACTACCGGTCAGAGTGCTACATCAAATTTCCAGCAGAAAATGAGAATGACACTCAGCAGAGTTCTCACTTTGCTGACAAAGAGGAGGATGAGACTCTGCTGATGACTACACAACATGAGCAGACTTCAGCACCCCAAGTATGGTATGTTGATACATGATGTACTAATCATATGTGTGGTAATAAGACATCATTATCTTACTTGGATGAATCTTATCATTCAAAGGTGAAGTTTGGAGATATCTCCTCAGTAAGTGTTAAGGGAAAATGAAATATATGCATCAGATCCAAGAATGGGACATTTGAAATCATTTCTAGTGTTCTATATGTTCCTGATCTGGAGTGCAATCTGCTAAGTGTTGGACAGTTACAAGAAAAGGGATATGAGATTATTTTGAAGAATAAGGAGTGTGAAATCAAGGATTCAAGCAATGGAATTATAGCTAAAGTTTCCATGAATGCCAACAGATTGATCCATTTTGAAATTAAGGAGCCACAAGCATGTCTTATGGTAGAATTGAAAGATGCATCTTGGTTATGGCATTACGAGATATGGACATCTCAATTTTGGTGGTCTGAAAACTCTTCAGCAGAAAGAAATGGTTAAGGGGCTACCTCAGATTCAGACTCCTTAACAAGTATGTGAAGAGTGCAAAAAAGGAAAGCAACATAGACATCCTTTCCCAAAAAGAAAATCTTGGAGGGCAAAGAAAGTGTTGGAACTCATCCATTCTGATTTGTGTGGACCAATCAACCCATCATCTAATGGAGTTAAAAGGTACTTCATTACATTTACTGATGTTTTTTCCAGAAAAACTTGGGTTGAATTCTTGCAAGAAAAATCTGAAGCCCTGAATGCATTCTAGAACTTCCAATTTCTAAGAGAAAAAGAGATAGGTACAAATATCAAAAGTCTGAGAACAGATAGATGAGGAGAATTTTGCTCAGCAGAGTTTGAAGAATTCTGTACCAGTAATGGAATTAGAAGGGAATTGACAGCAGCCTATCCACCACAGCAAAGTGGTGTATCTGAGAGGAAGAATAGGACAATTCTGAATATGGTGAGGAGCATGCTGGCCTATGGAAATGTACCAAAGAGATTCTGGCCTGAAGGTGTAAGTTGTGCATATTTTGAACAGATGCTCAACATTTTCTGTTCAAAACATGACACCAGAAGAAGCATGGAGCTCAATCAAACCATCTGTAAGTCATTTTAATTTTTTTGGATGCATTGCTTATGCTCATATTCCAGATGCAAACATGAAGAAACTCAGTGATAAAGGAGAGCAATGTGTTTTCTTGGGGATCAGTGAAAAGTGTAAGGCATACAATTTGTTTAATCCCATAACCAAAAGGATAGTAATTGACAGACCTAAACCTAACCTTGGAAACGGCGCCAGAAAGCTGACGGACATTACCTAGGCTATACGGATCCTAACCGGCAGTGTACCGGGTCAAATTGTAGTGATAAAGTGGTGAGTCAGGTGTCGAATCCTCAGGGAAAAAGTGGTAATTCTTTTTAGTGTGGTTAAACACCAAAGAGCTGCTATTAACTCGATCTAAACCGCAATTTTATAACACAGATTACTACTACTCTAACCAACATAAAATAAATGCGTAATTTAAAAGTTATTCTAATATAATATATATAGATATATAAATATATATAGATGTACATAAATAGTAAAATATATATATATATAAATATATGATACCAATATATAGTTTATAGACTAGACTAGCCAAAGTATATATAATCAATTTATTCAATCTTTTCAATTAATAGAATGTGTTCGATCTTCCTTTTATTAGGTCCAATTGAGTAAATGAAACGGTGTACTCCTAATGTCAACAATTCCTCCTCACACGAAGCGTATGAAATTGTCATATGTCAAAAGTCATCATCCAAGGTCCACTGCCGCCCCATGCTAAACTTAGTTAGTCAAAACAGTAATTTGAGTACAAATCTACCCCGGATAAAAGAGGTGATTCCATTTGTCGGATGGCCGATGTTATTCAAGAGGCTCCGGTTGTCAAAAGCGGATCGATTTAATACAAACGGTGTAGTTTCAATTAAATCGTGATTTTAACATTATTAATATCTCGAGTACAAATTTTAATAAGATTTGTTTTACTAGGACAAATCGCCTCGGTAGTGAAATAGGATTCCGTTAATCGGCGACCATTTTACCCCTCCGGTTTTTCTATTTTTACTCATATCCACGACTTCTCAGTCGTGACATCATCAAAGTTATATGTGGTATTCATCATGATTGATTACTTCATTCGAATATGTTATCTTTACGTGAAATAAATAGAAAAAGATTCATTTTAACTCAATTTTAATCACTTTTATTTTAACAAGATTCCATTATTGAAAAGATCGAAATAATATGATTACATAACTTTGGCTAGTTATTAGATCTAGCCTAATAACATTATAAAAAGAAGAAAATAACAAACATAAACATAATTATTATAGAAATTACCCGATTACAATCGCCGACTCGAGAATCGCCTCTTTTCCGGACATTACAACGATTTCAAAGAACACCGAATTTTCGAGAATTTCCAGCATTACTACGATACTACTACTACTAATTTATTTTGGCATAAGGCCTATTTACAAACTAAAGAAAAGAAAAGAAAAGAGAAAGAGGAGGGAGAGAATATATATAGAATATTGTATATATATATTGATACACACTCCAAATGAGTCTCTCCCCTTTTATAGATTTTCTTCCTTCCCGGACCGGTCCTCGAAAACTTGCCGGATCGGTCCGGTGTAATCATGACTCTAATCGCCTCATCATTACTCCCATGTGAGCGGTTAGGGTAATTATGATTTTATAATTATATATAAATATATATATAATCATAATCTTCTTATAAAATTTATAACTTATTATTTCGAACTCCAAATGACATAATTCAAGATTCATTGAAAAGCTCTTGAATGATCTACAACTTCCATGAAGACCACTTCTTCGAAAATGTATTCTTGATAATCCACTTGTTTTACGTGTCTTTTTTCGGTATTTTTACCAATTGAAGTCAAATGACCACTTGATCACCATTTGAGTTGTAGACCTCCAATCTTCATGATTCAAAGTGCATTAGAAATCTTATATGAAGATCTTCAACTTTCATGAAGAACATTTTCCCAGAAAATGTCTTTTAACGAGCCATTTAAATACGTGTCTGTTTTCGGGATTAAACAATTATTCCTGACCATTTATATCGGTGACGCTTTATAACTTCCTTCCAATGACTTGAATTGACTTCAACAAGTATCTCTACTCGGGATTTTAGTTCATCTTAGGATTCGCACAAAATACCGTGTAAAAAAATAGATACAATATTCAAGTTACTAAAACGGTACAAAAACTACAACTTTTTACTATAAATACTAACTTTTACTACTAACTATACTAAACTTATAAAGATTAATACTTTATACTAATTATATCATAATTTCATATATTTTATATAGAATTTGTCGATAAAACATAATAAAATCACGTAAATTCAATCATATAAAAATAATACATCAAATTACTTCCCACAAACTTTTGATCGTCTCTGTTAAAAATAAGCGTAATATATAAATAACATATAATATAATTGATCAAATTAAAATTTCAAAAGTAATATATATAAATCAATATTATAAACATATAAGTTATAAATTTTATAGAAATTTAATAAGAGATAAAGTTTATATAACTTAAATAAATTAAGTATCAAATATGAATTAGATGGAAACATGCATGTAATAATTCAGAAATATAAATAAAATATTAGAAATACTTTCTATCTCGATTATTACGAATTTCTGGAATCATTAACTAAGTCAGATAGAAGACACATTGGCTTAATATATTAGGATAGGACATTGGTTAATCGAAAGATAGAAAAGAAATCAAAAAGAAAGAAAGACGTAAATGACGTCTCACGTCTTCACGTTCTTGATCAAAAACATTCCGATTAGTAACATCCTTTATTCCAACTATTTTTTGATTTTTTTTTTTTTTTTTTTTTTTTTAATATTAAGAACTAAAGCGTGAGTGTGTGTAGAAAATAATCAAATTTTACAAGCATTGCTTCATCAAGATTGATCGGATACTACTCTTTCGATCTAAAATTACGAGTCCGGTTTCCTTAAACCCGTAATTATTCTTGAGATCTTATGATTCGAATTTTTATCGGGAGCTTTATATCGCTCATAAGTGATATGGGACGCTTTAGATAACACCCTCTTGCACTCAAATCATTGGTATTTACTACCGATATATTTTATTTTTATATTGTCGATCAAAGATAGGAAGATACGATATTTGATTAATTACATTGTCAAAAATGGTGCTTTGTTCCTAATATAAATTTTTCATATGACACTAACATATCTCCGAACTCATTCCAATCTCAAGATATACCATTTTTCTCAACTCTTAACTCTTTTGTCATCATCTCCTCTCATAAGTGCGTACAAACTCGAAGGATGTCAAAGAAATGTAGACCAAAACAAGCTAAGGTCGGAAATTTCTTAGTTAATCAAAATGGCTAAATTCAGGTGAGTCTTGATCACTCTTTAAAAGCGAGGTGGGGTCAAAATTGAAATTTTATTCGGGAGAAATTATTTTGGTATTATTATATATTTTGTGGTGTCAAAAATCATCATTCCTAATTTTGATTCCAAATTCATAATTTATCTTAAAAAGAAAATTATCTAAAAATTTATTTATAAATATAAAAATTACTTGAATAATTCCATAAAAGAAATATTTGACAAAAATTATTTAGTTATACATACTTAAAATCTTAAAAATCTTATAAAAGATATAAAACATATTCATAATATATCTAATATATTTTACTAAATCAAAAATTAATCTTCTCAAATTATATCATTTTTATTCATATATTAACTTAAATCATTCAAGAAAAATTAAAACTAAGAAATAAGTAATTAAAGTACTAATTTATATGAAAAAGGTTATATTTTATAAAAATTTTTTATTATTTTTTCGAAAATTTTAATGAAATTTTCAAACCTAACTCTACTCCCCACTTACGAAGTAAGATCGTCCCGATGTTCAATGAGTATGAAAAAGTAGGTTCGAAAATTAAATTAAAATTATAGATGATCGTTATAAACATCGATAACACGCTGTATATTAAAAACAAACAACATATATATTAAACAAAAGAAACTATTACACACTAAAAATTCAAAATAAAACAAACTTACTAACTAACTTACTAACCTTAATCAACTCTAACTTATTAAAGCAAACCAACCTTAAACAAACTTAAACAACTACCCACAACAACTATCTTAAATAGTTGACGAACAACCCGGATTTTCTACCGTAGCAATCCTCTACGATAATTACGAGACGGATATATCTCGTCGGGAGATAAGTTCGAGGACTTCATTCAAATGAACACATAATCTTGAAATCAACCAGGCAAAAGGCATCGGCCTTCCATTATTATATCGCTTCATCGCGCAAAGTTTCATCGCCGTCTTAAAAATCAAAATTCCCCAGTCCACATGAGCTCCGCTTATCAATGCAAATAATAAAAGTATCTCACTATCACTAACCCACGCAAAGTCACTAGTCGGATAGACTCGTGAGTTAATGAAGCGTTTCCATGCTCTCAGATGAGTAGGTAGAGCTGAAGTGGTAGAGTCGTAATTTTGATCAAACTCTGGAAACAAATACGGAAAAGCTTCCGTGACATAGTTAACAACGTGACACGAGTTCCCTAATGCCCATTGATATTCAAAATGAAGATTATGGATTTGATTGAAAATCGGTATTTCGTAGATATGATTGATAATATGAGGTGACAAGTGAATAAGTGTACCACGAACAGATATAAGCTGTGACAGATCTACCGTAGTAACAGTAGAAAGAGCTGAATAAAATTCCCTAACAATAGAAACATTAATTCTTCATGCTTAACAAATTTTCTCCATCCTTGATTCTGAATTAAATCCCTTCCGAACTGATCAATTTTTTCAAAATTGATACCCCTTTCTACCAATATTGGAGAATTTGCAAACCTTGCACTCACCAATAAATTAACATTTGAAGCGCTAGACTCCGGGACAAAAACATCTACTGCCTCCGGATCGTATGAATTGACTGATGGTGATGATTGGTTTGACATTTTAGTTGAAACAGATGAAAAGAATTTTAACAGATAGAAAGGTGAAAGTAAATGAGTGAATTTGCAATTTTTTCACTCACTTACTTTCTTTAAATGGACAAAATTGAGAGTATACGTGGCTGCATATTAGAACTCTCAACATGACTCAAAGAATTTTTTAACTCCCGGATCGGTCTCAAACTCACCGGACCGGTCCGGCTTTAAGATATTTTTACCGTAATGCAGTTGTAAAATTCAAGTTCGCTTTGTTTATCTAAATAGACTTCAAGCTATTTTAGAAGCTATAAAGGTACTTTAAATATTATTTCAACGATACGGATAAAACGACACATGAATTAAATATTTTAAAAACGACATACTTAAAAAATATTTTTTTTTCTTAGATTTTGATAAAATATTTAAATACTATTAAAAGTGATTAAATTTACTACTACGACATAAAATGATTATGAAAAGCGAAAAACTATTAAATTAGCAAACTTAGTATTTAAAATGCGAAAATAAAATAAACAGATAGAAAATGTTTAAAACTAACAAAGTTATAATAAATCAAATAATGTCAACATCATCATCCTCAGTGGATAAACTGGATCATTCAAACTTGGAACCGATGACGAATCGGTCGTGGAAACGTAGTCGTGGTCCGAACTGAACTGTCGAGACCCATCGAACTCATATTCGTCGTCATCCTTGCAAAATCCGAAAATCCTCCCCGCCAGATGTAACAAACACTCGAGAACTCGTAAAAAGACACCCCGACCACTAGATCAAGCTTCCAAAAGGATTTGGCATATGATGAAAGCTACGAGATGGTGGAATAGGTGCTATCCATTCTGGTAAAGTATATGGGTTAGATTGACAGGCGGATAGGCGCTTTTATCGAAAGAAGGATTAAGATGCATCCGCCATGTCTCAACATCCTCTACGTAAATCATCACTCCATCGCCTACTCGCTTTCAAGAAGCAGAGCCATATTAGCCTCGTCCTCGGGCTACATCTCAAACTAAGGATTGAAACATATCATATGTAATGGTGTTTGGGAGAGAAGGCTGCGTTGATCGAGGAAAAAGATGAAAATGTCAAACCGGTGGAATCGGTGGAGGGTGCACTACGCCTAACTATCGAGTCATCGAACCCTCCGGAGACCTCCTCCGAGACTAGGGCCTATCAGGGACTCATCTCGCCATAGTTAACTTATCGTTAGATAGGAAAGGAACTCACGATCTACGACATAAATCGAAATAAAGCCAGGAAAGTACATGTGACTTCCCGCCTTGGCGATAACAATAAACTCGAAAACCCTTCTATACATAATTTTCCCACATCCACCTTAATATCATGAATCATCGCCCAAGTAATGCATAAATCTTCTTTACCAAAGCGGTGTGTTTGGTAGTGGGATAGAGAGTATGGCTCAGAAACCTTTTAATTGCCCTCGATCTCTAAAACACTTCCCATAATTAAATCATTGTCCACCCATTCTCTTCAGAGCATCAAATTCCCTCTGAGCTCACAGAGGCAATCTGCTTCATACATAGCAGGATCATCTAATCTATAAATGACTCTATAATCCTCTTCATCCGGAAAAACTTCTACCCACTAAACAAGATTTATAAGTTCCGGACTAAAAGAAACATGTCTAGACCTGGGGAATAGACTCTCATCATACTACCTCGGTGGGTGTCAAAGTAGGCCAGACTCGCATAAAACTCGCCACTAAGGTAGTATTGATCTCTCCTGTCCTCCGAGTTTGCAAAATCCAACCATTACGCGTCTCGCTTAAAAATACGCCTAACTTCCTCTCCTAAGTCATCAAAATCTAAGCCTCTTTCCAAAACAA
This sequence comes from Gentiana macrophylla, assembly GCA_026214975.1. Taxonomy (NCBI): domain Eukaryota; kingdom Viridiplantae; phylum Streptophyta; class Magnoliopsida; order Gentianales; family Gentianaceae; genus Gentiana; species Gentiana macrophylla. The sequence goes on from CM047815.1 coordinate 86,215,063, forward strand.
CTCCACATTTACTATAGATATTCCTATAAGCATTCTTAGCTTGAGGTGAAGTCAGAGCAAACAAAACTATGATTCTTCTTCCGGTGTTAAATCTTTAAGACCTCACGAGTGGTACTTCTATTGGAATATTAGGCTTTCTTTTCTTGTAGGGATTTTTCGACTAGATGAGGCCATTCTACTTAATTTTGGAATAATAATAAAACAACAAAACAACAACAACAACAACACAAATAAAATGTCACAACACACTTAAAAATCAAAATAGTTGAAAATAAATCTAAAAATTATAAAGATTATGAAATTGATAACTAAAGTAAACAAATTATACCTTATAGTGAACAAAACGGTGAAAAGTGGCCGGAAAAGTCGTATAAGCCACCGGGATGAAATGGAGCTTGTGTTCGATCTTTTTCAAAATTTTCACTTGTGTTGAAGAGAGGAGAGTAAAAGAGGAAAAATATATGTAATGGTTTAGTGTAATTTGTATTTTGAAGAGAAAAAGAAAATTTTTGGGATGGTGGTGATGCTGCGGCTGCTGTTGAAGAAAAGAGGAGAAATGAAGAAGAAAGAAAAGATCCCGTCTTTTAGGTTAAATCGAACCCGGATCGTCCGGTGTAAGGGCGGATCGGTCCGTGTGTAATTTTATGATTTTTGAATTTTTTTATTTTTTGGATTTTGATATAAAACTTATAAAACTCAATAAAAACTTAATAAAAATAGAAAATAAAATTTATAAATTTTATAATCTTTTTCTTAAAATTTATAAAATCTTTATAAAACTTATTTAAAAGTTTATAAAATTCAATAAATTTATATTAATTCTTATAAAATATCTAAAAACTTAAAAAAAACTTTTTATAAAACTTTTATATAACTCCTTAATTTTATAAAGATCCAATTTTATAAAATTTTCAAAGTTATGCAAAAATTTTATAAAACTAAAAGCAATAAAAGACTTGAACTTACGGGTTTCTAATTCTTCAATTTCTACAAACTCGCATTTCTAACATACCGCTCAACAAACTAAATCCTAGAAGCGTAGCGTTTGAATTAAGTCTTGGAAGTCCATTGGGATTTTCGTTAACCACCTAATCGATTTCCTTCTTAATTACATTCAAACACTCATTCGAGATTGAGTTATATTTTTCCCACATTGCCCACTGTGTTCAATCTTTCCACAGATTCTCGCACTTCCGTAAAAACTTAGCCCTTCTTCTCTTTATCGAGCTTCGACGCACCATTACAAACTTCTTTCAATTTTTCTCTCTCAACAATTGCTTGTTCTTTCCAAAACTAAAGATTCTATAGTAAAGGCAATATCTCTATTAAAACCTAAATTTAAAAGTAAAACAAAAACTCCTAATCTATCTAAAAGACATCCATTCTTTTACGTCTATCCGTAAAAAGCGAAACTATTTTAGACATATATAAAAGATAAAAGATAAGGATAGATAACACCTGGAATTTAGCTGATCCCAGTTTCTCTACTATTCAGTTTCTCTGAGTACTGCTTTTTAATTTTTCGGAGGGTCAATCAGCAACATCACTTCATTTATCGAGAGATTTCTTCACCTTCCGAGAAATAGCTTCACCTGTGACCATTGGCTATAAAGTTGTATTCCCATCAGTTAGTTCAACAAATTCCGGATTTATAAACACGTGTTACTTTAAATGGACTGTCCATCTTGATTTAAGCTTTCACGAAACAACTTTAAACGTGAATTGTACAATAACACTCGATCACCTACATGGAACTCACGATTATAGATTCTCTTATCATGGAAAGCTGCGATGCGCTCTTTGTAGATTCGAGCATTTTCATAAGAATCAAGGCTAAATTCTTCTAATTACATTAATCAAGTAATCTATGATCACCGACGGCCTTAGGATCAAAATTGTAAATCTAATAGCCCAAAAGGCTCGGTGTTCTAACTCTCTTTGGGAGATGACAAGATTTACCAAAGACTAATTTGTAGGGAGAACAACCAATTGGGGTTTTAAAAGCCATTTCAGATGCCCATAACGCATCATCTAGTCTAACTCGCCGCTTTTACGATTGGAATCACTTGTTTTTCTATGATTCTTTAATCTCTCTATTCGACACCTCTACCGACCACCGGTTTATGGATGATAAGGCGTTCCTAACTTATGCGTTACACCATATTTTTCAATTAACTTAGTAAATGGTCGATTGCAAAAGTGTGACCTCTATCACTAATGATCGCCTCGAATGCCATATCTAGTGAATATGTTCTTTTTAAGAGAATCGTATGACAACCTTGGTATCATTAGTGGGAAGAGCTTCACTTTCACCCATTTCAAACATAATCTACCATTACAAGAATAAATCTTTTTCCAAACGATATAGGAAAGGTCCCATGAAATCTATACCCCAAACATCAAATAATTCACATTCTAAAATAGGTTGCATAGGCATTTCATGTTTTTTAGAAATATTTCCCCATTTTTGACAAGACTCACAAGATTTAACATATGTATACGCATCTCTATAAAGTGTAGGCCAATAAAAACCACATTGTAAAACTTTAAAAGCAGTTTTCCATCCTCCATGATGACCTCCTGCCTCACGATCATGACAAAACGATAAAACACTTAAAATTTCATTATTAGGCACACATTTTCCGATTATCCCATCCGAACATTTACGGAAAAGTCCAGTTCCTCCCAAGAATAAAATTTTAAGTCATAAAAGAACTTCTTCTCACGCCAAGTCCAATGAGACGGAATGTAATCACAAAAGTTAAGTAGTTAATGATATCTCCAAACCAAGGTGAATTTTCCTTGAAGGAATTCTTCTCCTTAATAACATTGCATGGTTGAAGGCATATCGATTCTAAAGCAGATTTGTTCATCGTGAAATGAATCCTTAATTTCATTTCCTATTTCTTCCTCAGTTTCCATTCTACTTAGATGATCTGCTACTACATTCTCACTTCCTTTTTTATCTTTTATCTCAATATCAAATTCTTGAAGTAGGAGAATCCATCTAAGAAGACGTGGTTTCGTGATCTTTCTTACTCATTAAATATTTTAAAGTCGAATGGTCTCAGATAAACTATTACCTTAGAACCAACAATATATGATCTAAACTTATCTAAGGCAAAATTACACCATATGATTTTTTTCTCGTAGTTCCATAGTTGATTTGAGCTGCATTTAACGTGTGAGATGCATAGTAAATAGCTTTGAGAATTCTATTATACCTTTGACCTAAAGCGCTCCTACAGCTAAATCGCTAGCATCACACATAATCTCAAAAAGTAAATCCCGAGTTTGGTGCCACCTGTCATCGTGCGATAATCAACTCGCTTTCGTGGTCTTAAATGCTTCCATACATTTACTATCAAAATTAAAAGATACTTCTTTTTCAAGCAAATGACTTAGAGGCTTTGCTATCTTTGAAAAATCTACAATAAATCTCCTATAAAATCCTACATGTCCAAGAAATCCTCTTAACGTTCTTAGATTAAGCTGGTGAGGCAATTTTTCTATTACCTCGACTTTAGCTTTATCAACTTCGATTCCTTCTTGAGAGATTCTATGACCTAGTACAATTCCTTCCGATACCATTAAATGACATTTTTTGATTAAGCACTAAATTGGTATCCTGTGGCGTTGTAACACTCGTTCTAAGTGTAACAAATGTACCATTCAAAGAGTCTCCGTAAACACTAAAGTCGTCCATAAAAATCTCTAAGAATTTCTCAATCATATCGAGAAAATATAGACATCATACATCTTTGGAATGTAGCGGGAGCATTACATAAACCAAGCGGCATTCTTTTATACGCAAAAGTTCCATAAGGACAAGTGAAAGTAGTCTTTTCCTATCTCCTGCCGCAATGAATATCTGTAAATATCCTGAATAACCATCTAAGAAACAGTAATACTTATGTCCACATAAACGTTCCAACATTTGTACTATAAATGGAAGTGGATGATGATCTTTCTTAGTATGATTATTTAGTTTCCTAAAATCAATGCACATTCGATATCCTGTAATTTCCCTTGTTGGGATCCATTCATTCCTTTCATTCTCTTTCACTGTAAAACCTCCTTTCTTTGGTACAACTTGAGTTGGACTTACCCATTCACTATCCGATATAGGAAAGATTATTCCCATTTCTAATAGCTTAATAACCTCTTTTTTAACGATTAACTGTAAATTCGGGTTGAGGCGGCGTTGCGGTTGAATACAAGGTTTAGCATCATCTTCGTAATTATCTTATGAACACAAATCTCGTAGGGGCTAATACCTCGAATATCGGCAATTGTCCATCCAAAAGCTTTCTTATGCTTTTTCAACATTTCTATTAATTGATCTTCTTGTTGCTCGGTTAAAGTTGATGAAATAATAATCGGTAATAGATTATCAATTTCAAGAAAAGCATATTTCAGATTTAAAGGTAACGGTTTCAATTCAGCATTCTTGGCGGATCTTATTGATGATTTAAGAGGCCGGTCTTCTAGTTCTAACTCCAAATACTTATGCCATGGTGGTTTAAAAGTAAAACTTCCTTCATCTGTAGAGAAAGGATTATCTCTTTCATTTCAATGTCTTCCTCATCTTCTTTATAGATAGATAAAGTTAAGCATTCTTCTAATCTGTCTTCAAAAGTTGGTAACTGATTATCATAGAGCAGAATGAATATCTTCTATAAAAGAACATGATTACAGTGATGTATATTGATGGTTCATAGCTTTGAAAATATTGAAAGCAACTTCATCTTCATTGACTCTCAAAATTAACTCTCCTTTACGAACATCGATTAAAGTTCTCCCTGTAGCTAGAAATGGACGCCCTAAGATAAGTGGTATTGAAAATCCTTCTTCCATTTCCATAACTACAAAGTCTCTTTGGAAAATAGAACTTGTCTACTTTAACCAATATGTCCTCAATAATTCCTTTAGTGGTACTTAATCGATCTATCTCGCCATTTGCATGAGTCATTTCGATCTTAGTAAGCTTTCCTATGCCTAGCTTTCTATAATCCTCATAAGACATGAGATTTATACTAGCTCCAAGATCACATAAGACCTTCTTAAACAAAAATCCTCCAATTTCACATGGAATGGTAAAACTTCCAGGATCTTTCAGTTTAGGCGGTAACTTATCTTTGTGAGTGCGGAGAACATTCTTCATTTAGGCATATATTCTCATATTCCTCTAATTTTTTCTTATTTGATAGTATATCCTTCAAAAACTTTCCATAGGCAGGCATATTTATCAGAGCTTCGATAACAGGGATATTAACATGAATATGACGAAAAGTATCAAGGAAAGCGAGCATACTGATCGGGTCTTAATCTTTTAATTTGATCTTTAGGTGGAAAAAGGTAAAGACTCTAAATCTATAACCTTTGGTTTCAAGTCATTCTCTCTTTTCCTTTATCCTTTCGAGCATTACTTGATCGCCATGTTTGAGTTCTTGAATTTTTCCTTTAAAATATTCCCTTTATCAATCTCTACTTGATTCCTTCAATTCTTCTGTTTTCATCCTTGTTTTCTTTATCTTCTATTCTCAAATGTTCCTTAAATAAAGTTCTTAAATCTTTATCCATAGGGTCTTTCAAAATTCTAGGGATTTTTACCCATTTTTCACCTTCATTCTCAGGTTCCAAACTTCTATTCCTTTTCAAGAAATTCTCTATGATTTCTTCTTCCTCATCAGTGAATTCAAGTTCATCTTTAGTTTGATCATTCTTACTATCTAAATCATTTTCTACTTCATTATTCCCGAAGTTTTCTACTCCATTGCTACCGTAGAAGTTTCCTACTTCTCGTAACTTCACAACATTTACCTCTCTTGGGTTTCTTTCGATTACTTGGTAATCCTCCGGAGGTCTCTTGTTGTTACGTTCTCCTTCCCCTACTCAAATGATCTTCCATATTCCTTAATGAAGCTTCTATCGTTCTCATTCCGGTATCATGTCCACTCATAGATGTTTTCATTGAACTCATATCCTTACTTGGTGAACCTATAGAAGTCATCATTGTTTCCATATTCTTAGCTTGAGTAGATACTACACCCATCATATTTTCCATCTTTTTTCCCATTTTTCAACCATGCAGATTGAGTTGAACTCGAGTTCTTGGTATACTTTGAGTGGTATCTTGAGGATAGGATCTTAGTAATGATTGTAAATTCGATTAGATGTATTTCCTTGATAAACTTGATTATTATTCATATTCTTATCTTTGGCTGGATAAGGCGGTTGTCTGGCTTACTAGGGTTTCGAGACCATCTAAAAGTCGGGTGATCTCTTCTAATAGCATTAAATGAGTTTGAATATGCATTGTTCAAATTCTATCTCTTCAAGAAAACTCACTTCCTCTTTGAATATCCTGTTGGTTCTTCTATCCCTAATGACACATTATCATGAATTGAGTATTCATTGGAGTACTATTTTCCGAATTTTGACTCTTACCTTGTTGTAATCCATCAAACTTTCTACTCAAATTCTCCAAATGTGCTAGAACTTCCGTATTGGACGTACATTCTCTGCAAAAGCTACTTTTCTAGTGCTAGAACCGGTTTCCCACATTCTATTGTTTTTAGAAATCTTTTCTATAGCATCGTAAAGCTCATTTGAGCTTCACTCATCATTAACTAACCACCACATGCATGATCTACATCGCACGTGAATCTTTTCTTAGTTTCTGACGAAGAAAAGTTGAATTTGCATATCTAAGGAATAACCATGATCGGGACAAGCTCTTAACAATTTTTAAACCTTTCCCACGCATTCCCAAGTGTTTCTTGAGATCCTTGTCTAAAATTAGCAACCTCGACCTTTAATTCCAAATTCCGCCCTGAGTGAAATATTGTTTGAAATTCGGTTTGAATATCCTCCCAACTAGTTAACGAATGGTGTGGAAGAGACATAAACCAATCTCGGGCTCTTCCTTTAAAGAAAAAGGAAACATAGTCATCCTCGTTAATTCCTTATGAGCACCTTGACTTTTGGTGTATTGTACAGATTCTTCAAATAGATAGAGATGATGATGTGGATCTTCATCATCTTCTCCTAGAAATTGGGCTCTTGCGTCAATTAAACCAAAAGATGAGATTTAATTTGAAATTATTCGCTCCTTCATTAGGTAAAAGTATGGGATTATTAGTCCGGTTTCTCTACGGTTTGATCACGAATAGGTCTCGGGTTTGGTGGATTATTACGATTATTACGGTTCCGATCTTGATTGTTCCTATTATTATTATTACGATTATTATTAAGATTAACGAGGTTTTGGCCATGCCCTAAAGCATGATCTAGCCTCTGTTCATTTGTTTCATCACTTGTTTGACCATTTTTTTATTTTGATTAGAAGATGATTCCGTTGGAGAATTTCCAAGGAGTCCTAATTTGGTTTGACCACGTTTACTCTCTATCCAGAAGCGCCTTTCGTAGCGTTTATATCAGGCTTATAAGGAGTAAGTGAGGCTTTACCGCTTCGGTCATCAACTAGAAAATAGAAAAATGCTCGAGTTTTAAAGAAGAAGAAAATTGGTACTAAAAGAAAGTAGATACCAACGAAAAATAAAAAAGAAATGTGATAAGAAGAGTGTTGGTTTATCCTAGAATTTTTAAGCTAATACAAGTAGTAACCATAGACACAAAAAAAAGAAATTAGCGACTTTGTCTCCCCGGCAACGGCGCCAGAATACTGACATCACCGAGTCTAACCTAGAAAAGGTCTGTTTCTCAAGCTATGAATTCCTAATTCCTTAGTGAATTCAATTATCGATCTCTCCTCTTCCGAATGTTGAGACCAATATTCCATACAAAACGAAGGTGTAGATTCAAGTTAACTCTCGTATTTTAGAATCTAACAACCTAGATAATTAACCGATTAACTTGTCACGAATTAACGATTAAAGATCCTATCTTTCTATGGTGATCTAGCCTAACAACGATTCTCATCACGTTAGACAACGATTAGTAACCGATCTCTCGATCTAGTCACACATAGCATCATAATTCATGGAAAGATACAAGATAAATTAAAGATCATAAAAATAAACTAGAGATTGAATAAATTAAAAGAGATTAAACTCACATAGTTTATACAAAGGTTGATCTTCAAGCATCAACGATGAAAAAAAAACGAAAAAGACATCCTAATCTAACCCGGATCACCCGGCAAGGCTCGGGTGATCGGCCTCAAACTCCCTCAGCAAGTCGGCTGCCTCTATTTTTAGGTAAATGGTAGTGTGTATTTTTTGTGGTGATGGAGGTGTGTATATATAATGGGAGGTGTATAAGGGAGGCATCATTTGAGGGAGGCTAGGAGGTTGTTAGGTAGGCTTGGGAGGTAATGATGAGTTTGTTATGGAGGCTTGGAGGTTGTTGGGTAGGTTTGGAAGGTTGTTTGGGAGGCTTGGAGTAACAAATAAATATCCCGGTTCGTCCGTTTTTTTGGCTGTTCGGAAATAAAATCATAACTTGAGTTGTAGACCTCCGATTGACGTGATTCAAAATGCGTTGGAAAGCTCATTTCAGTATCTACAACTTTCATCAAGACCTCGTCCCCTGAAAATGCCTCTAAGTCGGGTCAAATTTCCATCGAAAACAGGTTACGGTAGAAGTGCGTTGGAAAATATTGATCCATTGATCTCATAAACTCGTGGCATCTTCTTCTCTTCCTCAAAAATCTATCTTTTAGGACTCAAAACATGTTGTTACATGGGATATTTTGAAAGCCTTAATCACCAAGTTTGGTGATCAAAATATCAAGGATATTTATTTTGTGATCAAATAAATATCCGAGGAATACGCTTGGAATATTCCCGGAAAATATCAAGATATTTATTTTTGCAAGCTAAGCACATGGGGTGATCATTCAAGCCTTGGGCGCCCGTCCACTTCCTCTGGACACCCGTCCGGTAAGTTTCAATTCTCTCATCGATTTGGCTTCAGGTGGGCGTTGGTTCCACTTCTTTGGACGCCTTGATCCCACCAAGATCACAAACTTGATTTCTTTCCTTAATCTTCCAATCTTCCATAAATTTCTTTAGCTCTTTCCAACTTGAATTTAGCTCTCTAAAATCATCTTTTCCATCATCAATGAGTATCTACAAGAGGATCAAACATACAAAAGCGTAACATAATTCCAAAATAATATAAAATCATCATTTAAGCACATAATTAATTGCTACGTTTTGCAATTTAACTCTTAAAAACATCATTTACTCAATATTTCAATATAATTTCGATTTCTATGGAAAACATCCATATATGGGGAAATTGATAGAAAATATATCGTTAAAAATCATACAATTTGACCCTAAACAATACCCCCCACACTTAGGTTTTGCTCGTCCCGAGCAAAACAAAAAAAAAATCAAGCTCGAGACAGATAAACATCTTAGCAAATATAAAACATATTCAATATTTTAGAGGTTCGCCCAAGTGTGTGTGCATAGCCATAATAAATTTCCACTAAATCCACACTTGAAATTGATTCAAGCAAAACTAGCTAATACCCCTTCAACTTGAGACAAATGACACTTACAAGATGTACCCTACAAAGCGTGACATATCACGAAAAATATGATAGAATACATCTAGGACCTTTTCGACATACTCTGAGAGGATAATCCTACAAAGATATCTTTTAGTTTATACTAGGTATAAGATTAACGATAACCAAGTCTTTAATTAATTTTTTTTTTTCACTTTTATACGCACATTAGAATGAGCTCTTTTCCGTCATAGTAGAATAGGATGTTTTGGGATAACACCTACCTTACTCAAATCATAGGGTAGCTTTTCTAACAGCGTCGTGAGCTTTTAGTCATCATAGTGGTATAGGACATTTCATGATAATGCCTTACCTCACTCCAATCATCGACTAGCTTTCGACACACCCATTTATTTATGTGATTACTTAGAGATTTACTGCAAGTGGTAAAAATTATTTTTTTCTAATGACCACCGAGCATAACACCTCAAGTAAACAATTTATTCATTATTATTATTTTTCAAAGACTTTAGTTACGTTTCACTTATCACATTCAAACATTCGGATATTCACAAAGATATCATACTGCGGATCTAAACATAAACTATTATAAACGTAGCGTTTGAATTAAGTCTTGAAGTCCATCGGGATTTTCGGTTAACCACCTAATCGCTTCCTTCTTAATTACATTCAAACACTCATTCTCGAGATTGAGTTATATTTTTCCCACATTGCCCCTTTGTGTTCAATCTTTCCACATTACGCACTTCCGTAAAAACTTAGCCGCCTTCTTTATCGAGCTTCTCGACGCACCATTACAAACTTCTTTCAATTTTTCTCTCTCAACAATTGCTTGTTCTTTCCAAAAACTAAGGCTTCTATAGTAAAGGCAATATCTCTATTAAAACCTAAATTTAAAAGTAAAACAAAATTCTAATCTATCTAAAAGACATCCGATTCTTTTACGCCTATCCGGTAAAAAGACGAAACTAGTTTAGACATATATAAAAGATAAAAGATAAGGATAGATAACACCGGAATTTAGCCGATCCCGTTTCTACTATTCGGTTTCGATCACGCTTTTAATTTTCGAGGGTCAATCAAAGCAACATCACTTCATTTATCAGAGAGATTTCTTCACCTTCCGTAAATAGCTTCACCCCGTGACCATTGGCTATAAAAGTTGTATTCCCATCAGTTAGTTCAACAGCTCCAGATTTATAAACACGTGTTACTTTAAATGGACCTGTCCATCTTGATTTAAGCTTTCCCAGAAAATGTCTTTTTAACGAGCCATTCCCAATACGTGTCGTTCTCGGGATTAAGAAACAATTATTCCCTTGACCATTTATATCAGTGACGCTTTATAACTTCCTTCCAATGACTTGAATTGACTTCAACAAGTATCTCTACTCGGGATTTTAGTTCATCTTAGGATTACGCAATGAAATAAACACAAAATACCCGTGTAAAATAGACACAATATTAGGTTACTAAAACCGGTACAAAACTACAACTTTTTACTATAAATACTAACTTTAACTACTAACTATACTAAACTTATAAAGATTAATACTTTATACTAATTATATCATAATTTCATATATTTTATATAGAATTTGTCGATAAAACATAATAAAATCAATAAATTCAATCATATAAAATAATACATCAAATTACTTCCCCACTTAGCTTTTTGATCGTCCTCGAGCAAAAATAAGCGGTAATATATAAATAACAGATAATATAATTGATCAAATTAAAATTTCAAAAGTAATATATATCATCAATATTATAAACATATAAGTTATAAATTTTATAGAAATTTAATAAGAGATAAAGTTTATATAACTTAAATAAATTAAGTATCAAATATGAATTAGATGGAAACATGCATGTAATAATTCAGAAATATAAATAAAATATTAGAAATACTTTCTATCTCGATTATTAATTTTCGGAATCATTAACTAAGTCGGATAAGACACATTGGCTTAATATATTAGGATAGGACATTGGTTAATCGAAAAGATAGAAAAGGAAATCAAAAAGAGAAAGATGCAAGTCGTACGTACCTACGTCTTCACATTCTTGATCAAAAACAGTTCCGATTAGTAACATCCTTTTATTCCAACTATTTTTGATTTTCTCTCTTTTTTTTTTTTTTTAATATTAAGAACTAAAGCGTGAGTGTGTGTAGAAAATAATCAAATTTTACAAGCATTGCTTCATCAAGATTGATCGAGTACTACTCTTTCGATCTAAAATTACGAGTCCGGTTTCCTTAAACCCGTAATTATTCTTGAGATCTTATGATTCAATTTTTATCGAGAGCTTTATACCTCATGTAGTGATATAGGACGCTTTTAGATAACACCCTCTTCGCACTCAAATCATTGGTAGCTACTACCGATATATTTTATTTTTATATTGTCGATCAAAGATAGGAAGATACTGATATTTGATTAATTCATTGTAAAAATGGTGCTTTGTTCTAATATAAATTTTTCATAGGACACTAACATATATGAACTCATTCCAATCTCAAAGATATACCATTTTTCTCAACTCTTAACTCTTTTGTCATCATCTCCTCTCATAAAATGCATAAACTCGAAGGATGTCAAAGAAATGTAGACCAAAACAAGCTAAGGGTGGAAATTTCTTAGTTAATCAAAATGGCTAAATCCGAGTGAGGTCTTGATCACTCTTTAAAAGCGAGGTGGGGTCAAAAATTGAAATTTTATTCAGTGTAGAATTTATTTCATTTATAGTTATATTTTTGTTAGTGTCCAAAATCATCATTCCTAATTTTGATTCCAAATTCATAATTTATCTTAAAAGAAAATTATCTAAAAATTTATTTATAAATATAAAATTACTTGAATAATTCCATAAAATAAATATTTGACAAAAATTATTTAGTTATACATACTTAAAATCTTAAAATCTTATAAAAGATATAAAACATATTCATAATATATCTAATATATTTTACTAAATCAAAATTAATCTTCTCAAATTATATCATTTTTATTCATATATTAACTTAAATCATTCAAGAAAAATTAAAACTAAGAAATAAGTAATTAAAGTACTAATTTATATGAAAAGGTTATATTTTATAAAATTTTTAATTATTTTTTGAAAATTTTAATGAAATTTTCAAACCTAACTCTACTCCCACTTACAGTGGCGCGATCGTCGATGTTCAATGAGTATGAAAAAGTAGGTTAAAATTAAATTAAAATTATAGATGATCGATTATAAACATCGATAACACGCGTATATTAAAAACAAACAACATATATATTAAACAAAAAGAAACTATTACACACTAAAAAATTCAAAATAAAACAAACTTACTAACTAACTTACTAACCTTAATCAACTCTAACTTATTAAAGCAAACCAACCTTAAACAAACTTAAACAACTACCCACAACAACTATCTTAAATAGTTGACGAACAACCCGGATTTTCTACCGGTAGCAATCCTCTACGATAATTACGAGACGGATATATCTCGTCAGAGATAAGTTCAGGGACTTCATTCAAATGAACACATAATCTTGAAATCAACCAGGCAAAAGGCATCGGCCTTCCATTATTATATCGCTTCATCGCAAAGTTTATCGCCGTCTTAAAAATCAAAATTCCCAAAGTCACATGAGCTCCCGCTTATCAATGCAAATAATAAAAGTATCTCACTATCACTAACCACGCAAAGTCACTAGTCGGATAGACTCGTGAGTTAATGAAGGCGTTCCATGCTCTCGGATGAGTAGGTAGAGAGTGAAGTGGTAGAGTCGTAATTTTGATCAAACTCGAAACAAATACGGAAAAGCTTCCGTGACATAGTTAACAACGTGACACGAGTTCCCTAATGCCCATTGATATTCAAAATGAAGATTATGGATTTGATTGAAAATCGGTATTTAAGTAGATATGATTGATAATATGAGGTGACAAGTGAATAAGTGTACCACGCAACGAGATATAAGTCGTGATGACAGATCTACCGTAGTAACAGTAGAAAGAGCTGAATAAAATTCCCTAACAATAGAAACATTAATTCTTCATGCTTAACAAATTTTCTCCATCCTTGATTCTGAATTAAATCCCTTCCGAACTGATCAATTTTTTCAAAATTGATACCCCTTTCTACCAATATTGGAGAATTTGCAAACCTTGCACTCACCAATAAATTAACATTTGAAGCGCTAGACTCCGGGACAAAAACATCTACTGCCTCCGGATCGTATGAATTGACTGATGGTGATGATTGGTTTGACATTTTAGTTGAAACAGATGAAAAGAATTTTAACCAGATAGAAAGGTGAAAGTAAATGAGTGAATTTGCAATTTTTTCACTCTCAGCTTACTTTCTTTAAATGGACAAAATTGAGAGTATACGTGGCTGCATATTAGAACTCTCAACATGACTCAAAGAATTTTTTAACTCCCGGATCGGTCTGAAACTCACCGGACCGGTCCGGCTTTTAAGATATTTTTACCGTGTACATGAGTTGTAAAATTCAAGTTCGCTTTGTTTATCTAAATAGACTTCAAGCTATTTTAGAAGCTATAAAGGTACTTTAAATATTATTTCAACGATACGGATAAAACGACACATGAATTATATATTTTAAAAACGACATACGAAAATATTTTTTTGTTCTTAGATTTTTGATAAAATATTTAAATACTATTAAAAGTGATTAAATTTACTACTACGACATAAAATGATTATGAAAAGCGAAAACTATTAAATTAGCAAACTTAGTATTTAAAATGCAGAAAATAAAATAAGCAGATAGAAAATGTTTAAAACTAACAAAGTTGTACTGTAAATCAAATAATGTCAACATCATCATCCTCAATTTGGATAAACTGGATCATTCAAACTTGGAACCGATGACGTGGCGGCCGTGGAAACGTAGTCGTGGTCCGAATCGGGTAGCCGAGACCCATCGAACTCATATTCGCCGTCATCCTTGCAAAATCCGAAAATCCTCCCGGCTAGATGTAATGACACCCGAGAAACTGTAAAAAGACACCACGACCACTAGGCGGCTTCAAAAGGATTTGGCATATGATGAAAGCTCGAGATGGTGGAATAGGTGCTATCCATTCAGTAAAGTATATGGGTTAGATTGATGTGAGGCGGATAGGCTTTTATCGAAAAAGAAGGATTAAGATGCATCCGCCGTGTCTCAACATCCCTACGTAAATCATCACTCCATCTTGCCTACTCGCCAAAGAAGCAGAGCCATATTAGCTCGTCCTCGGGCTACATCGAAACTAAGGATTGAAACATATCATATGTAATGGTGTTTGGGAGAGAAGATGCTGTTGATCGGAAAAGATGAAAATCTGAAACAGGTGGAGGCGGTGTGAGGTGCACTACGCCTAACTATCGAGTCTATCGAACCCTCCGGAGACCTCCTCAGACTAGGGCCTATCAGGGACTCATCTGCCATAGTTAACTTATCGTTAGATAGGAAAGGAACTCCTGATCTACGACATAAATCCGAAATAAAGCCAGGAAAGTACATGTGACTTCCTGCCTTGGCAGTAACAATAAACTCGAAAACCCTTCTATA
Organism: Gentiana macrophylla; assembly: GCA_026214975.1. Taxonomy (NCBI): domain Eukaryota; kingdom Viridiplantae; phylum Streptophyta; class Magnoliopsida; order Gentianales; family Gentianaceae; genus Gentiana; species Gentiana macrophylla. Next base: position 86,230,153 of record CM047815.1, read on the forward strand.
CATAATTTTCCCCACATCCACCTTAATATCATGAATCATCGCCCAAGTAATGCATAAATCTTCTTTACCAAAGGCGGTGTGTTTGGTAGTGGGATAGAGTATGGCTCGAAACCTTTTAATTGCCTCGAGATCTCTAAAACACTTCCCATAATTAAATCTGTTGTCCACCCACTCTCTTTGAAAGCATCAAATTCCTCCGAGCTACAGAGGCAATCTGCTCATACATAGCAGGATCATCTAATCTATAAATGACTCTATAATCCTCTTCATCTCGAAAAACTTCTACCCCTAAAACAGCATTTATAAGTTCCGGACTAAAAGAAACATGTCTAGACCTAAGGGGAATAGACTCTATCATACTACCCTCAGTGGGTGTCAAAGTAGACAGAACTGCATAAAACTCTGCCACTAAGGTAGTATTGATCTCTCCTCATCCTCTGAAATTTGCAAAATCCAACCATTGGCGTCTCGCAAAAATACGCCTAACTTCCTCTCCTAAGTCATCAAAATCTAAGCCTCTTTCCAAAACAACTCCACATTTACTATAGATATTCCTATAAGCATTCTTAGCTTGAGGTGAAGTCAGTATGTGACAAAACTAATGATTCTTCTTCCGGTGTTAAATCTTTAAGACCTACGTGGTACTTCTATTGGAATATTAGGCTTTCTTTTCTTAGAGATTTTTCGACTAGATGAGGCCATTCTACGAATTTTGGAATAATAATAAAACAACAAAACAACAACAACAACAACACAAATAAAATGTCACAACACACTTAAAAATCAAAATAGTTGAAAATAAATCTAAAAATTATAAAGATTATGAAATTGATAACTAAAGTAAACAAATTATACCTTATAGTGAACAAAACAGTGAAAAGTGGCCGGAAAAGTCGTATAAGCCACCGGGATGAAATGGAGCTTGTGTTCGATCTTTTTCAAATTTTTCACTTGTGTTGAAGAGAGGAGAGTAAAGGAGGAAGAATGTATGTAATGGTTTAGTGTAATTTGTATTTTGAAGAGAAAAAGAAAATTTTTGGGGGTGGAAGTGGTGCTGCGGCTGCTCTGAAAAAGAAAAGAGGAGAAATGAAGAAGAAGAAAAGATCCCGTCCTTTTAGGTTAACTCGAACCCGGATCGGTCCGGTGTAAGGGCCGGATCGGTCCGTGTGTAATTTTATGATTTTTGAATTTTTTTATTTTTTGGATTTTGATATAAAACTTATAAAACTCAATAAAAACTTAATAAAAATAGAAAATAAAATTTATAAATTTTATAATCTTTTTCTTAAAATTTATAAAATCTTTATAAAACTTATTTAAAAGTTTATAAAAATTCAATAAATTTATATTAATTCTTATAAAATATCTAAAAACTTAAAAAAAACTTTTTATAAAACTTTTTATAAAACTCATCAGGTTATATGATATGTTTCAATCCTTAGTTTCAGATGTAGCCCGAGGACAGGCTAATATGGCTCTGTTTGCTGAGCAGAGTAGGCAGTGGAGTGATGATTTACGTAGAGGATGTTGAGACATGAAAGCGGATGCATCTTAATCCTTTCTTTCGATAAAACTGCCTATCCGCCCTGTCAATCTAACCCATATACTTTACCAGAATGGATAGCACCTATTCCACCATCTCAGAGCTTTCATCATATGCCAAATCCTTTTGGAAGCCAGTCTAGTGGTCAGGGTGTCTTTTATACTGAGTTCTCGGAGATGTCATTACATCTAGCCGGGAGGATTTTTGATTTTGCAAGGATGACGGCGAATATGAGTTCGATGGGTCTCGGCTTGATTCGATTCGGACCACGACTACGTTTCCACTGCCAGTTACGTCATCGGTTCCAAGTTTGAATGATCCAGTTTATCCAGCTGAGGATGATGATGTTGACATTATTTGATTTCGTACAACTTTGTTAGTTTTAAACATTTTCTATCTGTTTATTTTATTTTCTGCATTTTACTAAGTTTGCTAATAGTTTTTCGTTTTTCATAATCATTTTATGTCGTAGTAGTAAATTTAATCACTTTTAATAGTATTTAAATATTTTATCAAAAATCTAAGAACAAAAAAAAATATTTAAGTATGTCGTTTTTAAAATATATAATTCATGTGTCGTTTATCCGTGATCGTTGAAATAATATTTAAAAAGTACCTTTATAGCTTCTAAAATAGCTTGAAGTCTATTTAGATAAACAAAGCGAACTTGAATTTTACAACCTGCATACGGTAAAAATATCTTAAAGCCGGACGGTCCGGTGAGTTTCGAGACCGATCCGGGAGTTAAAAAATTGCTTTGAGTCATGTTGAGAGTTCTAATATGCAGCCACGTATACTCTCAATTTTGTCCATTTAAAGAAAGTAAGCTGAGAGTGAAAAAATTGCAAATTCACTCATTTACTTTCACCTTTCTATCTGTTAAAATTCTTTTCATCTGTTTCAACTAAAATGTCAAACCAATCATCACCATCAGTCAATTCATACGATCCGGAGGCAGTAGATGTTTTTGTCCCGGAGTCTAGCGCTTCAAATGTTAATTTATTGGTGAGTGCAAGGTTTGCAAATTCTCCAATATTGGTAGAAAAGGGTATCAATTTTGAAAAAAATTGATCGATTCTGGAAGGATTTAATTGAGAATCAAGGATGGAGAAAATTTGTTAAGCATCCTCGAGGAAGAATTAATGTTTCTATTGTTAGGGAATTTTATTCAGCTCTTTCTACTGTTACTACGGTAGATCCGTCACAACTAGTATCCGTCCGTGGTACACTTATTCACTTTTCACCTCATATTATCAATCATATCTACGAAATACCGATTTTCAATCAAATCCATAATCTTCATTTTGAATATCAATGGGCATTAGGGAACTCGTGTCATCACGTTGTTAACTATGTCTGGAAGCTTTCCGTATTTGTTTCGTGAGTTTGATCAAAATTACGACTCTACCACTTCAAATTCTACCTACTCATCTCGAGAGCATGGAACGCTTCATTAACTCACGAGTCTATCCGACTAGTGACTTTTGCGTGGGTTAGTGATAGTGAGATACTTTTATTATTTGCATTGATAAGCGGAGCTCATGGACCTGGGAATTTTGATTTTTAAGGCGGCGATAAACTTTGCGGTGAGAGCGATATAATAATGGAAGGCCGATGCCTTTTGCCTGGTTGATTTCAAGATTATGTGTTCATTTGAATGAAGTCCACGAACTTATCTCGACGACGAGATATATCCGTCTCGTGATTATCGTAGAGGATTGCTACCGGTAGAAAATCCGGGTTGTTCGTCAACTATTTAAGATAGTTGTTGTGGGTAGTTGTTTAAGTTTGTTTAAGGTTGGTTTGCTTTAATAAGTTAGAGTTGATTAAGGTTAGTAAGTTAGTTAGTAAGTTTGTTTTATTTTGAATTTTTTAGTGTGTAATAGTTTCTTTTTGTTTAATATATATGTTGTTTGTTTTTAATATATGCGTGTTATCGATGTTTATAACGATCATCTATAATTTTAATTTAATTTTCGAACCTACTTTTTCATACTCATTGAACATCGGGACGATGCCACTTCGTAAGTGGGGAGTAGAGTTAGGTTTGAAAATTTCATTAAAATTTTGAAAAAATAATAATTTTTTTATAAAATATAACCTTTTCATATAAATTAGTACTTTAATTACTTATTTCTTAGTTTTAATTTTCTTGAATGATTTAAGTTAGTTAATATATGAATAAAAATGATATAATTTGAGAAGATTAATTTTGATTTAGTAAAATATATTAGATATATTATGAATATGTTTTATATCTTTTATAAGATTTTTAAGATTTTAAGTATGTATAACTAAATAATTTTTGTCAAATATTTCTTTTATGGAATTATTCAAGTAATTTTATATTTATAAATAAATTTTTAGATAATTTTCTTTTTAAGATAAATTATGAATGTGGAATCAAAATTAGGAATGATGATTTTTGGACACCACAAAATATAACTATAAGCCCAAATAAGCCTCACATGAATAAAATTTCAATTTTGACCCCACCTCGAGTTTTTAAAGAGTGATCAAGACTTCACTCAATTTAGCCATTTTGATTAACTAAGAAATTTCCGACCATAGCTTGTTTTGGTCTACATTTCTTTGACATCCTTCGAGTTTATGCGTCTTATGAGAGGAGATGATGACAAAAGAGTTAAGAGTTGAGAAAAATGGTATATCTTGAGATTGGAATGAGTTGAGATATGTTAGTGTCTATGAAAAATTTATATTAGAACAAAGCACCATTTTTACACGTAATTAATCAAATATCGTGTATCTTCCCTATCTTTGATCGACAATATAAAAATAAAATATATCGGGTAGTAGCTACCAATGATTTGAGTGCGATAGAGGTGTTATCTAGAAACGTCTATATCACTTTATGAGGTATAAAGCTCCCGATAAAATTCGAATCATAAGATCTCAAGAATAATTACGGGTTTAAGGAAACCGGACTCGTAATTTTAGATCGAAAGAGTAGTCTCCGATCAATCTTGATGAAGCAATGCTTGTAAAATTTGATTATTTTCTACACACACTCACGCTTTAGTTCTTAATATTAATATAAAAAAAAAAAAAGAAGAGAGAAAATCTGAAAAATAGTTGGAATAAAAGGATGTTACTAATCGGAATTTTTGATCAAGAATGTGAGAGCGTGAGACGCATTTAACTTGCATCTTTCTCTTTTGATTTTTTTCTATCTTTTCGATTAACCAATGTCCTATCCTAATATATTAAGCCAATGTGTCTTCTATCGACTTAGTTAATGATTCCGAAATTGTAATAATCGAGATAGAAAGTATTTCTAATATTTTATTTATATTTCAATTATTACATGCATGTTTCCATCTAATTCATATTTGATACTTAATTTATTTAAGTTATATAAACTTTATCTCTTATTAAATTCTATAAAATTTATAACTTATATGTTTATAATATTGATTGATATATATTACTTTTGAAATTTTAATTTGATCAATTATATTATATGTTATTTATATATTACGCTTATTTTCTTCGAGACGATCAAAAGCTAAGTAGGGAGTAATTTGATGTATTATTTTTATATGATTGAATTTACGTGATTTTATTATGTTTTATCGACAAATTCTATATAAAATATATGAAATTATGATATAATTAGTATAAAGTATTAATCTTTATAAGTTTAGTATAGTTAGTAATAAAAGTTAGTATTTATAGTAAAAGTTGTAGTTTTGTACAGGTTTTTAGTAACCGGAGGTGTTGTGTCTATTTTACGGGTATTTTGTGTTTATTTCATTGCAGAATCCTAAGATGAACTAAAATCCCGAGTAGAGATACTTGTTGAAGTCAATTCAAGTCATTGGAAGGAAGTTATAAAGCGTCATCGATATAAATGGTCAAGGAATAATTGTTTCTTAATCCGAGAGCGACTACGTATTAGGAATGGCTCGTTAAAAGACATTTTACGGGAAAATGTTCTTCATGAAAGTTGAAGATCTTCATATAAGCTTTCTAATGCACTTTGAATCATGAAGATTGAAGGTCTACAACTCAAATGGTGATCAAGTGGTCATTTGACTTCAATTGGTAAAAATACGAGAAAAAAGACACGTAAAACAAGTGGATTATCAAGAATACATTTTCGAAGAAGTGGTCTTCATGGAAGTTGTAGATCATTGAAGAGCTTTTCAATGAATCTTGAATTATGTCATTTGGAGTTCGAATAATAAGTTATGAATTTTATAAGAAGATTATGATTATATATATATTTATATATAATTATAAAATCATAATTTACCTAACCGCCACATGGGAGTAATGATGAGGCGATTAGAGTCATGATTACACGGACCGATCCGGCAAGTTTTCAGGACGGTCCGGGAAGGAAGAAAATCTATAAAAGGGAGCAAGAGAGAGACTCATTTGGAGGTGTACCAATATATATATACAATATTCTATATATATTTCTCCTCCTCTTTCTCTTTTTCTTTTCTTTTCTTTAGTTTGTAAATAGGCCTTATGCCAAAATAAATTAGTAGTAGTAGTATCGTAGTAATGCTCAGGAAATTCTCGAAAGTTAGGTATTCTTTGAAATCGTTGTAATGTCCGGAAAAAGAGCGATTTACAAAGTCATTGATTATAATCGGGTAATTTCTATAATAATTATGTTTATGTTTGTTATTTTCTTCTTTTTATAATGTTATTAGGCTAGATCTAATAACTAGCCAAAGTTATGTAATCATATTATTTCGATCTTTTCAATAATGGAATCTTTGTTAAAATAAAAGTGACTAAAATTGAGTTAAAATGAATTTTTCTATTTCGCTACGTAAAGATAACATATTCGGAATAGCGTAATCAATCATGATGAATACCACATATAACTTGATGATGACCCGACCAGAGAAGTTAGGATATGAGTAAAAATAGAAAAACCGGAGAGGTAAAAATGGCGTCGATTAACGGAATCCTATTTCCTACCGAAGCGATTTGTCCTAGTAAAACAAATCTTATTAATTTTGTACTCGAGATCTTAATAATGTTAAAATCACAGCTTAATTGAAACTACATCGTTTGTATTAAATCGATCCGCTTGACAATCGGAGCCTCTTGAATAACATCGCCATCGACAAATGGAATCACCTCTTTTATCCAGGGTAGATTTGTGCTGTACTGTTTTGACTAACTAAGTTTAGCATGGGGCGATTGTGGACCTTGGATGATGACTTTTGACATATGACAATTTCATATACGCTCGTGTGAGGAGGAATTGTTGACATTAGTGAGTACACCGTTTCATTTACTCAATTGGACCTAATAAAAGGAAGATCGAACACATTCTATTAATTGAAAAGATTGAATAAATTGATTATATATACTTTGGCTAGTCTAGTCTATAAACTATATATTGGTATCTATATATTTATATATATATATATTTTACTATTTATGTACATCTATATATATTTATATATCTATATATATTATATTAGAATAACTTTTAAATTACGCATTTATTTTATGTTAGTTAGAGTAGTAATGTAATCATGTTATAAAATTGCGGTTTAGATCGAGTTAATAGCGACTCTTTGGTGTTTAACCACACTAAAAAGAATTACCACTTTTCCTCGAGGATTATTTTGACTCACCACTTTATCACTACAATATGACCGGTACACTTTGCCGGTTAGGATCCGTATAGCCTAGGTAATGTCCGTCGACTTTACGGCGCCCGTTTCAAGGTTAGGTTTAGTCATCGACTTTCTGTGGCGCCGTTTCAAGGTTAGGTTTAGGTCCATCGCCTTTTCGGCGCCGTTGCGGGGACATTACCTAGGCTATACGGATCCTAACCGGCAGTGTACCGGGTCAAATTGTAGTGATAAAGTGGTGAGTCGTGTCGAAATCCTCGAGAAAAAGTGGTAATTCTTTTTAGTGTGGTTAAACACCAAAGAGCGCTTATTAACTCGATCTAAACCGCAATTTTATAACACAGATTACTACTACTCTAACCAACATAAAATAAATGCGTAATTTAAAAGTTATTCTAATATAATATATATAGATATATAAATATATATAGATGTACATAAATAATAAAAATATATATATATATATATATAAATATATAGATACCAATATATAGTTTATAGACTAGACTAGCCAAAGTATATATAATCAATTTATTCAATCTTTTCAATTAATAGAATGTGTTCGATCTTCCTTTTATTAGGTCCAATTGAGTAAATGAAACGGTGTACTCTAATGTCAACAATTCCTCCTCACACGAAGCGTATGAAATTGTCATATGTCAAAAGTCATCGACCCAAGGTCCACAATCGCCCCATGCTAAACTTAGTTAGTCAAGTCAAAAAGCGAGTACAAATCTACCCCGGATAAAAGAGGTGATTCCATTTGTCGATGGCGATGTTATTCAAGAGGCTCCGGTTGTCGTCGAGCGGATCGATTTAATACAAACGATGTAGTTTCAATTAAACTGTGATTTTAACATTATTAATATCTCCGAGTACAAATTTTAATAAGATTTGTTTTACTAGGACAATCGCCTCGGTAGGAAATAAGATTCCGTTAATCGACGCCATTTTTACCCTCCGTTTTTCTATTTTTACTCATATCATGACTTCTGCGGTGAAGACATCATCAGGTTATATGTGGTATTCATCATGATTGATTACTTCATTCGAATATGTTATCTTTGCGTGAGCGAAATAGAAAAAGATTCATTTTAACTCAATTTTAATCACTTTTATTTTAACAAAGCATTCCATTATTGAAAAGATCGAAATAATATGATTACATAACTTTGGCTAGTTATTAGATCTAGCCTAATAACATTATAAAAAAGAAGAAAATAACAAACATAAACATAATTATTATAGAAATTACCCGATTACAATGGCGACTCGTAAATCGCCTTTTTCCGGACATTACAACGATTTCAAAGAACAATTCTAACTTTCGAGAATTTCGAGCATTACTAACGATACTACTACTACTAATTTATTTTGGCATAAGGCCTATTTACAAACTAAAGAAAAGAAAAGAAAGAGAGAAAGAGGAGGAGAGAATATATATAGAATATTGTATATATATATTGGTACACCTCCAAATGAGTTCTCTCTCGCTAGCCCCTTTATAGATTTTTCTTCTTCCCGGACCGATCTCAAAACTTGCCGGATCGGTCCGTAATCATGACTCTAACTGCTTCATCATTACTCCCATGTGAGCGGTTAGGGTAATTATGATTTTATAATTATATATAAATATATATATAATCATAATCTTCTTATAAAATTCATAACTTATTATTACGAACTCCAAATGACATAATTCAAGATTCATTGAAAAGCTCTTGAATGATCTACAACTTCCATGAAGACCACTTCTTCCAGAAAATGTATTCTTGATAATCCACTTGTTTTACGTGTCTTTTTTTCGTATTTTTACCAATTGAAGTCAAATGACCACTTGATCACCATTTGAGTTGTAGACCTCCAATCTTCATGATTCAAAGTGCATTAGAAAGCTTATATGAAGATCTTCAACTTTCATGAAGAACATTTTCCCGAGAAAATGTCTTTTAACGAGCCATTCCTAATACGTGTCGTTCTAGGGATTAAGAAACAATTATTCCCTTGACCATTTATATCGATGACGCTATAACTTCCTTCCAATGACTTGAATTGACTTCAACAAGTATCTCTACTCGGGATTTTAGTTCATCTTAGGATTCTGCACAAAATACCCGTGTAAAATAGACACAATATTCCGGTTACTAAAAACTGGTACAAAAACTACAACTTTTTACTATAAATACTAACTTTTACTACTAACTATACTAAACTTATAAAGATTAATACTTTATACTAATTATATCATAATTTCATATATTTTATATAGAATTTGTCGATAAAACATAATAAAATCACGTAAATTCAATCATATAAAAATAATACATAAGTAATTAGCAGAGATGTGGTGTTTGATGAACTAAACACTTGGAATTGGGAAGCAAACAATGCTCAGTTCCATCCTCTTCAAAATCTGATAGATGAAGAACCTAGTGAGGATCTGCCACAAGTTCAGCGGACTCAAAACTCAGTAGACACAGTTCAGCGGACTCAAGACTCAGTAGACTCAGTTCAGCGGACTCAAGACTCCGTTCAGCAGACACAAGACACTGCTGAAGACTCAGCAGAACCAAATCATGAAGCAGAAGCTGAGGGTTCAGCAGCCCGGCCTCAAAGAAACAGAAAAAGGCCAGGCTGGATGACAAATTTTGAGGTAACAGGTTTACCACATACAGAGGAGTCTACCTATTATGCTCTATTTGCTAGTGATGATCCAATCACTTATGAGGAGGCAACAAAAGACAACAAATTAAGGCATGCTATGGATGAATAAATCATGGCCATTGAAAGGAATCAGACTTGGAACCTCACAGATCTACCAAAAGGACATAAAACTATTGGTGTCAAGTGGATCTACAAGACAAAGCTGAATGAAGATGGTAAAGTCAGCAAGTTCAAGGCCAGACTAGTGGCCAAATGGTACAAGCAAGAATATGAGATTGATTACAATGAAGTGTTTTCCCCAGTAGCAAGGATGGAAACTATCAGACTTGTACTATCCTTGGCTGCTCAAAATCATTGGAAATTACATCAAATGGATGTGAAGTTAGCATTCTTGAATGGTCAGTTGCAAGAAGAAGTATATGTGGATCAGCCACAGGGTTATGTGAAGAATGGAGCAGAAAACAAAGTGTATAGGCTTAACAAAGCCTTATATGAACTCATTGTATTGATTCTTATTTTGTGAAGGCAGGTTTCACAAGGTCCCCATATAAACCTACCTTGTATGTGAAAGTTAACAACAAGGGAAAGATTCTGATTGCTTGTTTGTATGTGGATGATCTTATCTTTACCAGCAGTGAACTCAGCATGATAACAGAGTTCAAAGAGGCAATGAAGACCAAATTTAGCATGACAGATATGGGACTAATGCAATATTTCTTAGGCATTGAGGTTCAGCAGACTAAATCAGGGATATATGTTTCTCAAAAGAAGTATGTGACTGAAATACTCAGCATGTTTGAAATGAAGGATATCAACCCAACACTCACACCCTGTGAAGCAGGTGTGAAACTCAGCAAGGAAGGGATAGGTGGAAAGGTGAATCCCACCTTATACAAACAGATGATAGGGTGCCTTCTATATTTGACAGCAACAAGACCAGGCATCATGTTGTTGGAATAGTGTCCTAAACCCAATCGGGTTGGACCGGATCCGATCGGGTTGGATCATTTCTACTATTTCTTTATGTTTATACATATATTAAATGGCTTTTATGTTGTCATATATATGTTCATTTAAGGAACCAATTATGAATTGTTATATGATAACGTCCTTAGTATTAAACTGTGATAGAGAAACCATGATAGGCAATTATGGTTGATGAGATCTCTAATCACTTTAATAAGTTTGATACTTAAATGTCTCTAGACTGATGTACTATTAAACAGGACATTGATAGTATAAACAAACTAGCACGTATTAGATGTCTTCTGTCTTTAAGGGCAGGGATAGATCTCGTCTATCGAAGTGTAGAGACACTTGGACCGTATGCGTGGGCGTGTATTAGAGAATAAATGACGTTAGATGGCCCCCTTACACGGATAAGTGTCACCTTATGTGACGGTTGTGTAATTATCCTTAAGACCGAGTCTTCATGGCATCACGGTGTGGATTGTCATGCTTTGACACTATTGAGGTTTCCACAACCACGGGCGATCATGCGGTAGTGATTGTGTATGATATTGAAGCACGCGGAGTATACATGATTGGTAAATGCGGGAATCGCGTATCCTATGATTGGGATCGAATATCCGAAATGGCCTTCTTATAAGGAATGTCTTACTCTCGTGAATCTTTGCAAAGTGGGAGTAAAGCGAGTTACTTGAGAGAGCATGATATCAGATTATAAGATACGGTCGTTAATGTTTGACACTCAACGTCGACCGTATGGATATTATTATAAGCGATAAGATTGTAAGTTACACGGTGGCTGTTTCACATGAAAGGTAGTAGTCATTGCATTTGACTCTTCCGATGATTGGGGGTCACGGTGTGTTTAGGACGCTATTCCGTGATCGTTAGGTATGAAGGGCATTTTCATAATTTGCACTTTGTGTCTACGGCCAACATATTCGAAGCCTATCGGGTCACACACATGAACATCTAGCGGATTAAAATGTGGTTATAGATGATAACCAAATAAGGAAAGTTTATCTCGAGACTATAAAGGTTATAGTGGTAAATTAATATGGTGGTATTTATTTATTATGAATAAATTAAATACAAGATATTAATAATATTATATTAATTAAAGAATGTTCCGGATGCCAAATCTTTGGGATATGGGGCGGCACTTTCAATGTGTATAAGATACACTTGGATTGTGCAATTTAATTAATGGTATTACCATATATTAATATTAGATATTAATATTTATAAATATGTACATACATGCGTGGTTTGCACATATGATGTGCATGTGCACACTTGTTTCCAAAGTATATATATTATATAGATTTATTTGTGTAATATATATGTGATATATACACATGTGTAAATTGATTTATGGTAATATAATAACAATAAAGATAGTCAATATAAGATATTGACAATATCTTGGAAATATTCAATATGAGATATTGACAATATCCTAGATTTATTTAATATGAGATATTATAATAAATGAGATAAATCAATCAAATATATTTTCCTTATTTTATTGGAAAAGATTTTCTTCTTCTCTACTCTACTAGGGGGCGCCCCATACACTATAAATATAGTGTGGGTGTCAAGCTCTTTTGTACAACACAATTCCAAGAACTAATAGTTCTTGTGTAAAATAGAGAACATCCTGTAGAGAGTTGGAGAGAGGGGAAAAGGGCCGGTCTAGCAACCGGAGTTTTCCAATAGCAATCCATGATGGGATTCCGGCGGGCTGTTCGTGTGGACTAGCGGTAGAGGCCGAACACTTAGGCGGCTCTATGCAGAACTACTCTCCTTAAACGGTCAAAGCATCGATCTTATAGATCAACCAAGGTAACCACCGTCTACTGCTTATTTGTTTATTGCTTAAACGAAGTCGATCCTGGTTAAAAGGAAATGAAATTTTAAATTCCGCTGCGTTCCCGCGTAGATTTCCTAACACATGTATGCTGTAAGTGTGGCAAGCAAATACATGGAGTCACCATCAGCAGATCACTTAAACTATGTGAAGAGGATCCTGAGATACTTAAATTGAACCATCAATCTTGGCATCAAGTATGGTTCAATAAGGAAGGCTCAGCTGACTGGATATTCTGACAGTGATTATGAGAAGATATTGATGCAGGAAGAGTACTTCTGGTTTTGTGTTTATGTTTGGAACAAGTGCTATCAGCTGGTCTTCAAAGAAGCAACCAATAGTCACTCTGTCCACAACCGAAGCAGAGTTTGTTGCAGCAGCACATGGTGCATGTCAAATGATCTGGTTAAGAAGACTGCTGGAAGTTCTAAGGCAAGTTTAGCAGACTGGGAACATTTTGTACTGTGATACAACTATACTATTAAGTTATCCAGGAATCCAGTGTTACACAACAGAAGCAATCACATTGATGTGAAATACCATTTTCAGAGAGATTTATGTGAAGAAGCAATCATTGAGTTGTTGTATTGCAGAAGTGAAGATCAGTTGGCTGATATTATGACTAAAGGACTCAAGAAGGATAAATTTCTGAAGCTTAGAGACAAGCTGGGAATGTGTGAAGTAATCAGAACAGACAACTCAGATTAAGGAAGGAATGTTAGAAGAATATGTTAATTAATTAAGTTTTATTACCTAAGGCTATGTCAGCCATGTTATTTTCTATTTTCGCAGGTTTCCCATTACTAGAGTAGTTGTTGTTGGTTAAAGTCTTGATATCATGTTTCTTACTTTTTAGGAAGTGGCTTAGTGATTAGTTTTCTACTACTTGTATTTATATGCTTGTTCTATCAATGAAATTATCAAGTTTTCCCAAAAACTATCTCTTCCATAAAAGTTATCACCAGAATGCTTGAAATATCATGAATCATCATCATCATCATCATCATCATCTATAATACTATACACATCTGTCCCACAAAAATTGCCCACTTTTTGTGGTGCACACAGATTGAGAAAATAATTAATTTGTTGTATTTTAAACACTAATGGACATATATACCCCTATTTTATAATAAATGTTTGTTTTGGAATATGAAAAGTGTATACAAAAATTAAATGGTGATAGAAGTATGTTTGAAAAAGATGCATTAAATGATCATTGATTTTCTAAATGAACAATTTTTATGGGACGATTCATTTTCAGAAAGTAAACACTTTTTGTGGGACGGAGGTAATATCGTTTAAGTTACTACATCCGTTCCACAATATAAATCATCCTAAGATTTTTCATTCAGATAAAGAAAGTGGTTGAATGCCATTAATTTGAAGGTTAATGTTTAAAATACCCCTTGACTATCATTAATATAGTTGTTAAGTAGTGAAAAATTGTTGAATTCATAATAAATTAGGCATAAGATAGAGAAATGACAATAAATATTGAATTGGTAACGTAAAATGACTTATATTGTGAGACAAAGCAAAAAATGTAGGATGACTTATATTTTGGATGTAGTATTATATTTGCTTAGTTGTATCAACCCGAACCATAGACTAGGGTAAAATGATAATAGATCGCTTGCCAAATGCTCAACTCATGATCAATTAAACACATAAACCTCACATGACAATTGTATCATACATACATAGCAAAAGAAATAAAAACAAAATGCGCATAAATCGAAATAAAGCAATAAATACACATTTGACTAGACTCATAATTGAAAGTATGTAACAACAATCACTGAACACACAGAAGCCTACCGCAATGCCGGAAAGCAGAGCCGGTGGGTGGTGGTTTTGTCTGGGCAGTGTCTCACGTTTCAGAATTAACAACTGACATGAATACATCCAAAAATTCTCTATATCCCAAAATAAAAGCACAACCCCACTTCCACTAGCGAAGGGTTACAAGCTAAAACGACTCGATCCACTATCACAAAGCTAAAAGCTAGAAATAACTATTGGAATAACCGTCAACATAGGGGCGCAACCCAGAAATTAAGTAGCGAGACAAAAATTAAAGACAACTGTGATCAAGTGGTGAAATGGAAAGAAACATCTTATAATCATGATCTCAAGGAGGCATAGTAATAAGGATCCTTTACAAGCTCTTTCCATATCTCATCAGGCTCAAACATCATTTTCCTATAAGTGTGAGCACAACAGCCCAGTAAAGAAAATATAATTAAAAAGGGAACCATAGGAGTATGTGGGAAATACACATAGTTCTTTCTTGATAACTTTAAAGTAAGTTGACTACAATATGTATACCGTAATTATAATGCAATATGAAAATAAATGGAATATGAAAATTACTATATTGTGAGAGTTTCTGTTTGTACTTAGCCATTCTATAGCAGCACGCCTTCTTCCATGTCATCTTTGTGTTAGCATAAGCTGAGCTCGTTTGTCCTTTCAAAGAATAGATCTACCCTTGGCAAAGGTACGCCTATTCAGCTGGTACGACTGCTTCACACCCATAAGTCAAGGCAAAAGATGATTCCTTAGTAAACGTAGATAGAGTTATTCGATATGCCCACAAGATGTTTGTCAGATGATCTACTTGGTTTTGGCCTAGTCTTTAGACCCATTTTTATAGTTCGATTAGCTTGCTCGACCTGCTCATTTGCCTGTGGGTGTCATACCGACATGAAGTGCTGCTGAATCTTCAGATCAGAACACCATTCACGTATTGTTCTATCTACGAACTACGTGCCATTGTCCGAGATGAGAACTACTCTGAGCCAATTTAACGTTGTGTGTTTTAAAGTCATTTTCCCCAAAACTACCAGAAATTCCTACTTGGTTCATCTATACGAGGTCCATTTACACGCATTACAACTTGATTTTGACCCGGACGATTATCAACATTGTCAACCACCATTTTTTTCTAGATAAAATATCTTTGAAGCAACCCCTCAAAATAAAATGATCTCTCAAAATCCGGATCTCTAATGTATGATTTCTCACTATTATTTTCAAATATGGGTTGGGACTATGCCAAAATTAGAGTCCCGGCCAAATGCATGCTACTATGATAAAATCGGAGCTTGTGACGTTAAAAATGATTGCATCATTTTTTTCAAACATAATTCTACTACTCTTTTTTTTCCGCAACAGATCGAAAGATTACAAAAGGAAGGCAAGAGTAGGCAAAACTACCAGCGCATTGGATTTTCCTAGAGAGTTTCGAAACCAAAAAAAGAGAGTCTATCATCAGCTAATAATGTTTGGGACCTGGGTTTAAACAAACTATTTACATTATGAAAAAAGCCAAGCATAAAGATAATATCATCTACAAAGGTTCTGCTATCGCATGGGACGCAGTACGCACCCTTGATGCCATCAGTAAGCATTTCGCAGTCGGAGATTATGCAAAAATTATCCCAGCCACTCATCTGACATTCGAGAATGATCCACCGGACCGCAAAACCTTCAGCCGCAAAAGGAGAAATGATGGGACCACCAGGAGCAGACCATGCTTCAACATGATGGTTGTTGCTGTCCCAAATTGCAGCTCCTAACCCGCAAGCCTGCTTTTTTTCCAGGAAGCATCAAAATCACTTCTGGCAAAGACTAATGCAAGAATATTTAAGTTCCCAGAAAGCATTGACAGCAAAAAACAAAATATCACAGGAATTTCAACGCAAATTTTCAAAAATAATATTACATCTAGCCTTCCAAAGATGCCAAAAAAATTTAAACAAATACGATCTGAGAGCTGATGAAAATGGGGAGCTTTAGAAACGCTCTTTCACGAGACTAAGCAGGAGCCATAAGCTCCATGAAGGCTAAATTACAATTTTGGTCCTCTAACTAGACACGTTTTTCGATTTTGGTCCTGGTTTTTCTCCGGCGACAATTTTAGTCCTGTAAGTGGTCTTTTTTTTTTTGCAAAAATAGTCCTAAACGCCGGAAAGACCACTTACAGGACTAAAATTGGTCTTTTCCGGCGACAATTTTAGTCCTGTAAGTGGTCTTTCCGGCATTCAGGACCATTTTTGCAAAGAAAAACCACTTACAGGCTAAAATTGTCGCCGGAGAAAAACCTGGACCAAAATCGAAAAACGTGTCTAGTTAGAGGACCAAAATTGTAATTTAGCCACTCCATGAAGGTCAAACCAATAAAGTCCAGACAGTTTCCAGACTTCATTTGCAACGGGACCAGACCCCATTGCCAATGCGATGCGATACCTGCGTTTAAGAATTGAAGCAGGAGTAAAGCTTGCTTGAAGATTCTCCACATAAAATATTTTTATTTTGTAGGGAGGGCAAGCATCCAGAGCCTTTTCCAGAATCCTTCACAAGTAACTGAAGAAGAACCACTAGTTTAGGATTATAGCCATTGGGAGCTATAAGGACAACATAAGCTGCTTTAACAGTGAAATCATCTTTGGAAGTGAGATTGCAGCCTAGACTGTCTTTGACATTTATGATACTATGGGGTATAGTGAGGATGTTATTAATGTCAACTCGCCAGAAAAACCTCTCAAACTTAGACTTGTCCCAGATGTGATTAGTGATAAAGTCTCTCACAGAGAGGTTGTTTCCGTTTGGTGGTGGTGGGGGGGGGGGGGGTGGGGAGTGATGGGCTTGCAAGCCGGATTGCCAGGAATCCTTGGAGATTTCCATGGGTTAATGTCTGCTCCAAATCCCACTGAGAAAACGGTGTTTCTCCTGGTAAAATCTTGGGCAGAAAGAAAGCTTCTCCAGACGAAAATAAATGTTTCCTTTTGGAGTGGCCTCCAAGATGGAACAATTAGGAAAATATCTCCCCTTAAGAACTTTGGAAATTAGGAGATTCAGGAATTTGAGGATCCTCCAAAAGGATTTGGCTAACATGGAAGAAATAGCAGCTTCTAGGTCTTTAAAACCAAAACCCTAATTTATTTTGGATTTACAAATCTCTTTCCAAGAAACCCAGTGAATCCCTTTCCAATCCTTGTCAAGATCCCTCCACCAAAAGTTAGAAATGAGAGAATTAATCTCTCTAATAGTAGATTTGGAAAGTTTGATACAAGACATCAAGTAGTTGGGAATAGAGGTAAGTTGGGAATAGAGGTAAGAGCGGTAGTAAGCATAGTGGCTTTGCCCTCTTGACTCAGAGTCTTAACCTACCAGTTACAAATTTTAGCTCTGATATTGTCAGCAACATATTTGAACATTTTCCTTTTAGATCTGCCAATGACGAAAGGAAGCCCAAGATATTTGGAGTGGTGGGCTTCCTGAATCGCATTGAAGGTGTTAAGGATATATACTCTTTGTCATCAACAAGAGTGTTGTTGCTAAAGAAGATGACAGATTTCTCAACATTAATTAATCTTTTGCCTGAACATAGATTTATAAATAATATCCATAGAGGACTTGGCAGTAATATTATAGAAGATCACAGAGTCATCTGCAAAGAATAGGTGGTTAATGCTAGAACTCTACTTAGCTATCTTGACTCCTGGGCTGGTATGCTACCCATAATTTCAGTCTGGTTTAGAAGATGGCTAAGGCCTTGGGCAAAAATGATCCCCTTGCCTTATGCCTCTTGAAGGTTTAAACATACATTTCCTTTCACCAATCACAATAAAGAGAGATAAATGATCACCGTTCCACAGCTTAATTGCCAAGAAGAATCTTCCTCCTTCTCTGGGCGCGCATAACTGTTTGGGATCAACATCAGAATCTCTTAGGATTATTATGCATGGTCTTCTTCCTGCTGTTTGTTTTCCTGCATTTCATTCTACGTATAATCGACATCAGTATAATCGAATTTGAGCTTAAATTCTACGTACAAAAGATTGAATAACATACTGATGCATCGAATGTAAATATGCGCTTACTATTCTATTAAAACCAGTTGGTGTTAGCTATTATATTTTCTTATAAATTAAGAGTGTGAGCAATCTTTCTCAACAATACGTTATAATGTCTTTAACAATAAATGAAAATAATTAGTAAAACAATATTTTCTAATTCCTTAAACTAAATAGTTTACTATTTTTATCACTCGTGTTTTTTTATTTATTATGTCGTACCGAACATAGGGCTAAATTCCAAATTTAGTTATGTAACTTGACACGTTTTTCGATTTTGGCCCTGGTTTTTCTCCGGCGACAATTTTAGTCCTGTAAGTGATATTTTTTTTGCAAAAATAGTCCTGAATGCCGGAAAACGCTGACTGGACAACTTTTCCGGCCAAAAAAATTGTCATGTCATCCGAAATTGACACATCAGCCTTCCACGTCAGCTTTTTCTTGCAAAGAAACAAAGGGATTCGAACCCACAACCTAAGGCTAAAAATCCTTAGCCTTGACCATCTAAGCTACAACAATATTTGTTGTTTAACAGACAACATATTAAATAAGGACACATTCAGTTTAAACATATTATAGAAAATCTAATGATACAAACAGTTTATTTTCTTATAAAGTATAGATATGTGTTACATGTTGTGATATATTTATTGAATGTTTATTTTAAGTAATATGGAAGGTTCTTAATTTTTTATTGTTCTTTTTTTTATTATGTTTTTTCGTAAATATACAACATATTCTTGTCATGTCATGTTCTTCATTTCTTCAAACTCTTTTTCATAGTCACAAAATTGAATAATTAATTAATTAACAAATGAAACGTTAAAATGAATGTATTAATTTTAATTATTTTCATGAACACAAAAGCAAAGTCCTTGACAAAAGGAAATATTAATTTTTCTGATTATAGCTAACGATACTGTTACGATCAGTCTGAAACAACAATTAACTATAATATGATGTAACACTAAAACATTGAATGATATTACATTTCATCAAAAGTATATAGTACCATTGTCACATAAAATATCATGATTCGGTGTGTCAGAATGTTTCATTAAATTACGAGATGTTGACATGTCACATAACATATGTCAAAGTGGTTGTAACAGTAATATTATTCAGAAATTTGAGCATAACCACCTTAATCAACAAATTAAAGGGAAAAAAAGCAAATATTAAGTCGAATGCATTTTACAATATATATATTATACATAAAAAACAATAAAAAATTTAAAACCTCTCATATTACTTAAAATAAACAATCAATAAACGTATCACCACGTGTAACAAATACTATATATACTTTAAAAAAAAATAAAACTGTTTGTATCATACTATCATTAGATTCTCTATAATATTTTTATATTGAATGTGTAGTTAGGTAATATGTTGTCTCTTACACAACAAGTATTGTTGTAGCTCAGATGGCCAAGTGTTAAAATATTTAGTCTTAGATTGTTGTTTTGAATCTTTTTAGAAGCAACATTTTATTTGTTTGAAAAAAAACGCTGACATGGAAAGTGTGTTGACGTGGAAGGCTGACAAGTCAATTTCGGACGACGTGGCATTTTTTTTTTATTTCTTTAAAAAAAACGCTGACATGGAAAGTGTGTTGACGTGGAAGGCTGACATGTCAATTTCGGATGACGTGGCATTTTTTTTGGCCGGAAAAGTTGTCCAGTCAGCGTTTTCCGGCGTTCAGTACTATTTTTGCAAAAAAAGACCACTTACAAGACTAAAATTGTCATCGGAGAAAAATCAGGATCAAAATCGAAAAACGTGTCTAGTTAGATGACCAAAATTGTAATTTAGCCCCGAACATAGTATCCCAAATTCCCAATCCATACTATGTGCAGTATAATAGTATATACTAATAACTTTATTGAATAAAAGTAAATTCATTAAAATTTTGAGATGGGTCTTACGATGTTTGACGACCGGAACAGTGAAAATTTAAAATGCCACCAGATGTCTTTCATGGATTCAAAACCAAATGAATTTCCTCAAATGGATGAATACATCTTATTTTGTTTAAACATTTTCTTAGTACACAAAATGAAAATTAGATAAAGTATTAGCATCCCATATGCTCCAAATACCAAAACCAGCAGTACAATAACCATTCGATTCCCATCAAATCATAGTGATTATGGTTTGGGAAACTTGCAAAAACATGCCATAACAGGCAATTATTTGAAAAAAACTATGCCTCGCGAGTAAATATTTGTAGGCATAAGCTCCAAAAGCATTTCGTGACAATTCCGCAGCTAAACCGTGGCGATCTGCAGCAAATGCGTCACGAAATGATTTTAAAGCATATGCCTCGATCGTATGTTATCTTTTGAGGCTAATTTTCAAATAAGTGCCTTCTTAGGCATTTTTTCCCCCAAGTTTTCCGATGGTTTCTTGATCAATCGAAGGATTTACGTTTGAGTAGTATAAATCCGGCAAGAACATCAGACACCGCAATAGTAGCATACTCTTGCTCAAGTTTCTTTGTGTACAAATCAAAAAGTGGATCAATAATATGGTATCCAAAATGTGCTCCAATCGGTCCCTCCATAACAGCCCACACAAGTTTTGAAAGTTGCACTTCAGGAAGTTGATTTTCAGATGTTAGTGGCTTCCATGGTAGAAGCTCCATTCTTTCAATGGTGAAGTATCCATTTCTTTCCACAATGTTTTCAATCTCTTCAAGGGAGGGGTGGTAAACCGGTATGTTAAAGGAATCTATATCTTCTTCATGGACTAATCCCTGAAAATTTGAAAAGAAAATTAAACCCCTGAGTAAGAGGTGGACTCTGTAGGCACGACCCGGACCGAACTCTGGATTAATCAGTTGGTTACGGATACAGGGGCTTTAAGAAAAAAAAAAAAATAAATAAATAAAAGGAGTATTTAGAACTAGCTAGTTTTACCTTGTTAAATAACTCAATGAGGCAGGTCCCCAAGAAATGGTAGTTCATATTGAAGGCAACTTGTGAATGAGGAACTCCATTAGAGCGAGCTGGAATCATAATGGCAGCAAGTCCTTCAGAAACAACCTCATGAGCTCTAGCCTCCAAGAAACAATCCAAATCTTGAGCAAACTGCTTGGCGTATGCCTTCGCCACCTCGTCTTTCACGTGTGAATAATATATATTCCCTTTGTTCCAGCTAGAGGAGCCCTCATCCATAACCTCTTCAGGCACCCGAGAAAGCCATTGGAGAGAAAACGAAGAGTGCAGAAAATGAATGGAACCAGTTGGGAAAAGCCGGCCATAGAACGAACCAGGGACTCCGGAAGCATAGTACTCTCTGTTGTTGATCGGAGGAAGATATTTGAAGAGGGTGTTGAAATCATTCGTGGGAATGTCGTTAAAGAATACTTGGAATTCAAGGGGGTTTGTGGAAAGAATATATTTTTTCACAGTTTCTATTATCTCTTCTACTATGAAGATTGTATTTGGTCCAACAGCACATCCCAGATCAGCAATGCAAAAGGTTTTTGCACACAATTTTTCCAACTGCATATTCTTGGAAATCGCCTCATGGATCAGGAACTTGGCACTGTCATTCGCGCTTTTCTGCATTTATTTATTTATTTATCAGTCAACAAAATGGTACGTAAGAAAAAAAAAAAAAATAGTAGGGTTGTTGCAGAAGGATTGAAGATTGATTAACCTGAACACTGGAATCCTTATCATAGTTCAAAGTGGGATGATATACACTGGACCTCGTCGTGTATTGCTCTTCATTAGAATTGTTTTTGGCTTCACTTTCCATTAAACTTCTATTTTCTTTGGAGAAAGTGTGTATAACAAAGTTCTTGCAACTTAATTCGTTCCTCTTGTAAACTTCTGCTAATCTCATATATATATCAGTGGTTTTATGGTGGACCAGGATTACCATGTCACACTTGTCCACCAATTAAAATCCTTATAAGAAGGGTAAAAATATAAATTAATGGCATTTATATTTTACACGGTGGGTCCTTGTGTGTTTTGTTGATTTCCTATTGGACCTGGATCACAAAGTCATACTTGGTCCAGGACCATAATAAAATTTCCGTGTATATATATATATATTATTAGTATTATATAGGTACATTTTGTATTTATTTGTATTTATATAGTTCCGGAATAT
This sequence comes from Gentiana macrophylla, assembly GCA_026214975.1. Lineage (NCBI taxonomy): Eukaryota > Viridiplantae > Streptophyta > Magnoliopsida > Gentianales > Gentianaceae > Gentiana > Gentiana macrophylla. Next base: position 86,252,818 of record CM047815.1, read on the forward strand.
TCTATCCGTGTATATATATACTGCTGTACTGTAAACCTAATTCAATCAATGAAATATAACTTCCAATTCACCTATCATGGTATCAGAGCGTAGAGAATTCAATTCTCCCTTTCCAATTTTTTTTTCCAGCCGCATAACCCTATTTTTTTTTCCAGCATTTCGTTTTAATTCTTCTGCTTCCCGTCGTCTTCCCCTCCCCTCTTCTTTTCGGTTCAGTCTTCCACCGGTAACCATGTCCACTGCGGATTCAGCGTCCAACACCCCTCAATCCGGCACCACTCCACAGCAGTCTTCCTCCACCGTCCAATCCCAGCCCATCGTCGCTCTCAATCCTACCCTCCATGTTCCAATCAAGCTCACCAACTCCAACTATACCGCCTGGAAACTCCACCTCTCAACCCTCCTAGCCGGTTATGATATACTCGGATTCGTCAATGGCTCCACCGCTTGCCCACCCAAACTTGTCACCGTTGCTGGTGTCTCCTCCCCTAACCCGGATTATGCTATGTGGATTCGTCAGGATGCTTTGGTGAATAACGTAATTCTCGGATCAGTCTCGCCGGATCTCGTCACTATTATTCAGCATACTACCTCGGCTCAGGAAGCTTGGTATATCCTTGCTGATACATTTGGTAAGCAAAGTCATGGTCGAATTAAACAATTGAAACATCACCTTCGATCTATTACGAAAGGTAATTCCTCTGTATCTGCATATTTTATGTTTATTAAATCCAAAGCTGATAAGTTTGCCGCTCTCGATTCTGCTGTTGATCCGGAAGACCTAGTTGATCTTATTTTGCGAAATCTCGGACCTGAATATTCTGAATTGTCACGTGCAATTCAAGCTCGTGACTCATTGATTTTGCTTCCTGAACTGCATGAGAAATTACCCAACCATGAAGCTAGTCTTTTCCACCAACACGCAACATCTCATTCTCCGTGCTACACTGCATTTGCAGCCCATTACCCCCCTCGGCCACCCCCTCAACCGTGTCCCCCACTGCTATATCCCCCATCTCCACCTCCCTTTCCCTCCGAACGCCCTTCCCACCCTCCTAGACCTCTCCCCCAGCCCCCAGTTCCAGCCCCCTTTCCAAATCCGCAACCCAACTCTACCCGAGGTCTACGTCCTTATCAAGGCAAATGTCAATTGTGTGGGGTTTTTGGTCACTATGCTAAACGGTGTCCTACTTATCCGTTTTTTCAACAACTACCTCGTCCCCCGACCCCCAACCCAAACCCGATGTCTCCTCCACCTCCTCAGTCTTATCCGGATCAAGCTACGTCCTCTTGGTTACTCGACAGTGGAGCCTCGCACCACATGACTTATGATCTCAACCTCTTGTCATTGCATGATCCCTACACAGGTTTGGATAATATTATCATTGGTGATGGTTGTTCCCTTTCTATTAGTCATATTGGTTCCGCAAATCTTTCTTCATTTTTCTTCTCTAATGTTTTGTGCGTACCCCAGTTATCCCAAAATCTTTTATCTGTTTCGAAATTTTGTTCTGATAATTCAGTCTCAATTGAGTTCTTATCCGATTCCTTTTTGGTGAAGGATTCAAAGACTGGTCGATGCCTCCACCAGGGACAAGCTAAAGATGGTGTCTACACTTGGTCCCCTAGTCCATTGCTTGCTTTTTCCGCCAATAAGACAACCACCTCGACTTGGCATCGTTGCTGTGGTCATCCCGCTTTTCCGATTATTCAATTTTTAGTTAAAAACAATTATTTGGACTTATCGTCTGTTGTTCCTTCCCCTTGTGATGCTTGTTTAAGTAATAAAAGCCATAGGCTTCCTTTTACTGAATCTACTTTACAATCTTCCCGCCCCTTGGATATTTTTTTTCAATGTTTGGACTGCTCCTATTTACTCTGTTGACGGTTATAAGTACTACGTCATTTTTGTTGATCACTTTACGCGCTTTATTTGGCTTTAACCTCTCGTTCATAAATCTGATGTGTCCGCTATTTTTCTTAAATTTAAGCCTTATGCCGAAAAACTTCTTGATGCACCCATTAAAACACTTTACTCTAACAATGGCACTGAATACATTGCTTTACGTCCTTTTTTGTCCTCGCATGGAATTGCCCATCACACTTCCCCGCCTCACACTCTCCAACATAATGGTATTTCTGAATGGCGTCACTTACATATAGTTGAAACGGCCCTCACCCACCTTACCCATACGTCCATGCCTATCACCTACTGGTCCTATGCGGTCAACACTGCCGTATATTTAATCAACAGAATGCCCACCAAAACCCTGGCCATGATCTCTCCCCATGAAAAACTCTACTCCACTCCCCCTAACTATGATAAACTTCGTGTGTTTGGTTGTCTTTGTTACCCTTGGGTTAAGTCATACAATCAACATAAATTAGATTCCTCTTCCATACCGTGTGTTTTTCTTGGGTGTTCCCTCACCCAAAGCGCTTACCTGTGCTATGATCTCTCTGGGGCTCGTATGTATGTTTCTCGTGATGTTCGGTTTGTTGAGGATCTATTTCCCTTTGCCACCACTCCTCCTGATCCCGACCTTTCTTCTCTTGCCACTTTACTTTCGCCTGACATGTATTCGGATCTTCCCATCCCTCCTACCTCGCCTGTCTCACTCCCTCCACCCTCCACAGCTCCGTCCGCTCATTCCCCTCCCTCCCCTGAACCCGTCCCTTCCTCCGTCTCTTCCTCCTCCGCTGCCTCACCACCCTCGTCCCCTTCCCCACCGCCACCACCTTCTCATCCTATGGCTACTCGAGCTTGCAACCACATCTTTAAACCTCCCCACCTTCTTAACCTTACTGCCCAATTGGATTCTCAATTCTCTGATACTGAGCCCTCTACTGCTAAACAGGCCTTGAAAAGTTCTCATTGGCGCCTTGCGATGTCTAAGGAATTTGATGTGCTCATGCGCAATGGCACTTGGTCACTGGTCCCCCCTGCGTCTGATCTTAATGTAGTTGGTTGTAAGTGGGTCTTTCGAATTACACGCCACCCTGATGACTCCATCGATCGCTACAAAGCTCGTTTAGTGGCAAAAGGTTTTACTCAGCAGCCCGGTATTGATTATTTTGAGACATTTAGCCTTGTGGTGAAACCTACAACTGTCCGAATGGTTCTCAGTATTACGGTTTCTTTAGGTTGGTCTCTCCGCCAACTCGATGTCAACAACGCTTTCTTGCAGGGTTCCCTCACCGAGGATGTTTATATGACATAGCCTCCAGGCTTTGAGGACACGGATCGTCCCGCATACGTCTGCAAGCTTCATAAAGCTATTTATGGACTTAAGCAGGCGCCCCGGGCTTGGTATCATGAACTCCGGTCTTTTGTTCTCTCTATTGGTTTTGCGAATTCTACTGCAGACTCTTCTCTATTTATCGCTCGCACTTCATCTGGTATTACTATTTTGCTTGTCTACGCTGATGATATTATTATTACTGGCAACTCTCCCTCTCAGGTACAGTAGGTTATTGATTCTCTTGCTCAGCGGTTTTCTATCAAGGATCTTAGGCCCTTATCATATTCTTAGGTGTTGAGGTCACTCCTAATGCTCATGGTTTGTTGCTTACTCAAACGAAATATATTCATGAGCTTCTCTCTCGGGTCAACATGCAAGACTCCAAACCGGTCTCCACTCCGCTTCCTCCTGATGCCTTTACATCCAGTGACTTGGCGTCTCCCTCGCACTCAGATGTTACTCAGTATCGTCAGGTTCTGGGTGCTTTTCAATATCTTCTATTTACTCGGCCTGATATTGCTTATGCGGTCAACAAACTTTCTCAGTATATGCACTCGCCTTCAGATTATCACTGGTCTCTTGTTAAACGCATTCTTCGTTACCTGGCTGGTACATTGCATGAAGGTTTGCAGTTATTCTCTGCCTCCCCACTGGCGCTTCATGTCTTTTCTGATGCTGATTGGGGAGGAAACCAAGATGCCAGTTACTCATCGACCTCTGCTTATTTGGTTTTCCTTGGCAAAAATCTTCTTTCATGGAGTTCGAAAAAGCAGACGTCTGTTGCTCGTTCCTCGACTGAAGCCGAATATCATTCGGTTGCTGATACTGCCGCTGAGATTGCTTGGCTTACTTATCTCCTCTCCGATCTTGGCTTCTCTATTGATACTACTCCGGTAATTTTCTGCGACAATGTTGGTGCTACTCAATTATGTGCTAATCCTGTTTTTCACTCTCGTATGAAGCATGTTGCAATCGATTATCACTTTATCCGTGATCATGTTCAGCGTGGCCTGGTTCGTGTCTCACATGTCTCTAGTGCGGATCAACTCGCCGATGCTCTCACCAAGCCACTTTCTCGGCTTCCTTTTTCACACTTCAAGTCCAAGCTGGGTCTTCGGCTCCCTCGTCCCGCTTGAAGGGACGTATTAGGATTATATATGTACATTTTGTATTTATTTGTATTTATATAGTTCCGGAATATTCTATCCCTGTATATATATACTATTGTACTGTAAACCTAATTCAATGAATGAAAAATAATTTCCAATTCATCTATCATATATATATATATATATATATATATATATATATGTAATGTTTAAAAAGAAATACTAATAACACATACTAATAACACATGCCAGACAACAATAAAAACAAAATAAAGAAGAAGACGACGATGCTGGATCGTGCTAGGCCGGCGGTTTAGTATTTGGCCATTATCTTTTACCCGTACGTGACCCCAATTCGAAATGCTTTTTTTGAAGGCGAAGATATGGGAGCTCCTGTAGGTGGTTTTAGGCAGGTTACAATGCCAAAATCAGTCCCTTTCTGGGCTTCAAAGATTTTAGCAATACTTCAACAACACAAAAAAAAAAAAAGCATTTTCCTTGTTTTTAGTTTATGTTTTGAGTAACTATATATCTTTGGGATCCGTTTGTTTTTTTTTTTTCCCTAAAGGATGAAAGCTCTATTAAAATCAAAATAAACAAAGATTACAACACGGCCAAAGCCGTATTACAACGCGGCCTATTGCCGGACTAACAACGCCGATCAAGACTATCAAGACCGAAAGTCTCCGTGAGACAGACTTGATAAAAGGGGTGAAGAAGCCAATAGAGGCCGAGAGATTCCCTTCACCACAAAAACTAAAAACTAGAACAAACTGAACAAATTACACGACAGTCTAAAACACTATTAACAACAAAAAAGGGCAGAACTGAGACCATAAACCATGGAGGACGCTACGGGAGACCACCGCCACCGGCCGCCGCCTCCGGGCGGAGAGAGAAGCCCGTATGTTAAGATTAAGCGCTTACCAGTTCTCCTAAAAGCTATAGCTGTTAAGGAATGCGCTACTATATTTCTTATATCACTTTAACACTCTTCCAAGTGTGGGCTATAATAATTGCTGCCAGAATTAGCGGCCGGAGCAAACTAGCTCCAATAACAAAGAGGCCCAACACATGCATCCCGTGCACAATATAAATGGGGGAAATAATAATGTTTATAGCCAGGTTCGAACTCGAGACCTCTGGCTCTGATACCATGTTAAACACAAAACGATTGGGAAAAAGATGATCTATTATTCACAAACACCACATATTTATAGTACAATATCACCAAAACCCTAAAGTGTAACTTTACACATACACCCTTTTTACACATTTACATATATATATTCTCACAGTAACACAGAAAATAAAGTAGTAACAACCAATAAATTAAGTGTAGTTTCAGCAAAAAAATATATAATAACACACAGAAAAAGAATGTAGTTACAACCATAAACATGTAGTAACACCGAAAAATATTAGCCAGTCTAATATACGTAGTTACACACAAGAAAAATAATGTAGTTACAAGTAGTAAAGATTGGTATTGATTCTCGTTTTTCTAAATATAAATTCAATTTTTTTCACTCAAGATTATCCCCAAAACTACACTAGTGAATTGCAGGCTACTAAATATGATTCAATCTCATAATGTAAAAAAATGTAGTTAAGATTTGTATTGATTCTCTTAAGAAAAAAAAAAGATTTGCATTGATTCTTATCTTTTAAATATGATTCATCCCAATTTAACTTCTCATTTTTTCTAGTTTTTTAGATTTCTTTTCATAAATTTCAACAAAGATATATATAATTCTAATAGATGTTAATTTTAATAACTTAGTTTTTTTTTCAAAGTGGGGTAATGTGGCTATGATACTATTGCTAGATTTCAATGTCATAAAATGTATGATTTTTATAGTCGATGTGAGGTGGATCCAGAAAAAGGGGGGTTCTAGTTATAATCCAGAAACGATTCGTATATATATTTCACAGAAACGTGAAATCAAAGTAGGAGATAAAGTAGCTGGAAGACATTAGCCACAAATGCACTCTACAAGTTTTTCCTACGAGTGTATTTTGTTACATAATTAGTTTAATTGTTGTTTTAAAAAAAAAAGAGAATTAAAGGTTGACCTATTTTTCTAATTTTTTAATTTTTGTGTCCTTCTAGCAAACGAGCATATATGGACATTATGTCCATTTGAAAATGTCAAAAACTCGTAATAGTGAATATAAAATTTACAAAAATGATTTGTCGATGCTAACAAAAGTGAATATGAAATTCATATAAATGTCAGACATGTCAAATAGCATGTAGTTCTAGCTAAAAACGTGTAGCAAGACAGATAAAAATGATATAGTTATCAATCAACCAAATATATGTAGTACCAATCAACCAAATATATGTAGTTACAACAAAAAATAATGTAGTAATAAACATGTAGTAACACAGAAAATAAAGTAGTAACAACCAATAAATTAAATGTAGTTCCAGCAAAAAAATGTGTAGTAACACACGGAAAAAGAATGTAGTTACAACTATAAAAATGTAGTTACACCGAAAAATATTAGCCAGTCTAATATATGTAGTTACACATAAGAAAAATAATATAGTTACAAGTAGTAAAGATTGATATTGATTCTCATTTTTTTAAATATAAATTCAATTTTTTTCACTCAAGATTATCCCCAAAACTACACTAGATTCAATTTTTTTCACTCAAGATTATCCCCAAAACTACACTAGTGAATTGCAGGCTACTAAATATGATTCAATCTCATAATGTAAAAAAAAATGTAGTTAAGATTTGTATTGATTCTCTTAAGAAAAAAAAAGATTTGCATTGATTCTTATCTTTTAAATATGATTCTGATGCGTACAAATGGTATCGCCACCTTTGGATACCGGAAATAGCCTACCTGACCCATCGGACCAGATAAAGATCTGCTACCACGGCATCGGCGGTTAAAGCAAACCAAGTCGAGGTCGCTACTGTCGAACCCCGCCCAGAATGCTGCTGGACCAGGGGGCCGACCCGCGACCTTGGACAAAGGCCCTTAAGAGGCCGCACAAGACTTGAGGAGAAGCATCGAGGAGCAAGAGCAAGGCAGGACAACAAAGCCGGTGACCTATGCGATCCTAAGAGGTCGCCACCGAGATATTCTAACCACTTGCAATCCAGATATTTAGTTTACTTAGCTACTAAGTTTACTTAATCACTAAGCTGTCATATAACACATGCCCTTTACTTAGCTCCTAAGCTTCCTCCTCATATAAAAGGAAGGCTTGTGTAACCTGAAAGAGATATACACATTCAAATAGAAAGTAAGCCAAAGCTCTGCAGAAACACCATCTCTCATACTCTCCTCCTATCGCCGCCGTGCCCCACCGGCTACTACCCACATAATCATCAACAAATAAGCCAGATATCCATCAATTATACATCGCTGAGCCTCCGTGATGATTTCCACCTCATCAGTTGGCTCCGTTACCGGGAACTTCACGATAGTACGTTTGCAGTCTCTGGCGTGAAAATCGTCCAAAGGTGCTAGCATACAGCAGATCGAAGGAATATCACCTCCGTCGGTCCAAAGGATCTAGCCGTACCCTCTCGACTGCGTTCATTTCAAAGGAAAGGGAGGTAATCTTATCAGAAAAACCCCCAAACCGCCTTTGTTTTCTTCCTATAGTGAAGGAACTGTTAAAGGGTGACCTTATTTTTACCTCAATAGCATATACGCCGACTTACCAGAAAAACCCTCACTAGTATAAAGAACACTATTGAAAAAGAGCCACACATTTCTGGGGTCATTTGCGTTTAAATCATCACCACTTTCCCCCTGAAAACCACTTTCAGATGCCACATCACCCGATCTGCCACTATCCAAAAGATCTCTGATTTAAACCAACGAAAGTCAAAAAGAACTCCAAACCAAATCAGTTCACTGACTCAGCAATAGCAGGAAGCAAGGGACAACTGACACCCCAAACCCCTGCGAAGGGGGGCGCGCAGTATCAGGCTCGTGGAGAGGTTGTAGGTGAGACACTCGACTATCCTCCCGCCGATGGCGAAAGGTCGCAGAGAGGGGCCCTAGCCCCTAGCGACGCCCGGAATGTCATCAATCAAAAAACTAAATCGAAGGAGGCTGTCGCTGCTCTGGATGGGGCTCGCAAGGAGCCGGCCAGGTCACAGCAAAGCCGAAGGACTACCACAGAAGTGAGACCAGGTTTCCAGGAGGATCCTGAGGTCACGGAAATGAAGGAAAATGCGAGGTATGCTGAAACAATGTACCTCACCAACTCTTGCCTGGTGGCAAAGGGTCAAGCCCCAATGTTGATCCGACCTCCAAATCCTCCCAGAAATGAAATCGCCCCTGAGGCCCCAAACGAAGGTCGTCAGAGTCAAATCCAGGGGATTGAGGTTGAGGAAAGTGTTCACTCATCGGGTCGCAAAGGACAGAGGAAAGAAATCGCACAAGCCTCGATCCCACCTGGCCGCGATAATCAGAAAGGAAAGACGGTAGAGAGAGGATCAGCCTTTAAAAGGTTAGGTGAGAAGGGACAGGCCACGGCCTTAAGTAAATCTCGACCTTTCAGGAGAGAGAATTATCCCCTAGACAAGAGGAAAGAAACGCGCAGGACGCTCGCGTAATTATAAGGGAAAAAAGAGCCTGTCAAGAGGAATCGCAGGATCATACGGAATCGGAGCACAGGTTGGAGCGAGCCGATGCACAAATCTTGTCACGACCTAGGTTCGACCCCTTCTAGGCTGAGCAGATGGAGATAATGAAGAAAGAGCTCGCAGAGCTGAAAAGGTTGAGGCCTGCTGAAAAAGCCGCCCCGATCTCGGGGATCGATGTGCTCGCCAAAAGAATCACCGAAACACTGCCCACTAGGAAGGAAAATGTTAGCTACCCCAGTTATAATTATTACAACGGGAACTCTTGTCCAAATGACTGGCTCACCGCCTTCCAAGGCCGCATTACCTTAGCAACTCAAAATAAGTCCGCCTGGTGCATCGCCTTAGTCGGTAGCATGCAGGACATGGCTGCTTCCTGGGTTCGCGGGCTCCCTCGAGGTTCAGTTGAAAGTTGGGAAGATCTATCTGAAAAGTTTGTCAAGAAATTCGGGTCGGTGAGTAGGCCGAAGAAGACCGTGGAGGATCTTTATGAGGTTCGCATGGGAGGACATGAGTCCGGAAAAGAATATTATGAGCGGTTCATCAGAGTGTATGATCAGACTAGAAACATCCCCGACGATGCGGTCATAACGTGTTTCCTCACCGGGATCGCCAAAGGTCCGATGAAGACAGAATTTAACCTACGACCCCCCAAAGCGGGCCCTAGGGAAATGCTGGAAAGGGCCAGAATGATGGGAGTAAGTAAAGCACCGTCTTCGGGGAAAACAAAATCTAAACCGGAGCAGCATCCTTAGAAAGAGGATCGCGGAGACGATCGCAAGAAGGAAAAGGGCAGGGACGTGAATCATGATCATGAGCCCAAGCGACCGTATAAATTTAGCGAGGATAATTTCACGCCGCTCAACACGAAAGCATCCCAGATACTGTTTGAGATCCTCGAGCATTTTGATGAGAGGCGATCCCGACAGTCGTGATAAGTCGAAGTACTGTGACTATCATAATGATCACGGTCATGTTACTGATGAATGTTTCACCCTAAGGAGGGAAATAGAGAGGTTAATCCATGAAGGACCAACGACTAAGTATAAGCGCGAGGGAAACACCGGCCCCAACCAGGGGCGCCAACCCCGCATTTATCAAAAAGAGGTTCAAGTTATCCATGGGAACATCCCTAGCAACAGTCAACTAAAATCACAGATCCACCAGATCAACACGCGCGGTTTTGAAAAATAGATAGTGTTGGGGGAAAATGAGAAAGGAATCACGTTTACTAAAAGCGAGCTAACCACGGTCGACGGCCCTATGGAAATACCCCTCATTCTGAAAGTCGGGGTAAACGATAAGCATGACGTCAACAGTGTGATGGTCGACATAGGGGCTGGCCGCGACGTCATTTATTTCGACTGTTTAAAATGGATCAGATTCGGAGAAGCCAAATTAAAACCCTACCTCGGAGTGCTTGAGGGCTTTACCAACGATACAGTGTGGGTCAAAGGCACAATCGACCTCAACATCACTTTGGGCGACTATGAGCCCAGTCGAACTGAGGTAATCACTTTCTTAGTCATCGACCTCCCCTCATACTACAACATGATTTTGGGGATTCCGGCCATGAGAAAGTTTCAAATGGAGGCGTCTGTTCCACACCAACGGGTCAAATTCAATGTAGAAGACGAAATTGGGGTCGCCATTAGCCGACCTGGTTTTTTTTTGAGTATATGACCAAGAACAGGGCTGATTCCAAACGACCCAGAGTGGAGGGGTTCAATATGGCTGCGGACCAGATCGCCACAGTAAAAGAAGTCCCGAACGGGGCCGTAGAGGTTGAAACACTGCAAGTCCGAGATCAACCCGACTTCACGGCTAAAGACGAGTTAGTCGAGGTCATCATAAATAGCAGGTACCCTGATCAGAGGGTAAAGATAGGGTCGCAAACAACCGAGAAAGAAAGGGAGGGTCTGGTCGAGCTTTTGAAAGAAAACATGGACGCCTTCGCCTGGGAGGTAACCGATATGAGAGGTGTGGAGTCGGAGGTCGCATTACAATATCTAAGCGTCGACCCCAACTTCAGGCCGATCCAACAAAGAGCGCGTCAATTCTCCACAGAAAAGGAAGTCGCGATAAAAAGTGAAGTTGAAAGCAGCGTGCATAATCAAGGAGCTTCAGTACCCCACTCAATGAAGCTAAACCCCGCAAAATGCACTTTCGGGGTCCAGGCAGGAAAATTTTTGGGCTTCATGGTGAGTCAGAGAGGAATCGAAGCAAACCCTGAGAAAATTGAAGCTCTAATAAACATTAGCGAGCCGACAAGCGTCAAGGAGGTACAAAGGCTAAATGGAAGGATAACAGCCCTGGGAAGATTTATCTCAAAATCTGCCGAGAAAAGCCTACCCTTCTTCAAAATCCTAAAGGGAATTAAAACCTTCGCGTGGACAGGGGAGTGCTCGCAGGCCTTCAAAGAGCTCAAGGCCTACCTCTCAAGCCCGCCATTGTTAACCGGTCCGGCGGTCGGAGATGTTTTGCTTCTGTACTTAGCGGCCTCGGATAGGGCTGTCGCCACGGCACTTATCAAGGAGGAAGGCACCTCACAAAAGCCTGTCTATTATGTTTCTAAGGCTCTCAGCCCAGTAGAAAGTCGATATTTTAATATCGAAAAGTTAGCTTACTGCGTTGTCATAGCCGCCCGAAAATTAAGGGCTTACTTTTCATTGCATACCATCATAGTACTATCAGACGCACCATTGTGCCTAGTCCTCCACAGGCCGGACTTGTCAGGTCGCTTGTTGCGGTGGGCCATCGAGCTCACTGAATTCGACATCCGATATGAACCTCGAAAAGCTATTATAGCTCAGGCATTGCCCGACTTTATCGCAGAAACAAGCTTTAACGATGAGGCCGGGGAACATGCCCACACAAACATGGCCACGACAAAACGACAACCACAACAGACGAGCCCCAGCGGCCAAGTCACTGTTGGCGGCTCTACGTCGATGGCACTGCTAGCCATAAAGGATGCGGTGCAGGGATTATCCTATTAGAGCCAGGCACCTCGGAAGAAATTGAGAAGGCCCTAAGATTTGATTTCAATGCATCTAATAATCAAACAGAATATGAAGCAGTCATCGCTGGACTGAAGCTCGCCAGGGCCATGAAAGTCGAAAATCTGCAAGTATTTTGCGATTCACAGTTGGTAGTCAATCAGGTAACCGGATCTTTCGGCATCCATTGCGAAATCTTGCAAAAATATATTAATCTCGTCAAAAAACTCGAGAGCGACTTCAAATACTGCAAATTCACCAACATCCCTCGAGAGGAAAATCACAGAGCAGATTACCTGTGCAACTAACTAGCGACGACGAAATTAGCAATCCGTCGATAATGGTGGAACATCTGTCCGGACCCGCTATCGACAGGGTTGAGGTAATGGATTTCCAACCTACTAACCCATGTTGGATTGACATCATGAGGGCCTATATTGGCTCCGGAGAACTCCTCAATGATCCAAACGAGGCTAAATCCCTGGTCAGAAGAGCCAACAGATACACCATTTTAGACAACATTTTGTATCGGAGATCGTTCTCTAAACCTTTACTACGGTGCGTACAACCTGAGGAGGTTGACGGGGTCCTCGCAGAACTATACGAGGGGATGTGCGGCGGCCACCCGGCTAACCGCACTCTCGCTCAGAAAGTTTTATTGGCCGGGTACTATTGGCCGAAACTCGCAGAGGACGCCAAAGCATACGCTAAAGCGTGCGCCGTATGTCAGAAATTTGCAGATATTCCTAGACTACCATCAGTCGAGCAAAGCATCGTCATCAGCGCCTGGCCATTCGACATATGGGCAATCGACCTCATTGGACCGCTAAGGAGGGGTCGCTCCGGATGCGAGTACGTGGTGGTCGCCGTCGACTACTTCACCAAATGGATCGAGGCCAAAGCCTTGGTAAAAATCAACACCAAGGACATAATCTATTTTCTACTCGATCAAGTATGGACTAGATTTGGCGTCCCCAGAGTTATAGTATCAGATCACGGACCCCAATTCAGGGAAGAGTTCGACGCATTCTGCAGAGAAAATAACGTCAAACATTGGCAATCTTCAGTGTGCTATCCGCATGGAAATGGACAGGCCGAGAACGCCAACAAACAGGTACTAAGCGTGCTAAAAAAGAGTTTAGGTGAAAAGGCAGGCAATTGGCCAGATCACCTGCCAGCAGCCTTATGGGCGCTTAGAACATCGCGAAAAACAACTACTGGGGAAACTCCTTTCACTTTGACCTATGGATCAGAAGCTATGGCCCCGGTAGAAATGGCCCTACGAAGTCTAAGGGTCTCCCATTTCAGCAAAGTTGATAACCCGCTGACCCGGAAGCTCGACCTTGATTTAGCAGAGGAGCGGCAGATAGAGTCGTATGGCCGTTTGCTCAATTACAAACAGACGGCCAAACGCCACCACGACAGACACATTCGCAATCATCACTTCGCCGTGGGATATTATGTTTTGCGCAAAAGACAGGCCACGAAGCCAAGAAAGGAAAGCTATCAGAAAATTAGGAGGGCCCGGTACGGGTCGCTCGGATAGTCAAGATAGGGACTTACGTATTAAGTGACAATCATGGTCACGAATAGCAAGCAGAAGGAAAGCTTCATCCTCGCTGACAACCTCGAAATCTACGGACGGAAGAGCGCGTAAGTTGATAAATCTTTTCCACTCACGATTGCTGCGAGACAATTCAGACGCGGGGCCCAGGGCGTGAGACCGTTGATAATCTGGGAAGAGCTCGTGGATTGCCCGACGTAAACGAACATGTCTACTTGCCTCATCACCAAGGTTCCAGGCAACCTCATAATGAGCAAAAGGATCGATAGTAGGTATGCGAAGAACCTCATTGATAGCCTCTAGGGTAAAAGTGATCGAGACACCTCGAAGGGCCACACAACTAACAATTTCTTCGGAAGGAACCTCTGATAAGACGGAGTAAAATTCCCTTACCATCGTAAGGTTGAAAGGTGTCGGAGGTGGCGAGACAAAATCTAACCATCCGGAAAGCCGCACCCGGAGCAAAGAACCATCACCCTCAACTTTGCCCTCATTTAAACCCCTCTCCCTCGCAAGCCTAACCACATCAAATTAACGCCAGAAATGATCTTTGGCAGTAAGAGAGGCAGTAAGGAAAAAAGGGGAAACATCAGGTGTTGGACGGGCTTTCCACACTCGGACTGCACCACTCTCTCCAGATTGAAGAGACATGAATCTCACAACAAAGATTTGTTCAAAAGAGGAATGGAATAAATCCAGGTTTGCTCCTTCCTTTTATAGCAGAAGCAAGCAATATAAACGGCCACGATTGACAGGATCTGACGGCCAGCATCCATGCGGTTTTATCCAAAAATTTGAAATCCGGGGGCGCGTTTTACGTTTGACAGTTATCAGAGCGAGATTCTAGGCTATATTGACTGCGCATGCACCATTGGTCAAAGTATTGCCAATAACCTGTCCAATCAATTCATAGCCCTGGCCTTTTCAGCAACACGGCAGTCAAGAAAGGTTAAGTTCCGTCCAATCAGTTCAGCCTTTAAGTTTCTGGCAAACCACTATTCCGCCATAAACTTAGGGGGCCGCACTCTGAAAATTTCAAACATCAACAAATACGCAGCCTCGTCGGGAAAACTCCAGCGAGCCCATGGAGGAATTCTCAGCATAATCGCACCATAGGTCGTCTCAAACAAGCGGGCCGCATTCGAATTTTTCGGTCAATCATTTGCCACAAGTCCGCAGCGACCAAGGTTTTTACAAATAGGGACGGAAAATTGTTTTGCTCAAGCCCATCCAGGCCTCGCCCAAAACAAGGGGGCATAGGGAAATTTTAAATGCCCCATACGCGACGCAAGCGGGTACAAACTAGGTCGCTGATATCCTTGTTCCAAATAAAGAGGTCCAAAATTTCGATAAATATCTACAGATTCTTCGGGTTTATTATTTTAGTGAGCTACACAAACCTCGCCAAAATAAAGGGGGCCACACACGTACAAAAGATGCAGGAGAAAAATCAAAAGAAACAAGTGCAATGCATAAATCAGGGGCCAAAAATGGCCACAAGTCAAGTTCAAACAAGCCAAACACGGCCACAGAATCAATGCGGAAAATAAAAGCTAAAGTTATTACAATCATATCAAAAGAAAGCATCGCAATAGTTCAAAAACAGAAGCAAAAGTTGAATTATTACAAGATCGCAGGAAAAAGTTCCAACACAAGGGCATAAAATCATTAGGTCGAGCCGGGGGGAGTGTCAATGTACTCATCGCCTGGTTGATCATTCGCGCGTGAAGGAGTCTTCGAATAGCAAAGTTAATGGGGTTAAGCTGGAGTGAGATCCCATATCGCTCGCCACGCTCTATCTGCCAAGTTTGAATAGCGGCGATGTGATCCGCGGCATAAGGTATATCAGGGTGAAGGGCCAACAAGTCGGGATTTTGCTGGGACATGTTAACCCACCGGAGCATCTCCTCAAAGGTGATACTCTCTCTACCATGATAAGCCCATAGGCAGCGGGCGAGGTGGTTAAAACCCTGGTCAAAGCTCGCCTCCTGATAATCAAAAAACTCATCAGAACGCTTAAAGGCAGCAATGGCCGTAGGACCCGCCTCCTCAACAGCCTTATTTGCGGCAGCAAGTTGCTCCTTTAAACTCGCAATCTCCTATTGCGCGGCCGACAACCGTTCCGCAGATTTGCGAGCTTCATCCTTCAGAATTGACACTTTTGCTGTAGCTCAGCGTCCAGCTTAGCACTCTCAAGCATGGGCTTTATCAGTCGATCTAACTCGGTCAAAGCATCCGCGCTCTTATTCTAAGAAGCGACCCTGGCCTTATCCGAGGCCCCCAGAGCCGCAGTCACTTTCTTAAGCTTAGCCTTGCGCTTCTCAGCAGCATCTATAGCCTTGTTAATACGAGTTCCAAGCTGAAAAAGAAGAAAAATGTAAGCCAGACAGAAAAGCAAAGCTAGCAAAAATATGAGAATAAATAACTCACCATAGAGGCTGCGATCCCAAATTGGCCGGAAAGATCCTTGAGTTCAGCGACCTCATCTCTGGCATGGGTGTTAAGGGTGATTTTATACGATTTATAACGATATATTTTTGTTCTCGGTCAAATTATACGATTTTTAGCGATATATTTTATATCAATTTTCCCCATATTCTTATGTTTTTCATAGAAATCGAGCTTCATATTTAAATATTGAGCAAATGATATTTTTAATGAGTTAATTTCAAAATGTATCAAATTTAGTGCTTAAATGATGATTTATTATTATTTTGGAATTATATTACATTTTGGAATCATTCATTGTTTAATTAGGAGCTTACAAGTGTTAAAGATTGGAATGGACAAGTGTCATGGATAAGATCTTGGAGGGCAAGTCATGAATGATCTAGAATATCCAAGAGATAAGGTTTGTTACAAAGGATAAGGATGGGTTGTTAAGAGATAATGACAAAGATCAAATGCGCATAACTCGGCCTGAGTAGAAGCAAGGCGTTCCAAGCCCAGAACTGGCGTTCTGAGAACAGAACTGGCGTTCTGGGACACCAAACTGGAGTTCAAATGCTCAAACTGGCGTTCAGAATGTCTGCCACTGTTTTCCTATAAATATCAGCAGATCCCAAATCATTTAGGATTTCACAATTCAACTTACATTCATAATTTCTCCTCCACAACAAGGAGAGCAAAGACAGCTCACTCTTTTGGAGCTTGAGCAGCCGGTCACCCGAGCCTTGTGCTCGGGTGATCCGGTTAGATTAGGTGCTTTAATTTCGTTTCTTTTGCTATTCTTTGTCTTGATTTTTGGGAAGTGAGCATGTTCAAGCTTTTGAACCCTTTTCATCGTGTTTTTCTATTCTTTAATCTAAGTTTGTTTGTATGATCTTTATCTAAAGGTGTATCTTTTCTATGTTTATTTGTCATTGCAATGCATATCGAAAGATCGTTGCTTGTTGATGTTTAATTTGATGAGAGTCATGTTAAACCGTAGATCACCATGGAAAAGATGTGATTTTTTTTAACCTTGATATAACGAAAGTTGATAGGTTAATTATCTAGGTTATTAGATTGAAAGATCTTACACCTTGTTTTGTATGCGTCAATCTCTATAGATCGAAAGATGACGGGATTGATAGGCGAATTACTACGAAAGTAGGATTCATACCTTTGTGAGGTGAACCACATCTTTAGTTAATCAGCATAAGATAATCTTGGAGAGGAGATAGAGGGATTTGTTGGATATGATGATTTTGTTTGTTCAATTGTTTATCCACCATGATCATCTTCGTTTATTTATTTCGTTTTATAGATGGTAGTTTTATTTCGTTTTTATCACTCTTATCCTTCCTGGCTTTGGACTAATAATCCTCTGTCCAGTTTATTTTCCGCTTTAGTTTAGGTTTAGTAATAACTAGTAGTAACAATTGGAAAGATTAATAAAGTTAGATTCAACAACCCAATTCCCTGTGGATTGACCCCTTACTTATCTCGCTATACTAGCAACTACCCGGTATTTGGCCGGTTAGGAGTTAGTTTTGCATCTAAGTATGGGTTTATAAATTTTCTTTTGTTTAAATGATGCAAAATCCTCTCAACAAAAGTGGCGCCGTTGCCGGGAATCGGGTGTTTTGTTGGATCTACTTGAGTTAATTCTTCTATTTTGTTACGATTTATTTTTCTTTCAATAAAAGTAGCGTTAATTGAATTGAGAGTTTTTATTTTTGCCGTGTTTCGATAACCGTTGGAGTTAAGAATGTGCAAAAGTTTTTTACTCAATTTATGAAACGTGAATTATATGTTCTCCAATCTAATCCTGTGCTAAAATTTGATGGAAAGCTCTTTGTGTAGTGTGTATATGATGTATAGTTGGTTTTGGATTGATAATCATTGAGCTAGTGAAGGCGGTGTGTTTCTCTCGCATTTTGTCCAATTCGATGCTTGGACGGGCGCCCAAGCGTAGTGAACGCCCGCCCAGGTCACAACTCGCAGATGAACGCCGGTTGATGGTCAAACGGCCGTCTAGTGCCAAATTCCAGGAAACCGCCCGTTTGACATTCAGAACGCACGTTCAAAGGGTTGGACGGGCGTCCAACACTGCGTCCAGGTTCCAGAATTTCTCTTAACTTGATTTTTGATGCTTTATTTGATATGGATACTTTAGTTTGAGCTTCTGTGGCTAATTGTTGTTACGTAGATGATCTGAACTTGCATGTTTACATCGTTCCATCTACGGATCCATGTTAAATAATTGAATCTGATGGATAATATACTTGATTCATCTAGGCATGTTATAGTGACTGCCGGTTATCGTATGCTATAAATCGTTTTATTGTTATTTAGTAGCTAATGTCGGTTTCCGTATGCTACATACCACCGTGATGAATCTTTTAAGCTTTGAGACTTTCGTGTTTCCTTGTTAATTTTGTAATTCATATGGGTAGCTCTCGCCGGCTTTCCGTTGCTACCATCGCGTCATATGAGTTATATCTCATTTAAGTATAGCTAATTGTTGGTTTTCCATAATGCTATCACCTTTGATGAGTCTTAAGGCTGCGCCCACTTTGCATTGTAATGAACAAACCTTGCTCGTTTATCGTAACTTTGTCATTATTTGGTAGGCGTTTATTATATACATGTCGTGTTGCAAATGAGTGGGCTAGTTTTCTTTCTTTTATTTTCTTTTATTTTTGCATATCATTTAGTTGCATGTCATCTAGTTGAATTGTTTTTCTATTTTTCTTTTCTTGAGTGTAGTTAATCGCCGGTTTCCTTAATACTACCTCGTTTTTTTCGATTCGCACGGGCCGTAGTCACTTTGTAGAGTTGTCCTCCCAACTTGCTCATTTGAGCTCACAAGATTATTTTTATTAGATTGCATATCATGTAGATTGCATTGTAATACATTTTCATATAGTGCACCTAGCCCTACTATTTTGTAATATTCCATGTATCATTATTCTGTATGCACATGTTGGGCCTTATTTGTATTATAAGCTTCGTGGGTTTATTTGACGCTTAGATGTCCCGTGCTTTAAGCGTGCGGTGATTTTTCCATCGAGCAATTATACCATGTGCTTGTATTATTATTGTTGCTTGTGATCTTCCCGTATCCCCGAGATAACGCCATGTTTTTCAAGTGGTGCGGTACATTTATCGTTGGTTTGTCAAGCTATCTTTGGAAGTGAATCGGAGAGGAGTACTATGACATCTCGTGCCTCGGAAACGCGGGTCGATTATCTATCCTTCTTCACCAATCTTCGGATCATCACGTAAATCACCTAAGTTTCTTTAACCGTTCTTTAATTACGCACAAACATGAGGACATGTTGTAATTTAAGTGTGGGGAGGAATGGGTATCTACATTCATTTGCCATACTATTATATTTCTATGAAAAAGTGCTAAATTTTTCAAATTTTTGTTTTGTCCCAAGTGAACAAATGCATATCTTTATTTGAGTTTGTATATCATTGGTGCATTATTTTGCATATTTAGTAAATTTAGATGTTTCACCCAACACTATTTCACATGCCATAGTAGATGATGAGCTATAATTTAAAGCTATGCCCATTTGATTGGAGATTTTTGATGATTATCGCATGATTCTTTGCTTTCATATGAATTTTGAAAATTTTAATAGTTTGTATTTAGAACTAAAAGTATGTCATACTGTGAATATCTTGAAGTTTGAATGTGATAAGTGACACGTAACTATTGTTTTTTTTTGAAAAGTTGAGTTAATGAATGAATTAGTTGAGTATGTCGAAAGCTGGTTGATGATTGGAGTGAGATAGGGCATTATCTCGAAATGTCCTATACCACTATGATGACCAAAGCTCACGATACCGGAAAAGTCGCCTTATGATTTGAGTAGGTAGGGATTATCTCGAAATGTCCTATTCTACTATGAGGGCAATAGCTCATTCTGATGTGTGTTTAAATGAGAAATAATTAAATCAACTTAGATGAGAAGTGATATGAATTGAATATAAGACATAGTTATCGTATATCTTATCCCCAGTATAAACTGAAAGATATGTTTGTGGATTATCCTCTAAGTATGTCGGAAATATTTTAAATACTCCCTATTATTGTTTTTCGAATATGTATGTTTTGTGAGGTGCATGTTATAATCGTTTTATATTTCTAATTTAAATGGGATGTTAGCTAGTTTTGCTTGAATCAATTTCAAGTGTGGTTTTAGTGGAAATTTATTATGGCTATGCACACACACACCTGGGTGAACCTCTAAACGACTTGAATATGTTTTATATTTGCATAAATGTTTATACGTCTCGAGTCTTGATTTTGTTTTGTTTTGCTCGGGACGAGCAAAAAGCTAAGTGTGGGGGAGTTGTTCTCGGTCAAATTATACGATTTTTAACGATATATTTTATATCAATTTTCCCATATTCTTATGTTTTTCATAGAAATCGAGCTTCATATTTAAATATTGAGCAAATGATATTTTTAATGAGTTAATTTCAAAATGTATCAAATTTAGTGCTTAAATGATGATTTATTATTATTTTGGAATTATATTACATTTTGGAATCATTCATTGTTTAATTAGGAGCTTACAAGTGTTAAAGATTGGAATGGACAAGTGTCATGGATAAGATCTTGGAGGGCAAGTCATGAATGATCTAGAATATCCAAGAGATAAGGTTTGTTACAAAGGATAAGGATGGGTTGTTAAGAGATAATGACAAAGATCAAATGCGTACAACTCAAAGACAGAATCATGGCGTTCCAAGCCCGTGAATCGGCGTTTCTCCGAGAAGCAGAATCTGGCGCTCGGGACACCAAACTGGAGTTCAAATGCTCAAACTGGCGTTCAGAATGTCTGCCACTGTTTTCCTATAAATATCAGCAGATCCCAAATCATTTAGGATTTCACAATTCAACTTACATTCATAATTTCTCCTCCACAACAAGGAGAGCAGCAGCAGCCACTCTTTTGGAGCTTCAAGGCCGGTCACCCGAGCCTTGTGCTCGGGTGATCCGGGTTAGATTAGGTGCTTTAATTTCGTTTCTTTTTGCTATTGCTGTGCTGATTTTGGGGGCTGAGCATGTTCAAGCTTTTGAACCCTTTTCATCAGGTTTTTCTATTCTTTAATCTAAGTTTGTTTGTATGATCTTTATCTAAAGGTGTATCTTTTCTATGTTTATTTGTCATTGCAATGCATATCGAAAGATCGTTGCTTGTTGATGTTTAATTTGATGAGAGTCATGTTAAACCGTAGATCACCATGGAAAAGATGTGATTTTTTTAACCTTGATATAACGAAAGTTGATAGGTTAATTATCTAGGTTATTAGATTGAAAGATCTTACACCTTGTTTTGTATGCGTCAATCTCTATAGATCGAAAGATGACGGGATTGATAGGCGAATTACTACGAAAGTAGGATTCATACCTTTGTGAGGTGAACCACATCTTTAGTTAATCAGCATAAGATAATCTTGGAGAGGAGATAGAGGGATTTGTTGGATAGGATGATTTTGTTTGTTCAATTGTTTATCCACCATGATCATCTTCGTTTATTTATTTCGTTTTATAGATGGTAGTTTTATTTCGTTTTTATCACTCTTATCCTTCCTCAAGCTTTGGACTAATAATCCTCTCTGTCAGCTTTATTTTCCGCTTTAGTTTAGGTTTAGTAATAACTAGTAGTAACAATTGGAAAGATTAATAAAGTTAGATTCAACAACCCAATTCCCTGTGGATCGACCCCTTACTTATCTCGCTATACTAGCAACTACCCGGTATTTGGCCGGTTAGGAGTTAGTTTTGCATCTAAGTATGGGTTTATAAATTTTCTTTTGTTTAAATGATGCAAAATCCTCTCAACAATTTTATAATGATTTCCTCCATATTCGTATAATTTGCATAGAAATTAAGGGTTTAAAGGATTTATTGAGCAAATGAGTTTTAAAAGTCTTTAAGTGTAAACTTGAGCTAATTTCGTGATTTTATTGGTGATTATCTATGGTTTTACACTTTGCGTGTTCTTATGGTTTTGAAGGTACATTTACATGTCATGGAAAGGGATGAAAGGAGCTTAAAAGACGTTCAAGTGATGATTTGCATGGAAGGAAAGAGATAGAGATGAAGTTGGAATGAAGATCAAGATGAATTTGGAAGAAAAAGGGTCTGAACTAGCGTCCAGAATCCTGAACTAGCGTCGTGGTGGATGGGTGGCCCAAAGAGGTGGGTGGCGCCCAGAGAAAAAAGTTGATTCGAGAGAGTTTGACGCCGAGTGGACGGGCGTCTGAAGCAAGTCCAAGGTATCTTGGACGGGCATCCAACAAGCCGGACGGGCGTCCTTCGACCGACTTACAGCAGCCGACTTTATTTTCTATAAATATCAGCGCGTATTTCAACCCTAATCACACATTATTGAGACCTATTGATGCACAATCATTAGGAGAAAACCCTAGGCGGCCCCAGCCCCCTTAGGGGAGGCTAGGGTTGCGATTTTTCTTGTTTTTTTTCCATGTTTTCTTTCCTTTTGCTTTGTTGTGCTGAATGCTTGGAGGCTGAGCAATTGTTCAAACTATGTGAATCCGTTTCAGCAGGTTCTTTATTTTTCAATCTAGATTTGTTTTGTGAATTTGATTTAAGTTGTATCTTTTCCATGATTATTTGTTATGCAATCGATATCGAGAGATGAATTGTTATTGATGTTTACCGTATGACGAGAGTCGGTGTAAACCTTAGATCACCATAGGAAAGATGGGATTTTTAACCTTGACATAACGAGAGTTGATAGGTTAGATATCTAGGTTGCTAGATTGATAGATCTTACACCTTGTTTTGATAGCGTCAATCTTATATATCAAGAGATGAGAGGTTTAGGCGAATTATCTACGAGAGTAGAAATTCATACCTTTGATAGGTGAACCACAATTTTAGTTGACTCATCACAAGACAACTTTAGAGGGGAAATTAAGGGTTGCGGGATCGGTGGATAACAACTTGTTCGATTGTTTAATCACCATGATCATCGTTTTTATAGTTGTTTTTATTTTATAGTTTATAGTTTAGATTTCGTTTTCGCTTTTATCCTTCCTGGCTTTGGACTGACAATCCTCTGTCCAGTTTATTTTCCGTTTTAGTTTAGGTTTAGTAATAAATAGTAGTGACAATTTTAGAAGAATTAATAAGAACTAGATTAAACAACCTCGATTCCCTGAGATCGACTCCGGTATTAATCGCTATACTACGATCCCAATACCGGATTTATAAATTTATTACTTGTTGTTTTCATTAGATAAAATCCGAGACAATGGGCATCATCTTGAACTACGACGCGAGAAGTAATCCCTTTCCCAATCTCCATCTGAACGCCAGGCGGCGAATCCCAGGCAAGGCGCCCCAGAGGAATGACGTCGGCAATTGCCTCCCCGATTTGGCTCGCCTTCGACATGTCGAGACCTTGGATGAAATTAGCATCCAACCAAACAACCTCTTTCCCTTTATAGCCTCGGGGAAGGGTCCCTGAGGGCAACGCCCCCGTCTCCTCTGCGACCTCTTCAGCAATAACCTCTGGCCGCTCAGTGCCTTTGTCAGAAGGCCACTTGTCCAATCGATCAGAGCCTTTGTCAGCTCCGCCAGCAGGCTTGGCCTTCTCGGTTCTAGATCTCTTTTGGCCCTGAGGCTCTTTAAAAGGTACATCAGTCTGCGATCTTTTTTGGGCCCCACCGGCCTGGCTTGAGCTCGCACCTATAAGCGTCGCCGGTGGCTGATTGGGGTCATATGTCTCATCTACATCAGAAGCATCCACAGTACGTGGTACCTTCCTCAGGACCTGTTTTAGGGTCACCTGTCGAGCTTTGGCATTCTCATCAGCGAGCCTCTATCTTTGAGCCAGGCGTTCGTTAGCGTCCATACCTACAAAAGAATTCGTTAGAAACGGGTCCAAAGGGGAAACAAAACCATACAGCTTACAAAGTGATGAAATAAAAAATAGGAAAAATTACAAGGCGGTCTTCTTCTTGGGTCGCCTCCACATACAAGGCACTCGGAGGGAAAACATTTGCCCAAATGGCAATCTCCTATCCAATCAGGGTCGCATTCTTTCGGGGCTATGGCAACTAAGGCCTCCGCTCTACCTGGGCCCACTATCCCAGCCATATGCGCTAAGGGAAGAGCCACGTCAAGAAGATCAATCTAGGCCACATTTCTCAAAGAGGGCTCGACCCCGTCAGACTCTATAAGATTCAACAACCCTCTTACGAAACGACGCTCGGGGAGTAAAGGCTCACCAATTGAAAGAGTGGGTTTCCCTTTGCGTAGTGCGGCCTTGGGAAATGGCCAACCAACTTTAGATTCCACTTTAAGCACCTGCTCTTGCCATCTGTGGATTTTATGGGGTAGCAAGAAGAGCAAGCGAGGCATTTTGGTCCTCAGTGATATCTGCCCCGGAAGGCCCGTCGCGCAGAACAATTGGAACTGACCCAACAGGGTAAGGGTGGGTTCTCTCTTCATCGTCCGACACATAACGATGAAGGCCATAATCTGAATAACGGCCCCAATAGCAAAATCAGTGGGTAGAGCTCACATCAGCTCGTAAATCTTGACAAAAAAATGGATCAAAGAGGGGTCTGAGCCCCGCATAGAAGTGATCGAAGTGAAGGACCAGGGTATCGTCCGGACGACGGGCACAAACATAATCATCGCGATCTCCGGGTTTAAACTTATCTTCCTCCTTCGAATAATCAAATAAAGAAAACCTGTAGACTTTTGTATCAATCTTGTATCGGCGATGGAGAAGTTTGTTAAGGTCATCGCTGTCGCGAAGCATCACCCACTCCTCCTCGTGAGCCTTCTCATACGCGGCCAAAAGAGTAAACTCCCTTAACGCTTCCGGATTATTGGGTTTCGGGTTTTTTGCCTTCGCCGCCGCTTCACCAACAGTCATTGTTTTGGGGTCCCTTTTCTTTTTTGGTTTCTTTGGGAGCTCCCAGATAACTTTACGGGGTAAGGGCGCATTCTCATCCTCGCTCGATCCCATAAGCTCGTAAAGAGCGGCGTCCTCAATATGCGCCTCATCATGGGCAGCGGCACCACTAGAGCTGGGTTCGGCGGCCTGATCTTCAACATCAGACACCTCCCTTCCTCCGGCCTCACTAGTACTAGTCCCTTGAATGCGGGCCATCTCTTTACGACCTTTTTTACGTCGCGGCGCCGGGTCAGGGAACATAGCATCTAAACTAAAAGGGTCACCTCCTACTGGAGCAGCGGCCTCTCCTCCGGTTATCTCTTCAAGCAAGTCGTCCCCGACAGACACATCGGGGCTAGAAGGGTCATCCTCCCCTCCGTCCAATGCATAATCGTACGCCTCCTGATCCTCTTCGGAGTCGCCCCCTAAAGAATACTCTCCGTCGGACATCCTGCAAAAACAAGAGGAAAAGGTGGATCTTTCAGACCTGGTATAATAAGGATTAAGACAGGAAGGTGATCGCACCCATCTCGACGCCTTCCCCTCCATTTTTACAGGAGAAATGGAAAGCAATTGCAAACAAAGTAGAAGTACAGGTACGAATGAACACAGCAAAGGAGAATAAAACAGATGTGCTATAAAGAATCGAAATACGCGAAGGAAAATAAAGAAAGAGGCTAAGGAAAGAAGGATTTACCTGTTTCTGGGAAGAGGCTAAAGCGGACAGCCGGAAGAAAACGTCGGAATCCTCAAACTCGTGACCGGAATCTTCAAATCTTTGCCTGAAACCGCAAACTTGCTTCAACCACCACCAAATCCTCTTCAAAGCCTTCACCGGAAAACCCTTGCACGCTCAGTAATAAGCAAAGTTGCGAGAGGAAAAGTTGGAAGGGGAATGAAATAACGAAAAGTATGTAGGTTGGAATGATGAGAACCTTATATAGGCAGAGGGAATTTGATCGTACGGCTAGGGAGCCAACCATCTAACGTCCAGGTTTGCACGGCCTTTTCAGTTTTCGAAATTCAAAAACCGTCATCATTAAAGCACGGTCATCAATGCCCACGTAATTACTTACTCGGCCATTATCCGCCCACGTACTTGGGCAGTTACCAAGACAGCCTCAGTGCCCACGCACTTACAGTTACCAAGAGAGCTGACGCCAGCCACGATCTGACGGTTAAACTGCCCCACTAACCCATGGATGGATAGATCGCTTCGCCAAGAGCGGGGTCGCAAACAGACCCAAAGTTGCTTTGAGGCCGCTCGCTTTAAAAACCCGGTCCTAAGTGAACATGTCGTATCAGACGACGAGGTCGCAAACAGACCCAAAGTTGCTTCGAGGCTGCTCGCTTTAAAAGCAGACCCAAAGTTGCTTCGAGACCGCTCGCTTTAAAAGCACGGTCCTGAGTGAACAAGTCGCATCAGACGACGAGGTTGCAAACAGACCCAAAGTTGCTTTGAGGCCGCTTGCTTTAAAAACACGGTCCTAAGTGAACAAGTCGCATCAGACGATGAGGTCACCAATAAACGGTATAACCCTTGAGCTCACTGTACTCCACGCTTAACATTTTCCACGAAAAATGCTCAAGACACGGAGTAGGGGGCCATTGATGCGTACAAATGGTATCGCCACCTTTGGATGCCGGAAATAGCCTATCTAACCTATCGGACCAGA
The DNA here is from genome assembly GCA_026214975.1 of Gentiana macrophylla. Classification (NCBI taxonomy): domain Eukaryota; kingdom Viridiplantae; phylum Streptophyta; class Magnoliopsida; order Gentianales; family Gentianaceae; genus Gentiana; species Gentiana macrophylla. The sequence goes on from CM047815.1 coordinate 86,279,414, forward strand.
TAAAGATCCACTACCACGGCATCGGCGGTTAAAGCCAACCAAGTCGAGGTCGATACTGTCGAACCCCGCTCAGAATGCTGCTGGACCAGGGGGCCGACCCGCGACCTTGGACAAAGGCCCTTAAGAGGCCGCACAAGACTTGATGAGAAGCAACGAGGAGCAAGAGCAAGGCAGGACAACAAAGCCGGAGACCTATGCGATCCTATGAGGTCGCCACCGAGATATTCTACCCACTTGCAATCCAGATATTTAGTTTACTTAGCTACTAAGTTTACTTAATCACTAAGCTGTCATATAACACATGTCCTTTACTTAGCTCCTAAGCTTCCTCCTCCTATAAAAGGAAGGCTTGTGTAACCTGAAAGAGATATACCCATTCTAATAGAAAGCAGGCCAAAGCTCTGCAGAAACACCATCTCTCATACTCTCCTCCTATCGCCGCCGTGCCCCACCGGCTACTACCCACATAATCATCAACAAATAAGCCAGATATCCATTAATTATACACCACTGAGCCTCCGTGATGATTTCCACCTCATCAGATTCATTCCTCTCCCCCAAAATTAGCCACAAATGCACGCTACAAGTTTTTCCTACGAGGGTATTTTGGTACATAATTAGTTTAATTGTTGTTTTAAAATAAAAAAAGAGAATTAAAGGTTGACCTATTTTTCTAATTGTTGTGTCCTTCTAGCAAACGAGCATATATGGACATTATGTCCATTTGAAAATGTCAAAAACTCGTAATAGTGAATATAAAATTTACAAAAATGGATTTGTCAATGCTAACAAAAGTGAATATGAAATTCATATAAATGTCAGACATGTCAAATAGCAAGTAGTTCTAGCTAAAAACGTGTAGTAAGACAGATAAAAATGATATAGTTACAACAACAAAAATGTAGTAACGTAGAAAAATATGTAGTACCAATCGACCAAATATATGTAGTTACACCAAAAAATAATGTAGTAATAAACATGTAGTAACACAGAAAATAAAGTAGTAACAACCAATAAATTAAGTGTAGTTCCAGCAAAAAAATATGTAGTAACACACGGAAAAAGAATGTAGTTACAACTATAAAAATGTAGTTACACCGAAAAATATTAGTCAGTCTAATATATATAGTTACACATAAGAAAAATAATGTAGTTACAAGTAGTAAAGATTGGTATTGATTCTCATTTTTTTAAATATAAATTCAATTTTTTTCACTCAAGATTATCCCCAAAACTACACTAGTGAATTGCAGGCTACTAAATATGATTCAATTTCATAATGTATATAAAATGTAGTTAAGATTTGTATTGATTCTCTTAAGGAAAAAAAAAGATTTGCATTGATTCTTATCTTTTAAATATGATTCATTCCCCCCCCCCCCCCCCTCAAAATTAGCCACAAATGCACGCTACAAGTTTTTCCTACGAGGGTTTTTTTTTTTTTGCTTAAAGCCTCCGGTGTCCGGAACCAGTCCGACTAATCCGAGTCAGTCCTTGTTGTGTCTGCAGAGTCTGACTCTTACTCAGGGGTTGGGACTTGGCCAAGAGCTCTTTAAACATTGGCGCCACTAAGGAGAATCGAACCTGCGACCTCCCGGGCATTCTCAAGCCACTCACCACTTGAGCCAAGCTACTTGGTTTCCTACGAGGGTTTTTGGTACATAATTAGTTTAATTGTTGTTTTTAAAAAAAAAAAGAATTAAAGGTTGACCTATTTTCCTAATTTTTTAATTTTTGTGTCCTAGCAAACGAGCATATATGGACATTATGTCCATTTGAAAATGTCAAAAGCTCGTAATAGTGAATATAAAATTTACAAAATTGCATTTGTCGATGCTAACAAAAGTGAAATGAAATTCATATAAATGTCAGACATGTCAAATAGCATATAGTTCTAGCTAAAAACGTGTAGTAAGACAGATAAAAATGATATAGTTACAACAACAAAAATGTAGTAACGTAGAAAAATATGTAGTACCAATCAACCAAATATATGTAGTTACACCAAAAAAATAATGTAGTAATAAACATGTAGTAACACAGAAAATAAAGTAGTAACAACCAATAAATTAAGTGTAGTTCCAGCAAAAAAATGTATAGTAACACACAGAAAAAGAATGTAGTTACAACTATAAACATGTAGTAACACTGAAAAATATTAGCCAGTCTAATATACGTAGTTACACACAAGAATAATAATGTAGTTACAAGTAGTAAAGATTGGTATTGATTCTCATTTTTTTAAATATAAATTCAATTTTTTTCACTCAAGATTATCCCCAAAACTACACTAGTGAATTGCAGGCTACTAAATATGATTCAATCTCATAATATAAAAAAATGTAGTTAAGATTTGTATTGATTCTCTTAAGAAAGAAAAAGATTTGCATTGATTCTTATCTTTTAAATATGATTCATTTTCCCCCCCTCAAAATTAGCCACAAATGCACGCTACAAGTTTTTCCTACGATGGTATTTTCGTACATAATTAGTTTAATTGTTGTTTTAAAAAAACGAGAATTAAAGGTTGACCTATTTTCTTAATTTTTTAATTTTTGTGTCCTTCTAGCAAACGAGCATACATGGACATTATGTCCATTTGAAAATGCCAAAAGCTCGTAATAGTGAATATAAAATTTACAAAATTGGATTTGTCGATGCTAACAAAAGTGAATATGAAATTCATATAAATGTCAGACATGTCAAATAGCATGTAGTTCTAGCTAAAAACGTGTAGCAAGACAGATAAAAATGAAAAAAACTGATGAAAATAATATGAGAAAAAAAAGGCATGTCTTTTACGAAAATAAATGAGGACATGAAGTCCATTGCAAAGACATGTTCATATGAGTGATCTAAAATTCAAAATTAACAAATCTCGGTGAATACATCGTGAGATTTTATGATCACCGCTTGTGAAAAAAAAGGATCAACTTTTATCGTAATAGCAGGCTAATGCAATAGCAATATCGATAAAAGCGTTTTAAGATATATAAAAAGTAATTATTATGGTTTTATCATAAATGACAAAAAAAAGACCATTATACCTGGAATAATATATATATATATATATATATATATATATATATATATATATATATATATATATATATATAATGAGTTATATATTATCATTAACTCTTGAGTCTTGACCAATTGATGACAACCCGTCCATTGTATTGAATGTTTGATATTTGATTATGGTTGTGGACGAGGACATCATTGATACAGTCCTAACAAAAATATAGATTTTTGTCCAGAAGGACAAAATTATCAAAAAATCGGAATAGAAGGAAATTGTAATTTAATCAGGACAAAAATAACAATTATGAAGTAACAAATGTGGAATGGAGTAAATATGAAGTAACAATTGTGAAACACAAAGTAACATTAACAAGTGAAGTAACAATTTTAAAGTAACAATTGTGATTTTTGTCCTTTATAATCATGAAAATGTTACTTTTGTCCTTCCAGACCCATTTATTAATTTTTTTGTCCTTGTGGCCCTTCCCCAAACAAAAATATCTCATATGATTAATATAATAATCTTGACAAGAAACAAAGTAGAAGATCACGCCACGTATCAGAATCAGTGGCAATTTTCAAAACTTATTTCATACTATGCAATTGAAATTCAAGCATCGTTTATGCATAAATAAATAAATCGTTTCATGTCTTAGCATTATTTTTCGTTCGTGATAGATAAATAGTTTTGTTTGTGATGTATAAATAGTAGTCATGAGATTATGGCTGTTACAATTTTGGATTTCTTTTTAAAATAAAAAGAAAATGAACAAAAAAAGATTTGTGTTGTCATGTACTTTAGGTAGGTAGATCTTTGATATTGATCACAATCTATCTATATATAATATATGGAGGAGTGAATTTAACCCAATTACCCGCTAATTAAATCCCATACCCGTAAATTGACCCTGTCCCAAACATTAAATCCGGAAAATCTGTCAGCAAATTATAAAAAAAAAAAGTCCTTGTATGAACTTAAGCAAGCTCTAAGATAGTGGTATAAAAGATTTGACAGTTACATGATCCAACTTGGTTATAACAGAAGTCCATATAACTGTTGTGTGTATCACAGTCAGCCGATAGATGGATCATACATCTATCTTGTCCTGTATGTAGATGACATGTTGATAGCTGCAGTAAAGAAGTATGATGTTCAAACTCTATTGGACCTTCTCAGTGCTGAATTTGAGATGAAAGTTTTGGATGCATCAAAGAAAATTCTTGGGATGGAGATCCATAGAGACATGAGTCAAAAGAAGCTTTTCTCGTCTCAACAGATCTATATTCAGAAGATATTGGCCAGGTTTGGCATGTCAGCCGTCAAACCAATAGATACTTCAATGGCATCGAATGCTGATCATGTATCCTTTTATGCTTCACAGTAAGTTGAGGAGAAGGACTTCATGTCAAAAGTTCTCTATGCTAGTGTAGCAGGCAGTTTGATGTATGTCATGGTCTGCACTAGGCCTGATCTAGCTCAGGCAATCAGTGTTGTCAGCAGGTTTATGGCTCAACCCGGAAAAGAACACTGGAAAGCTGTAAAAATGATGTTCAGGTACCTTGAGTTAGGAAATCTACGCGGGAACGCAGCGGAATTCAAAATTTTATTTCCTTTTAACCAGGATCGACTTCGTTTAAGTAATAAACAAATAAGTAGTAAACGGTGAATACCTTGCTTGATCTAAAAGATCGACGCTTTGACCGTCTAAGGAGAGTAGTGGTGCACGGAGCCGCCCAAGCGTTCGGCCTCTACCGGTGATCCACACGAACAGCCCGTCGGAATCCCATCATAGATTGCTACGAGAAAAACTCGGTTGCTAGACCGACCTTTCTCTCTTTCTCTAAATCTCTCTAGAAGAAACTCTCTATTTTTCACAAGAACTATTAGCTCTTGGAATTGTGATGTACAAAAGAGCTAGCCAACCCTGCTTTCCTGTCCTTGAGGGTGGTCTTGGAGTTAGGAATCTTAGAAGTTTACAACAAGCTTTTGCCTGTAAACTTTGGTGGAAGATCAGAACAGGGCAGGGTCTGTGGGTTAAGACTGTTATGTCTGGTTCTTTTCCATTATACATACTTTATAGTTGGAAGCTCTTAATGGATGTCCAGGATGTAGTGGATGATCACATGAGATACAAAGGGCAACCTCTTAACAGATGGATTTGGGAACCTGAAGCTACTGGTCAGTTCTCCGTTAAATCTGCCTATGCTCTGCTTAGAAAGAAAAGGCCTAATTTATATGAACTCAAAGAGATATGGAAACCTCCCCTGCCACTCAAATGCTCCATTCTTATGTGGAGGCTCCTCCAAGGTCTCCTTCCCTTTGTTGAACAATTATATAAATTTGGTGTGCATGGGCCCTTTCAATGTATGTTTTGTCACTCTGAAGAATCTTTGGAGCATGTTTTTTGGGATTGTGGTCAAGCTCAACAAGTCTGGCAATATTATCAGTATCATTTTCACTGGGGATATAATGTGCACAATATGAAAGAGGCCATCCAAAGCTGGCAAAACCCCCACACTAAAGGTGCTATCAAGGTTGTTCTCCCTAGTTTGCCTATTTTTATCTGTTGGGAAATCTGGAAGGCCAGGAATAAAGCCTTCTTTGATGACAAGAAGATTACTTTCAAAGCTACCATTGCAGTAATCAATCAGCATCTCCAGCTCCTTTGTAAATCCTTGATTCTTTATAGGATTGATACATCAGATGATACACTTGTGCATCTTGGTTTGATATCTCAGTTTATTCCTAAACCACAATGTTCTTATATTTCTGTCTCTTGGCACCCTCCAGCTGGACATGATTATAAATTGAATACTGATGGCTCTTCTCTTGGGAACCCAGGGGCAGCTGGAGGGGGCTACATTATAAGAGATTCACAGGGCAGGGTGATTATTGTTGCTTCTAAGGCATATGGTATTGTAACCAATATGCAGGCTGAACTTCAGGCTCTCTTAGAGTGGATTCTTCATTGCATTGATCTCAATTTCCAATCAGTTCACTTGGAATCTGATTCTCAAATTCTTGTTGATATGGTTCTTGGCAAAAGGCAGGCTTCCTGGAAATACAGTGTGGATGTCTTTCAAATTCAAAAACTCATTATTGATCATCACTTTACCATTGAGCACATTTATAGAGAGGCAAATGGACCTGTTGATTATCTTGCCAAGCAGGCTAGTACCACTCAGCTTTCTTATGTCAGAGAAAGAGATCAAATTCATGGTGACTTGGGCTTTCTTATCCAAAGGGACCTCCTCCAACTTCCCATTATCAGACGCAAGAAATGATCATTTGCTGCATATCCTACTGGGAAGCACCCTTCACTTTGTTGAGGGGTGCAAACAGGTTGCATCTATCCTCAAATGATACTTTTGTCTTCTGGTTTCTCTTATCTTTTGTTTGGATCCTGTACATCCTCATCTTCATCATCAACATGATCTGGAGCTGGTTTTTTATAGCATATACTGGGAGGCTCAACCACTGCTGCATACACCTGGAAGCACCCTTCATCAATATGGAGGGTGCAAACAGGTTGTATCCTCTAAACTGCTCTCCTTTGATTTTTCTGTTTCTTTTTGTGGTGCTGTGGTTTTCTGTTCCTATGCAGATTGCAAGTACTTGGAGCAATATTCGATTGATCTGGATGATTGCATGGTCCCTACAGTATTCTCTACTTGTAGATCCTATTGCTTTTGCATATTTGTATTTACTTTGGTTTGTAATAGGATCTTATCAGATTGGAGTTACACTAGGTTCTCCTCTAGGTTTTATTCCAACACATGTGGGGTCATACTCTTTCCTTAGTATCCGGATTTTCCCACCTTGGGTTTGACGGACTAAGGTTTTGAGGAGGTGACGAATATGTGTTGATGACGCTGTTTTTTTTTTGTTGGAGTGTCAGGGGATGACATTGTAAAACTTCAGTTTTCTTAATAAAATCTGGGTTTTATTAAAATTAAAAATAAAAAAAAAGAGCTAGCCAACCCCTTGCTTATATAGGTGTTGGGGCGCCCCTATGTCTCCTATTCCCAATAGGAAAAGCTTCTGTGTAGATTAAGGAGAAAGAAAACGTTTTCCTAATAAAATAAGGAAATACATTTGATTGATTTATCTCATTTAATTTAATATCTCATCTTAGATATTTTCAAGATATTGTCAATATCTTATATTGACTATATTTATCTTGTTACCATAAATCTATTTTTCCAAAATCAATTAATATCTAATATTAATATATGGTAATCACATTAATTAAATTACACAATCCAAGTGTATCTTTATACACTTAATCCTGCGCCCCTTTAGCCATAAATTGACATCCGGAATATTCTTTAATTAATATAATTCTATGATTAATTAATTTGCAAAATACATGTGTATCAATATACAAAAATAATTTCGACACACATATACATTATATGTATATTTAATTAATCAACATAATTAATATCTTGTATTCAATTTATTCATAATAAATAAATATCATCAGATTAATTTATCACTATAACACTTTATAGTTGATCGGACTTTTCTAGATGTCCAATCTTACCGGTAGTGTACCGGGTGAATTGTAGTCTAGTCTAGTGGTCAAGGTCGTATCCACGAGGATTGTGAGGTTGAACACCGAAAAGCTATTATTATCTTGATCTTAGTCGCAAATTAACAAGAAGGTAAATGTATCAATGATTCTACTACTACAAAGGTGATAAAATGATACAAGGCCTAACCAAGCCAATGTGTAGACTAGCAAATCTCTCATAGTATCATGGGAATGATTTCCTTCCATCCAACCAATGGTGTTCAAAAGTGTGAAACGATCCATTCCTAAGCAAGTAGTTTCCCCTCATACGAGTGTTTGAAACTACTCTATACCTCCTCCTTCGCCTAGGTATCCTAAACCTAATGAATTGGTATGATAAGCACTTGAATGCAATGACAATGTCAACAATCCCCAGATAAGAAATCGAATGCCTCGAAAGGTCGATTTTACCTTCCGGTTCTCCTACCCTCTTCTCACATCTAATATCTCCTTTCGGTCTCTATCAAGTGTGTAAATGCTAGCACTAGTTAATTACTCCAATACAAGCAAACCATACAATGCAAGTAGGAAAAGATTCATCACAATTGAAACTAAACAACATAAACAATCATTCCCAATCAACATAAGAGATTAACTAATTCTACAACATAGTCTTGGCTAGTTAACATAGCCACTCATAAATACAAACATTAACATATCAAGATTAACATTCATAATCATAAGAACACTTAATAACAAGGTAAAGTTTAAGAGTTACCAATTACAAGCAAGAACTCGAAATTGATGTTCTTCATTCAAACTCCAACCATTCAATGGAGTCAACACTAATGTATTTTAACTCCAAACACGGTAGTAGAAGTATACTAAGACTCCTTAATCTTACAATCACTATTAAGAGTTAATTTTTACATAAAATTTGGCTAGGAGAGCCCTTGGGAGGTGGAGGTGCCTCCAAGAGTGGAGAAGAGGGTTTGGGGAAGAAGATGGGGTTCAGAATTGATAAAATTCGATCTAAAAAGGGGATTATATGCTGAATATCACTTTTCCTGATGCTTTGGCGTGCGCCATAAAAGGTCTGGCGTGCGTCACTAAAAGGTCTGAAACGAATAGCTACAGTGACGTTCGGCGCGGGCCACAAAAAGTTGGCGTGCGCCGATTTCACAATAGCTCAGCAAAATCGCCAAAACTTGAGTTGTAGAGCTCCGATTGATGTGATTAAAATTGCGTTGGAAAGATCGTTTCTTCATCTATAACTCTCATTCAGAAGTCCTCTCCAGGAAATGCCTCTAAGCTGGGTCAAATGTCTGTTGAATGCATGCTACAAAGAGAAAGCGCAAAGACAAATGATCCGTTTGACTTGTTAGCTCGGCACACTCTTCTAGCCATCAAAGAGCGTGTTTAGCTCAACATGTGGCGTCACTCGGGGTCTTGTTAACCTATAATCCTACAATACAACACAAAAATACCAAGCATAAACCCGACACGACACTCAAGGTTACTATAACGGTACAAAGCTATCAAAATATTATATTTTATATAATAATTACTATCTACACATTTAGATGAAACAAAGCAAATAATGACTCGAATTGATATGAAAACATCAATAAATGCATGATAATTTGGGACAAAGCATCGTGAAATGCATCATCTAGTTGACTTACATCAACAGCTTCTCCCCACTCGCCTTTTGCTCGTCTTGAGCAAATAAAGCGACAAAACAACTCAAGTAAAGAGACAGGGTCATACAACATCAAGAAGTAAGAGCTCAACTAGATGATGCAACCAATCGTACCTATAATCACATGTTAACCGAAACCTAAGAAAGTAGTGGAGTGTGTGTGTGAATATTCCTCAAATTTATTACCAAACAATCAATTATGAAATAATGCATGCAAGACTTATTAGGTGCAATCCATAGGCTTAAGAATGATACCAATATCCACTAATCGAGGCATTCGGAGTCAAGAAGTTAGATGGGGTAGGACTTGCAAGCTTGTAACGTTAGGCCCGGGTAGTTGGCTAGCCGAAGAGGTAAAAGGATATATCTAAGAGAACAATTGCAAGGTAGCAATCCTCTACACCTTCACTTCCAAAAATGTCGAATCGTTATATCTTCTTCTTCTTTTGCAAAAATCGTCGAGTTGGCTTCTTCAACAAAGAACAAAAGAGATAAGAAACACCGCTCCAATCAATGAAATATCCCAAAGCTTGAGTTACTTGACTTTGATAAACTTGTCTTCAAAATGAGCTTTTCTTGACTAACCATTTATTGAACTTTATTTAAAACTTTTTGGAAATTTTTTTGGATTTTTGATTTTTTTAACACCAAAGGACTCCGAAGTTCATAATTTACCATCTCAACTTTGTGCCAAAACAATGTTATCCAACTCTTGCCCAACTTCAAATGTCGTCACCACACAATACATAGAAACTTGCTAAACTTCCGGGACATCAAGGGAATGTAGACCAAAATTAGGCTAAGGGTCAGATTATAATGTGGCTAATCACGAATGGCTATTTTTGAGTGGGGTCTCACCTCTACAAAAGCTGAGATGGGGACAGGTGGAAAATATGTTCGGGAGGCCATTTGGCTATGGACGAGTCAAAGAAATGCCATAACCATCATCCCTAACTCCTACTCCAAACACCTTTCTATTTCGCCTTGAAAGGATATGAAGCCTAAGTTCTAGTTGCTATGGAAGCATGCTTACATGATTGCACAAAAGTTTGCATGTTAACAAAAGATCGGAATATACGTGCCAAAGAATTCACACTACAAACAAAGATTCACGATTAAAATGCACTTACATGTCACCAAGGTTACTCACTTTATTGAGGTACTCACTCTATCAATTGCAAAACCATTTTTTTTCACAAAAGGTGATTTGTTCTTTAAATTGCTCGAAAATTCACAAAACTAAGTGTTTCTCAAACATTTAATGATATTACCTTTTATTGGACTAACTACGTTCCACTCTACTTACAAACTTGCATTTTCCTCAATGTAAAGTGAGTGAGAAGAAAGTAGTTAGGGAATCAAAACTAGTCAAAACAAGTTAGGATGCTATAAAAGGGTGAGTGGGTGGGCATGAACATGAAAGACAAGAAATGAAATGACAAGCAATCCCAAGTACTATCAAAGTATCAACCAAAATGTAGACACAAAAGGATCATTGACCACACCGGGCCTCGCAAAGGAGCAAAAATATTATACTTAACTTTTTTAGTGCCTCCGGTAGCGCTTTTGTTTAACGCCGTTTGCTCGGCGGGATTATACGGTAGAAGTGATGGAAATTATCTGATTATCATGCATGGATACCACTAATAATAACTCACATAAGCATGCAATTTCAAGCACAAAAGCCAACAAAAGATAATGCTTAAGAAGTAAAAGAAAGATAGTACCCAAAAGTTGCTAAATTTATAGTCTATAGCTAGACTTTGCCTTGATTAGGTCTTTAATGCACGGGTGGTGGTCATTCTCGCGCATGGCATCCATATTTTTATCAATACCGGTCTCCAACATAGGTTAGACAAATTCCACCAACCCCAACGATTATTGACATTTTCTTTTGATTTTCGAGCTTTTGGTTTGCGAGCCTTCGCTTTATTGCTCACGTATTCTTTAACTACATGAGTTAGTAAAATCCACAACAAGGGACACGATGTGTCCATAAAAATAACAAGATTCTAGTGTAAGGTGTGGATATTTTAATGAAGTGTATATGTTGAAGACAACACGCTCATCATTAACTCCCAAACTAAGCTCTCCACTACAAACATCGATCACGGCCTCCCCCGTTGCTAAAAATGGTCTACCGAGGATAAGAGGTGTAGTGTACCCTTCCTCCATATCCATAACAACAAAATCGACAGGGAAATAAAATTTATCAACCTTCACTAGTACATCCTCAATGACTCCCTTTGGACATTTTACGGATCTATCCGCAAGTTGGAGAGTCATCTCCGTACGCTTGAGCTTGACTATGCCAAGTTTCATGAAATCATTATAGGAGATAAGGTTTATGCTCGCACCGAGATCACATAGCACCTTCTTAAACAAAAAATCCCCCAATCCCAAATGGGATAGTAAAACTCCCGGGGTCTTTAAGCTTAGGAGGGAGCTTGTGTTGGAGCACGGCGGAACACTCCTCACTTAAACATACCGTCTCATACTCTTCAAACTGTTTCTTGTTGGAGAGTATGTCCTTAAGAAACTTACCATACGCCGGCATATTAGTGAGTGCTTCGATGAAATGGATATTATGGTTAAGTGCGAAAAGTGTCAAGAAAGCGTGCATACTTTTTATCCAACTTCTCTTTTTATCTCTCTCTCGAGGGGATATGGTAATGACTCAAGATCAAAATCTTTAGGGATAAAAGTCATACCTCTCTTACCTTTGTCGCTTGATGAAGTGGTAGAAGCTTCCTTGAATGTTTGTGCATTTGGTGGACGCCATGTGTCATCATTCTGCACCATTTTCCTTGAAGGATGTCCATAAACTTTTGAATCATTCCCGGTGTGAGCGAGCCATTTCCATTGACGGTTTCTCTCTAACATGCTCGTTGAATAAGGTCCTTAAGTCACTAGCTCTCGGGTTTTCAATTATCCATTTTCTTCTTCCTCACCTCAACATAGCCATCATTTTTCAAGTTACCGTCAACAATCTCTTCCTCTTCTTCACTCAAATCCTCCTCTTTCTCTTCATCTCCAAGTTTTTTCAACCTCATTCGCTTCCACATTCTTCCACTCCGGGTGATTATTGCATCTACCCTTCTCGGGTTCCTCTCGGTGTTGCTCGGTAATCCACCCGGTGGTACACAATTATTTCTCTCGCCTTCCCCTAGTCAAAAGGGTTTCAATAACTCTTATTGATGCCTCAAGTTCTCGTTCTCATATCGTGCCCCTCATAGAGTCTTCAAAGTACCAACCTCTTGAGACATCATACCAATAAAAGTCATCATTGTTTGCATATTGGCGGATTGAGTAGCAACAACTCCCATCAAATTTTCCATCAAACTTTTCAAATGAGAAACCTCCTCCATTGATTGTGAACTTTGTTGAACATGGGCTTGTTGAGTAGGAACTTGTTGGTAAATGGGAGGCGGATCAAAAACATTGGTGTGAGTATTGTTAAAATCGATGTTGTCTCATTAAACTCATTTCTTCTTGTGTAGATACATCGGAGTTTGATAATTCTTCGATATGAAAAACACCCAATGGCACATCATCACATGCTCCATGCTTCAACTCTCTCTTCCCGCTTGTAATTCATCAACCCTCTTATTTATCACCGCCATTTATCTCAAAATTTCTTCCTCATTCGAATTATGATCATCCCCAATGGCAACTTCCATTTCATTTGGGCGGGATCCCACAATTTCTCATTTCTTGTCACTCTTTCAATAGCCTTATAAACATCTTGGGGCGTGCTCATCATAAGTGATCCATGGCATGCCGAATCAATTTTTTCCTTGACAATTTATGCAAGCCTCTATAGAATAATTGGACTTGCATTTCTAAAAGTATAATCATGATTTGGACACGCCCTCAATAGCTTCTTAAAACGGTCCCAAGCATTGTCCAAAGATTCAATTAAATTTTGCTTGAAAGTAGTAACTCTTACCTTCAACTCCAAATATCTACACTGGTGGAAAGTATTGCTTCAAAAATTCAATCTTTATGTCATCCCATGATTGCAAGTGATGGTGGGGAAGTGACATTCATTTGCTTGACCGCTTCAAAGAATAAGGAAATAATGCAAGGCAGGTAAATTCTTGACAAGAACTATTTTGGAATCCCCGTCTTGCATATTTCATCAAGGTTATAAAGATGTGAATCTGGGTCATCATGGGCATTTCCATGGAATTGAGCTCTACTCTCCACTAGACCGAACATATGTGACTTGATTGAAAAGTTTTTAGCATCGATGTGAGGTAGCCGAATAGGATTATGAACTTGATTTTTCTTTGAATGGCTTGCTCACAAAGAGGTCTATTTTGGTTGGGTGGATTTGGGGTGGATCATATAGATATGGTTCTTGGGGTGGTGGAGGAATCGGTTGTGGATATGGTTCTTGTGGTGGTGGTGGAGGATAGTCATTTGGATTTAAAGGATTTTGTTCAAAAAGGGCATTTTAGTGGTTATGTCATCCTTGTACCATTCCTTGTACCTCATTCATTTCTTTTTCTTGGTGTAATGACTCTTGTGAAGATGCTTCACCAAGATCCAATTCACTATGAGCTTGGCCAACCTTTCTCTCAAATAAGCGATCCCTAATATAAGTGTTAATATCCAGGATGTAAGGAGTATCGGGGACCTTACAACATAGAGAATGGTTCATCAACTACAAGATAGAAAACAACAAGAACCCAATTAATAGCACTTGGTGACTCACCAAAGAGGTAAGCACCAAAGAAATAAAATAGAAAAGATTGACTTATTCTCAAGAATTTTCTAGCTAATATAAGTATCAACCGTTACACAATCTTTGCAACGGCGCCAAAAGCTTGATCGGACTTTTCTAGATGTCAATCTTACCGGCGTGTGTACCGGGTCAATTATAGTCTAGTCAGTGGTCAAGGTCGTATCCACGAGGATTGTGAGTTGAACACCGAAAAGCTATTATTATCTTTATCTAAGTCGCAAATTAACAAGAAGGTAAATGTATACATGATTCTACTACTACAAAGGTGATAAAATGATAAAAGGCCTAACCAAGACAATGTGTAAACTAGAAAATCTCTCGTAGTATCATGGGAATGATTTCCTTCCATCAACCAATGGTGTTCAAAGTGTGAAGCGGTGCATTCTAAGCAAGTAGTTTCCCATCATACAGTGTTTGAAACTACTCTATACCTCCTCCTTGGCCTAGGTATCCTAAACCTAATGAATTGGTATAATAAGCATTTGAATGCAATGACAATGTCAACTATCCCCGGATAAGAAATCGAATGCCTCGAAAGGTCAATTTTACCTTCCGGTTCTCCTACCCTCTTCTCACACCTAATATCTCTTTTCGGTCTCTATCAAGTGTGTAAATGCTAGCACTAGTTAATTACTCCAATACAAGCAAACCATACAATGCAAGTAGGAAAAGATTCATCACAATTGAAACTAAACAACATAAACAATCATTCACAATCAACATAAGAGATTAACTAATTCTACAACATAGTCTTGGCTAGTTAACATAGCCACTCATAAATACAAACATTAACATATCAAGATTAACATTCATAATTATAAGAACACTTAATAACAAGGTAAAGTGTAAGAGTTACCAATTACAAGCAAGAACTCAAAATTGATGTTCTTCATTCAAGCTCAACCACTTCAATGGAGTCAACACTAATGTATTTTAACTCCAAACAAGGTAGAAGTTAAACTAAGACTCCTTAATCTTACAATCACTATCAAGAGTTAATTCTTGCATAAAATTTGGCTAGGAGAGCCCTTGGGAGGTGAAGGTGCCTCCAAGAGTGGAGAAAGAGGGTTTGAGGAAGAAGATGGGGTTAGAATTGATAAAATTCGATCTAAAAAAGGGATTATATCTTTGAATATCACTTTTCTGACGCTTTGGCGTGCGCCATAAAGTTAAAGCGTGCGTCACTAAAAGGTCTGAAACTCTCGAATAGCTCTGATGATGTTCGGGCGCGGCGCCACAATAAGTTGGCGTGCGCCCGATTTCCACAATGGCTTCGATAAAATCGCCAAAACTTGAGTTGTAGAGCTCCAGTTGATGTGATTAAATTGCGTTGGAAAGCTTCGTTTTTCATCTACAACTCTCATTGAAGTCTTCTCTGAAAATGCCTCTAAGATGGGTCAAATGTCCGTTGAATGAATACTCTGTAGAAGCGCAAAAGACAAATGAACCGTTTGACTTGTTAGCTCGGCACACTCTTACAGCCATCAAAAGGCGTGTTTAGCTCAACACGTGGCGTCACTCGAGGTCTTGGTTAACCTATAATCTGCAATACAACACAAAAATACCACCAAGCGTAAATCCGACACGGCGCTCCGGTTACTATAACCGGTACAAAACTATCAAAATATGATATTTTATATAATAATTATTAGCTACACATTTGGATGAAACAAAGCAAATAATGACTCGAATTGATATGAAAACATCAATAAATGCATGAGAAATGGGTACAAAGCATCGTGAAATGCATCATCTAGTTGACTTACATCAATAGTCGAGATAAAACTTTCCTTATTTGGTTATCGCTATAACTGCATTTTAATCCGACTAGATGTTCTTATGTGTGTGACCCGATAGGCTTCGAATATGTTGGCGTAGGCACAAAGTGAAAATTACGAAAATGCCCTTCATGCCTAACGATCACGGAATAGCGTCAGCAACACACCGTGACCATAATCATCGGAAGAGTCAAATGCAATGACTCTTACCTAACATGTGAAACGATTACCGTGTAAATAGAATCCTATCGTTGTAATAATATACATACGGTCTTTCGTCGAAGTGTCAAGCATCAGCGGCCGTATCTTATAATCACGGATATCATGCTATCTCAAAGTAACTCATTTACTTCCACTTTGCAAAGATTCATGTGAGTAAGACATTCCTTATTAGAAGGCCCTTTCGGATATTCACTCTTAATCATAAGATCGCGATTCCCGGACGAACAAACATGTATCCTACGCATGCTTGATATCACACCCAATCACTACCGTATGATCGCCCCGTGGCTAGAGGAAACCTCAATAGTGTCAAAGCATGACAATCCACACCGTGATGCCATGAAGACTCCGATCTTAGGATAATTACACAACCGCCACATAGTGCGACACTTAATAAAGTAAGCGGGTCAGTCTAACGTCACGCATTCTCTAATACACATCCACGCGTGCGAGTCCAAGTGTCTCTGCTGCCGATGAAGCGAGATCTATCACTATCTTCAATAAGATAGAAGACATCTAATATGTGCTAGTCTAATCGTATTATCAATGTCCCGTTTGAAAGTACATCGACTAGAGACATTTAAGTATCAAACTTTTAAAGTGAGTCGAGATTTCATCAACCATAATCACTATCATGGTTTTCTCTCATAGTTTGACACTTAGGGGCGTTATCATTAATACAATCACAAATTGGTTTATATAGATAAACAAAATATATAATAACATTAAAGCCATTTATCATATGTATAAACATAAATAAATAGTAGAAATGATCCGACCGGTCGGATCCGGTCCAACCGATTGGGTTTAGGACACTATTTCAACACCTTGGAGGTACACAACGGATGTTGGACTCATTTATGGAGAGTGATACTCGAGTTTGGTCACAAGGTTACATGATTCTAATTATGCGAGGTGATGTGAACAACAAAAAGTCAATGACTCGTTATGTTTCACTTTCGGTGATTACGTAGTCGGTGAAGGCAACCTACACGCAACAATGGCACTATCAACCACCTGAGGTAGAATTCATGGCTCTTAATGAAGCAGACAAGGAAGGTATTTGGTTGAAGGGGCTAGTCAGTGATTTGGGTTTGCATTAGGATCAAGCTAAGACATATTGTGACAGTCTGAATGCAATATGTTAGGCTAAGGATCAGGATCATCGCGAGAGAACCAAGCATACAGATGTGAGGTATCATTTTCTAAGAAATAAGAAGAGAATATAGGTGAGGAATATCAGCACTCATGATAATCGCGCTGATATGCTCAGTATGTTCAGAAAGGAAAGTTGTAATTGTGTCTGGATTTGCTCAGCATCCGAAGCTTATAATCCAAATTTAGGAAGACTTAGCTGAGGTACTTCAGTGAAGAAGTCTGGTACAGTACATCTTGTTGAAATAATGTCCTAAACCCAATCGGGTTGGACCTGATCCGACCGGGTCGGATCATTTCTACTATTTCTTTACGATTATACATATATAATAAATGGCTTTTATGTTGTCATATATTTGTTCTTTTAAAGAACCAATTATGAATTGTTATATGATAATGTACTTAGTATTAAACTGTGATAGAGAAACCATGATAGACGATTATGGTTGATGAGATCTCTAATCACTTTAATAAGTTTGATACTTAAATGTCTCTAGGCTGATGTACTATTAAATAGGTCATTGATAAATGCGAGCAGACTAGTGCGTATTAGATGTCTTTTTGTCTTTAAGGCGGGGATAGATCCGGTCTATCGAAGTGTAGAGACACTTGACTGTGCGTGGGCGTGTATTAGAGAATCGCGTGCGTTAAAGTGACCATTTTTACCTTGTTAAGTGTCACGCTGTTATGTGACGGTTGTGTAATTATCCTTAGGACCGAGTCTACATGGCATCGCGGTGTGGATTGTCATGCTTTGACACTATTAAGGTTTCGCGATCATGCGATAGTGATTGGGTGTGATCTTTGAAGCATCGCGGAGTATACATGTTAGGTCATCCGGGAATCACGTACCACTATCGGTAGGGTGAATACCGAAAGGGCCTTGCTTATAAGGAATGTATTACTCTCGTGAATCTTTGCAAAGTGTAAGTAATGCCGAGTTACCGAGAGAACATGATATCCGGATTATAAAGTCGTCAATGCTTGACACTCGACATACGACACCGTATGGATATTATTACAAATGATAGATTTCCATTTACACGCTAACCGAAAGCACATGAAGGTAGTAGTCATTGCGTATTGACTCTTCCGATGATTGGGGTCATGGGCGTGTTGCTAGGCGCTATCCATGATCGTTAGAGGTAAAGGGCATTTTAAGTAATTAAAATCTTATATGTCTACGGCCAACATATTCGGAAGCCTATCGAGTCATATATGGCATATGAACACCAAGTCGGATTAAAATGTGGTTATAGTGATAACCAAATAAGAAAAGAATTTATCTCATCTTATAAAAGGTTATAGTAGTAAATTAATATGGTGGTATTTATTTATTATGAATAAATATAATACAAGATATTAATTATGTTGATTAATTAAATATGTATATTGATACATATAAATATTTGAAATATGTATATATATGATATACATGTATTTTGCAAATTAATTAATCATAGTATTATATTAATTAAAGAATATTCAGAAAGCCATTATGGCTAAAGGTGGTTGTGATTTAATGTATAAAGATACAGCTTGAATTGTGTGATTTAATTAATAAGATTCTGTAATATTAATATAAGATATTAATATTTATATATATACATAGCCATGCGTGACATGCATTTGCATGTGCACAATTATGAACTACAATTTGTGGTAAATATATATGGATTTACATTTGTGATATATATATATATATATATATATATATATATATATATATATATATATATATATATATATATATATATATGTATGTGTGTGTGTGTGTGTGATATATACACATGTGTAAATTGATTTATGGTAATAAGATAAATATAGTCAATATAAGATATTGACAATATATTGAAATATTTAATATAAAATATTAAATAAAAGAGATAAATCAATCAAAGAGATTTTCGCTTATTTTATTAGAAAAATATTTTTCTCTCATTGATCTACTAGAAGTTTAATCCCAATCATTTGGGGAGATGCAGTGCGCCATATATGCCTATATAAAGAGAAGCTTGCATTTAAATTTCTTTTATGACACCATAATTCCAAGAGAAATTAATTGTTTTTGTGGAAAAATGAGAACTTCTGAGAGAGAGATTATAGAGAGAGAAAAGGTCGACCTAGCAATATAGTTTTCTAGCACTTAATCCTTGGCGGGATTCGGCGAGGTGCTCGTGTGGATTCTTGGTAGAGGCCGGACACTTGGGCGGCTCGCGCCTGTCACTCACTACCGGACGGTCAAAGCGTCATCTAGATCAACCAAGGTAGTATTACCGCCCCTCTCTTATATATGTTTATTGTTTAAACTAAGATGATCTGGATCGGGAAATCAATTTTTAAATTCATTTGCCTTTACTCGATTGATTTCTAACACATCCTAGCATTGAAGAATGCATACGGTACAATACATCGATTATGCGATATGTTTGAGCGAGTTCAAGTCAAGGTGGAGATTTGTCGTCAAGGTGACTTGATCTCTGCGTCTGAATCTGGTGGAACTAAATCCGGTATTAGTGAATAATAGTTGAGTTGATTAGAGTGTTCAAGTGCGGGAAGTCGGCCGAGTGAAGTGTCGGTGAAGTCCATCTGTATGCGAATGAAATCATTGAGCGAGAGATGGGTTCTACATCTTATTTGGATTACATTGTAGGTGACTCATTTGAGCTAGCTGGCCCGAGTCACATCCCAAGCATTTATGGAATTCCGACAAGGGTTGTTAAGACGGCTAGGGTTAGGTTTTTAAGGTTATAAATACCTGCAATCATTGTAATCAGTGTGTGTATGTGTGAAACATTGTGTGATTACATGTATGATAAAATATCTCATTTTACATGCATGGAGTAGTCGGTGACTTGCTTGGAACCAGCGTTAAATCGTTGAGTTCTTCTTGTTTTACATTCTTTGTTGATTGTTTACGTTATTTGAATTTGTTAATATGTTATTTTCGATTGCAATCTGTTGTAATAGAGCTTTTGGTAACCATGTAAATTGAATGAAAAAAAGAGGTTAATGTTTTTCATGCAACAAAATAACATTAGCGTAAATATTTTTCCCAATTTTATTCTTTAAATTTCCGTGCATATTTATTATATCCAAAATTTAGGCGAATGTTGATTTTTCCTGCCGAATTTAGGTCAAGAATATGTGAAATAAGATTTCTGACCGATACTGAGTGTATAAAACATTTAAGTTCTAGCTGGAATTAAGTCAGAATAATCAACCATATTCAGACTTATGTTGTGTCAAAATAGTGTGTGCCGTGTGAAAAAACACTTCCAAAAAGAAGTAAAACCCGAGGGGCTTTGATACCATCGTGAAATACTAATAAAATAAAGGGTTGATGGGTTTGCAGGACAACTTAGAGAGGAAAAATGTCAAACAGGACATGGATGTTAAAAACAACATGTCGATTAGGACCAAGTGGAATAATAATAGACTAAAATACCCAGTAACTAGTCGGTTGTGTTAAATGCATTTCTCCCAAAATTTTCGCAGCAGTTACTGAGTAAAAGTAGTGCGGTCATTAAATGCAATTCCTCTATCACGCCATAATCAAAAACTCAGTGAACTCATTAATTAAATGCAGTAGCAATTCCACTGATCATGTTCTTATAGTAATCCACTCACAGCATGCACTACTCTAATTCACTAATCCACTTTTTTTTTTTTTTTTTTTGCAAGTATTAATCCACTTTGTTAGACCGCCTCACCGCCTAATCCACTGCATGCGCGCTTTATACTTTACATACCGGAAAAGGCGATGAATAGCAGTGGAAATGGTTCTGTGCTAAAACTTGAGAATTCCATAGCTTCTTGCCTGAGTTGGTAAATGACGATACTCTGTAAATTGTGCCTGAATTTTCATGGAAAGAGATTTAAGAAGAAGTGGAATTCCACTTATTCTGTTCTCTATTAACCCTGATATTGATAATATTAAACCATCTTCTTATAATTAATCATGTTGTTTTCCTTTAAAGCAGCAATCGGTTTTATTTTTCCCTGGTCTTCTGCTTCTCTTCAATATTGAACATGTTTTTGACAGTGGTTTAATTGTTTAATGACAACATTTGGCTTTTGTCTAAGGACAACCGTTAAGATTTATGAAGATGAAGAAGTGGACGAAGGAATAACAAATGTCATGGTGTGAAGAAGAAAAAAAAAAAAAAAAAAAAAAAGGTAAGGAAAGAAATGGGTATAATGGTCAGGTGATAACGTAATTTGTCAGTAATAGCGTGAATAAAATGTCATTTGGATTAAAATAACTTATAATGCGTAAATTGTCATTTTTTAACGTTTCCTATAAAATGAAATAAGAAAAACTGAATAACTTATTTTATTACATAAATATATAAAACAAATCTCTTCAAATCCTATATTTTTACTCCATTATTAATGATATTATAATCGATCTAAGGGATGTCATATTTCGAATGCATAAATTCAATTCTGTACAAATTGGATTTGACTGTAGTGTCAGATTGAGTATGGTATTGATTAACAATTATTCCGGTGACGTTTACTAACTATAAATATCCAGTTTGTTTAATGGAGAGATATTAACTACAAAAATGGCGCTCCGTCTAGAAAGCGATGATGAGGCTGTTTTGATTTTGTAGTTCGAAATGGCCATGGAGTCAAAGGGCTAGTCGATTCAGGAATATCTCACATTCCCAACAGATTCCTTCAACCAATGTCGGAGAGAATTTTCCATCTCTCAGGCTCAGCTGAAGGCGCCGCCCTTGCCGCCCCTGTGCCCATTGATTTATCAAAGCTAGATGGTCCTGATCATCAACAGGTGGTGGATGCTATTGCAAAAGCAGCTGAGACAATAGGTTTTCTCCAGGTGGTGAACCATGGAGTCCCCTCAAAGCTTTTGGATTCCATATTATCTTGACCCATCGTTTTTCGATCAATCACCACAAAGAAGGCTGCATACCTTCAGGGTTTTAGTCCCAGCCCTCTTGTGTACTATAGTTCAAGCTTTGCACCAGATAAAGAAATGCTTATGGAGTGGAGAGATTATCTCAGTTTATTGTATACCGATGATGCTCAATCACTTCAACATTGGCCTGCTGTCTGTAGAGAAGAGGCCCTCGAATATGAAGTCAACAACAGAGATAATGAGGAGGATATTTAAAATACTCGTTGAAAACCTCAAGGTATCTCTTGATAGTACAAGAATGGAGTCTCTACTAAGCATTACAAGGCTAAACATGAACTACTATCCGGCATGCCCAAACCCAGAGCTCACGCTGGGGCGAAAAGGCACTCGGACCTCAGTACCTTAACTCTGCTACTTCAAGACCGCATTGGAGGATTGCAAGTCAAGCTAAAAGATGATTATATTATTAATGACTCTCAAGAAAATAAGAGTGATCAGTGGATAGAGATTCCGCCGTATCCGGTGCTTTGATCGT
This sequence comes from Gentiana macrophylla, assembly GCA_026214975.1. Classification (NCBI taxonomy): domain Eukaryota; kingdom Viridiplantae; phylum Streptophyta; class Magnoliopsida; order Gentianales; family Gentianaceae; genus Gentiana; species Gentiana macrophylla. The sequence continues at coordinate 86,301,982 of CM047815.1, forward strand.
TAATATTGGCGATGCCTTGAGGTATGTTTAGAAAATTGATGAATTCATATGCTCTTAATTTCTTTACACAAACTACTCCCATGAAATGATCGTTTGTATTTCATCACAGATGTTAAGTAATGGTTACTACAAAAGTGCAGAACACAGAGTGAGAACAACAAGGGAACAATCAAGAGTATCCATCCTGTGTTCGTATCGCCATTAGCTATGGAGAATATTGGGCCATTGCCTGAGCTGGTTGAACGTCATGGTGTGGCTCGTTATCGGGATGTTTCTTACGAAGACTATAGGTTCAATTTCCTCGGGAAACCTCTGATTGGGAAAAAATCGCTTGATTTTGTCAAGATTGATCGGTTCGCTTGAAAAGATTAATATTATACTACGATTTCCTTCTCGTAAGTTTGTGTTTTTTTTTTTTTTTTTTTTTTTTTAAGTGTTTGTGCGCGCGTGCGTTTTTCCTTTTTGGGGTCCCATTCCCTTTTGTCTTTGATTTGATATATCTGAAGAAATTTTCTTTTAAGGTTTGATCAGCTGAAGACGTTTTCAATTTTGTATGTTGAAACGTATTGTACCCTGTAAAAATAAAATGTACCAAACCTGCGTTAATCATTCTTCTAAGTCTGTCACTAATACGCCCGTAACACATCTTGTGTGTGTGCACTGTTTGATGAAAAACTGCCTAATTTGTGCACATGAAGTTGCTTGTGTGCATAGAAGAGGTTATGCGTGCGCACAGAATGTTGTGTGGCCACATAGGGGTGAAATCTAGATCAATTTTCTTCATAGTTGGGATCAGAATGCCGCAAAATCAGCTTTTTGTGCGCCCACATTACTCTTTGTGCGTGCGCATGGATCTTCTTGGCTATTTTCGCCATATTTTCTTCTTCCCCTCTTCTCCTCTTGCACTTTGGTCAATGTTTAGCCTCTCAAAACATCGCTTTCCGGTACTCGTAATAATCTATATCTTGTGTTGATACCATGTATAATTCCGCAAGATAAAGGTACTCGAAAATTTGTGATGTCGGCATTGGATGAGAGAAGTGCATTACCTCTTATAAATGTGAGAGATAAATGTCTTGTCAAACTCGGATTATTTCTTTTAGGCCAAACGAAGAACATGGTGTAGCGATTAACCGGATCTTTATGGCTAAATTAGCGGCTGCGGAACACGAGTTTGGAGGCGTTACAATTGGTTTTGAGCCGACTACCATTCAAAATTCCCCTCATAGCATGAGTGCAGGACAAATCGGCGATGGCGTCGGTTGCTTATAAGGGGAAGGGGGGATGTGATATCCCACATTGGATGTGGGAGAAACGTGTTACATCCGTCTAAGTGTGGGACACAAATGTCTTGTCAACTTAGGTTAAGCCTCTTGGGCCGAAGCTCGGACGACAGTCTAAGCGATTAACTAAACCACTTTATGACTCACTTGCGCTACTAGACCGGGGTTTGAGAACCTTACAATTGGTATCGAGTCGACTACCAGGCGTGACTACATGTCACACCGTGAGATGGTGTAGGCCACATCTAGATTCTCACTGGTAGGGGCAGTGCAGGACAAATATTGCTTATAAGGGGAGAATGTGATATCCCGGGTTGGATGTGGGAGAAACATGTTACCTCGCTTATAAGTGTGAGACATAAAGATTTTATCAAATCGGGTTAGCCACTTTTAGGCCAAACAAGGGCGATTGTCTAAGTAGTTAACGGATCATTTATGACTCATTTAGTCTTTACTGGACACGAGGCGTTACAAAAATCACAGAATCAATTCAAAAGACTATATTTCCTGACAAAATGCTCTCGACCACGTGGCGCGCATAGAATGGTGAAAAAACATGAAATAATGCTGTAAAGCCCCAAGAAACGTGCACCCTCGGGGCGTACTTAAGGTATGATCTGAGAGGTTACACTCGAGAATGACATATTTAGATATATCTTGGTGAAAATGGAAGATAATAAACAAATAAATAAGATAAAGTATCTTGATAGTTTAATTGTTGAGAGACATGGTCTCAATTTGGTCTTCATTGTGTTGATACCGACCTACGACAACAATATGAATGTGAGATTAGATCCTTATAAGGGTAAGATAAATTGCATGCATGTCATTGTTAAGGGTGATTTTGTGCGTTTTATAAGGATATATTTTATATCAATTCTCTCCATATTCAGTATGTTTCTCATAGAAATCGAGCTTTATATTGAAATATTGAAGCGAATGGTGTTTTTAATAGTTGAATTGCAAAGCATGTAGAATTATGTGTTTAAATTGTGATTTTATATTATTTTGGAGTTATGTTACGCTTTGGTATGTTTTACTATCTCTTAGATACATGTTTTCGAGCTAAAGAGGATTAGAAGAGGTTGCATTGGATTTTTACGATGAAGAGAAGAGATAGGGATGAGAAGAAAATGATAAAGATGAAGAAATCGAAAAACAGGCATCTTTGGTGGCGTCAAGTCCCGTCCACTATGGGCGGGCGTCATTCTTCTATGATGGCGTCCGTATTTCTTTTAGAGAATCTCTAATTGTTCGAGCAACTAGAAAGATATTCTTTAACGGAAGAATTCGGTTCGGATGTAGGATACTATCAGAGAAGTTTCGCAACTCAATCATAGATGATGGAATCATCAAAGATTTGACAACACCGAACTCACATGCGTAACTCACTAGAGGCCGGGAAATAAAGAGAAGATGTGTGCGAGCGAGATATCCGGCAACAAGAAGAAGGAAAAGGAGTTGAATAGAGGAACTCCCGAACATTCATCACGAGAGAGTTTGGGCGTGGTATGAGCGGCGTACTGCTCAGCGTTGAGAATGTTGGACGGCGTCGAGAAGAGAGACGGCGTCCAGCGCCGACTTTAAGCGCGGCCGACTCAAAACTCTATAAATACGACCCCGCGATTTCAACCCTAGTACATACATTATTCAATCTCGTTGATACACCATCGTAAGAGGCAAACCACAAGCGGCGTTGACCCCACTTTGAGGAGAGAGGTGGGGTGTGCAAGAATAGATTAAGTTTTATTTTGCTTTTACTATTTTCTTTGCTACGATGTACTCCATGCTTGGAAATTTGCAATTGTTCGAGCGATTTGAATCATTTTTCATTCAGGTTTTATCTACTTTTATTTAAGTTTGTTTTATGATTTTATCTCAAAGTTGTATCTTTTCTATCGATTATTTGTTATGCAGCGTATATCGGAAGATGGTTGCTTATCGATGTTTGATTTTGATGGAAGTCATGTTAGACTTAGATCACCATAGGAAAGATTGGATTTTTAACCTTGACATGCGGAAGTTGATAGGTTGATTATCTAGGTTGCTAGATTTGAATAAATCTTACACCTTGTTTTGATTGATAGGCAATTATCTACGAGTAGGATTCATACTTTGATTAGGTGAACCACGTCTTTAGTTAATCATCACAAGATAACCTTAGATAGAGATAGAGGTTTGAAGGATTGGATGATTTTGTTTGTTCATTGTTAATCTCCGTGTTCATCTTCTTGTTTATTTCCTTTTATAGTTAGTTTAGATTTAGTTTTATCGCTTTTATCCTTCACGGCTTTGGATTAACAATCCCTCTGTCCGATTTACTTTTCGTTTTCGTTTTGATTCCGTTTTGAATAAGTAACAATTTAAGAATTAATTAGATTAGATTCAACATCCCGATTCACGATGATCGATACCGTACTTATCCAACTTTACAGCAACTACCGGTATTCGGCGGTTAGGAGTAGTTTTGCATAATAGTATAGGTTTTATAAATTTTCTTTTGATTTGTATGGTTTGATTTGATTTATTTCTATTATTTTTATTTACGACATCGTATGTTATTGAATAACTAAAGTGGTGAGCGATAAAGTTGACTATAAAAGTGGCAAAATAACTAGAGCGTTGAACTTCGATAATCAAGAAAGCAAATATTCTTTGGGTAAAGAATTCTCTTTTAAGCCTACAAACTTAAGTGACATTGATAAACTAAGCATGTCATTGCTACGCATTTCGTGTTGAACTTGAGACAAATTGAATTACTACAAAGATGGCGAGAATGATTTAGAATCAATTTCAATTGGCATCCACGGTTCAACAATATTGGTTACACAAATGAAGTGCAAGTACAAGGTCATTCCTTTTTGAGGAAAGTCGAGAATAGCCGAATAGGAAAGTAAATGTCGTCATGTATAAGTCATTTAAAGACTAAATAAATTAAATGCTAAACCGACATATTAATGAAAGAAAATATGTGATAAGGAATGTAAATACGGTTTACTAGCGTATGGATTCTAAGAGACTTTTACGTCAAGTGCGTGACTTGGGAACTAAATTATGTGGAAGAATATATGGCTAGGCATTCATCATAAAAAGTAGCCAAGCGTCACGGTCATTTATTAAGATAATGATTGTAATGAAAGAAAATAAATTTCGATACAAGATCGAAGCTTAATCCTTAGTAATCACAGAAATTATGTTTCAAGTTGATAATATGATCTCTAATTATACAAGTCAAATTCAAAATTGCTCTAAAAAATTCGAACTTGTTCTTAAAACTTTTTGGATCTGAAAAAGCACATATTAAATACTTTTTGCATGAGGATATATCTACGATTAGAATTCTGCCGAATAGTTGAGGAAGTATTACCAGTAGAAGCGATGTAACGATCATCAAAATATAAAAATAATCTAACATAGATTTTTATTTTAAAATCTACAGATTTTAATGATAATGTATAAAATCGCATCAAGTACTTGAGAGGATGTTGCTGATATATCTACACACTAAACTGCTCTTAAGAGAGAAGCATTTGAGCCACTCAAAATCCCCTGCTAAGACGACAGAGAGCTTCAAAAATGGCATCAAACCTTGTTCAGACACTATTAACAGCAATATGTGCAGAAGAACAGCGATTTCTTTGGTGGGCTCGTCTTATTTTCCCACACAATATCGTACAGGAGGAATGCTTAATTTTACCCATAAAGGTCAGCTGTGAAATGTACTCTTTTTATTTATTTATTTTTTTTTTAATTAATCGAGTTTCTGGAATGAAGAAAAGACAAAACTTATATCATAGATTTTCAGTCCTTTCTGGGCACTGATTTAAACTGTTTGTGCATATTTTGTGTATTTTTCCTAGAATATTAAATGGATTAATAATAAATTGTTTTAATTCTCTTGTGTTTCTTTGTTCATGAGAAATTCATCTTTTTATTACTTGCAGGTAGAGTAAACTCTGGAAGAATTATTTCACATAGGGCTTCTCCTTTTATTGGATTAGGATTCCATGGCTTGGTCACAAAGAAAGTGACAATTGTTCCAAAGTGCATTAATTCATCAAACTCGAACGATGGCGAAGTTAGTTCGGTTAAACAAGATAAGGTATGTCTATTGGCCTTCAATTGCTATTAACTATACAGCTTATCTCATAGTTTCATGTGGTTTAGGAGATAAAAATTTGTTGCTAGTTGAACAAGTTGCTGGTGTTGAATGACCATTTTCATAATGTGGGGGCCAAAAGTTTAGACCTTTATACTCTTAAGCACAATATTTGAGACATAGAATCAACGAACCTCGTTTCAATTATGAGGAGGTGTCATTGCACCTTAAGGCCATATGAGGTATACTTCCATGTATTCTAGCTCTGTTTAGAAGATCACGGTAGGTGATGTCTCCTTTATTGTCTTCTGGTAGCTGTTTCTTGCTCCGCACTTGCCTTCCTTTTGTTTCATTGATTGTATGCACAAATGTTAGATTCTGATTATATTTAGCATAAGTTCCTGAAATTAGGATTGCTGACTATTATTATGATGTAATAATAATAATACTAGCTCTAAATGGTTACATATGGACTAGATGGATAGGAGGTTTTGGTCAATGCAGTTGGCTCAATTGTTAAAATGAGTCGTTTCTTTCACGATGCCTGAGTTTGATTCACGCTACTGCATTGGTGGATACTCTCTTAGCACCCAGAAAGTGGTCTAAGGCCTCGGGCTGCATTGACCTGAGGGTGGAACCGAATGCATCTTGTAACCCAAAAAGTATATATGTTTTTTTTTTTTTTTTTTTGAGGGAAAAAAGTATATATGTTGAAGAGGAAGTGTTGGATAATCTATGAACTCGTGTACGGTTGCATGCCTTTCAAGAAACTGAGCGTTAGTCATGTTCTGTCTATCATTTGTTTCTTTTCATGTCAAGATTACTTAATAAGCCTGAATTTTAAAGGAAAGCTTGGTGTATTAGAATCAGGTAATAGCATGTTTGATTGTAAGATGTTAGATTTATATTTGGTAACCGTTCCTTAAGGTTGCGTATATTAGAATCAAAATGATTTGATCCTTCATAAAACAATGTATATGGTTAATGCCTTGGTATGTTGGACTCCAAATCCTTCTACTTCTTGATTGCCCTTGTACTTGGCTTTTAATATTCACACACAGTGAATTCTCACTTTGTAGCAGTACCTATTAGCAAATGTTTGTCACGTTCACAGAATTGACAATTGTCCGCTCAATGTTTGTGTTGTCTTTGTTACTGTGAATATTATATATATGAAGTCATTTACTCAGAAGGAATATAATATATATTCTTATTCAGAAACCTTTTGGATACTCCAGAAAGGATGTTTTGTTGATCGGTCTTGGAGTCACTGTTGCTGGAATTGGGCTCAAAAGTGGTTTAGAGGTATGATTCATACAATCCTCTGACCCCATAGTTAATTAGTTACCCGTTTCTTGATATCTTTTACAGACCAGATCCTCTCCTGTTAGACCAGTCCTATAAAGCGTCCAGTGACATTACAAAGTAAACTTACTTTGTCGATTTGTGCTTTGTGATGTCATTGGGCGAATCATAGGGCGACATGCCTTTATTGGAAGAATCGATTTAAAATCTTTTGGATGCATACCCGTCATCTTACGGACTACGTGTTTGGCTTCTTATTATTTACATAAAGCAGATAGTTTTTTTAACCATTATAGCATCTCCTGCAGTTCTTTGGAGTCGATCCTCTGCAAGCCGGAAACGTGGTGCAGCTTGTCCTGGTTTTAGGATTAACAGTTGGATGGATATCTACTTACATATTCAGAGTTTCTAATAAGGAAATGACATATGCTCAACAGTTGAGAGACTATGAAAGCAAAGTGATGGAGGTTCAGTCATTTCATTTTTTTCCTACTTACTCACTTAAACATTTGCTTACAGATTACAAGTTTTTCATTTTCTTTTTCTTTTTTTCCGTTGGTTGGATTGGCCTAAACCTGTTTAAATCATCAAGCTACTTATAAAGATCTTTTTGGTATAATATGTTCTTGTTGATGAACTAATGTGTGCATCCTATGACGTGATATCTTGGCTTGCTTCACATAAAGTGAATAGTCTCCATTTAAACATATAATTACCTTCGGTAAAGGCCTCGACACTCGCCAATAAAGTAATGCCTCATCGGCTCATTTAGCAGCCTTTTGAGTATGGTTTCTCAGTTTTAATAAGAACAGGGGGGCAAGCCCCCTATGTGTATCATCGAAGCATCATGTGAATTCGAGGTCTAAGAAGATCTTCTCTGTATAAACCTAACCTGCGTAGTATTACCTTATATTCCTATAAGATGTTTACAGAGCTTGAACCCATGATCTATGGTTTATACGACATCAACTTTTACCGATGTTTCAAACCTCTCTTTCTTAAACTAATTCATCATCTTCTCTTACTTTGCTTTTCTTTTTTTTTTCTTTTTCTCTTTTTTGTTATTTTTGCAGAAAAGATTGGAAAGTTTGACAGAAGCAGAGTTGGAAATGCTGCTTGAACAGGTTGAAGAAGAGAAAGGACGGCAGATCACAGGCGAGCAAGCTAAATAAATACTAGTATTTTCTGGGTATGATATTTTTACTTGTCAAAAAGTTATGAATTCTCAGTATTGAAACACATATTAATGTGCCGACCGTGAAAGGTTCTCTGTACAAATTCGAGTTATACCTCAATAGAAATGTTAACAAGGAAGAATTCAAATGACCGCCCCAAAGCATTCGGGATTGTTATTTTGCCTAAATTGAAATTGAAAGCGGCTTCAAATTTTGATTTAAGGGCCGTAGATCAAAGACAGATCAAAGACAGAAATTTCGAGAGTTACATGGAAGTTGGAGACTGATTTTGAAACTGAATTACCGACTAAATTGCTACACTCACGTAAAACCACTGTATCAACCGTTAGCCCTGGACCAAAACCGAAAAGCACGCCCCATTCCAATCCTTCACCAGTGGTGCCAAGCCCTTCATTAATTGAAGATCTTCTCATCTCATCAAGTATGAAACAGACACAAACACTGGACATGTTTCCGTATTCACTCAGGACATGCCGTGTAGCTCTCAGTTTTTCAGGCTTTAGATCTAACTTTTCTTGTATACGATCCAAAATCAATGCCCCACCCGGGTGCGCAACCCAGAAAATTGAGTTCCAATCCGAAACACCAAAAGGCTTAAACGCCTCCACCAAGCACTTTTCAATGTTGGTTGCAAAATGCTTAGGAGCATCCTTGTCTAAATGCAATATTAGTCCAGCCTCACGGAGATGTCCAGTAATCGCACCATGGCTCTCTGGAATGATTGTTTGTGCTGCAGAAACTATCTCAAACAAAGGCTTTTCTACTTCTGGGATTGGATCCGCCCCGATGATTATCGCAGCTGCACCATCTGCAAACAATGCCTGTAGGATAAGACCACTCAAATCCGATTCACTTGGGCCATGGAAAGAAAGTCCAACGATTTCAGAGCACACGACAAGAACACGAGCACCTTTATTGTTCTCGGCTATGTCTTTTGCTACCGGAGTACTGTCCCGCCAGCATAACAGCCATTGAGGTATAACATCAAGCGGCAGCCGGACGAGTTTAGGCCAAGAAGTCTAGTGAGATGATAGTCAGCACCAGGCATTTCCACTCCACTTATTGTGCAAAAGATTAGATGGGTAATCTTAGAAATTGGCTGATTCCATTCTTCAATTGATTTTAAAGCTGCCTCTTTTCCAAGTTTTGGAATCTCAGCATTTAGAATCTCTTGCCGGGCGTCTAATGAAGGAGCCATTAATCCACAAATACTGGGATTTGTATTCAAATGTTCTTCTGTCAAATACATATGGCGCTTCCTTATCATTGACTTCTCACCTTTGAAAGAAAAATAAATATAAATCCAATTAAGATTCAGCATCAGGATAAAGCATATATACCATGACAAGCAAGTTTCAGTGTCTTACAAATGCGACGAAACTTCTCTTTAAGCTCAGTCTTGTGATCACTATTAGTGACCTTGAAGTAATAGTCTGGGTATGCGCTTTGCTCCATGAAATCCGGTGGCGTTGCAGTTCCGATAGCTAAAACAGTGGCCAGTCCTTCCGCCCTCTCCGGCCTTCTCACCACCGTATTTTTGTCCATTCTAGCCGGAAAAGTTAAAGGGTCTTCGCCTTCTAAACAGAGATTTAAAAGAAGTTGTATGTTCAGTGGAAGTTGTATATTCAGTAAGTCATTTTTTTAAATGAGTAAGCCTCTGATTAAAATGGTCCCATCCCGTCCATGGGGAAAGTGATGAGAGGTGTCGGAAAGCACCTGCAGCGAATCCGGCGTAGATTGCCTGCTCTTATAACCTCTATCTTGAAGGGTGTTATCGATGGAAATCAGCTCAGCACTACGGGAATCGAACCATTGACCTCAAAGAACAGAGTCTGGCGTCATTCTGTGTGCGTCATTTATTAAAGTATATATCAGGGAATTTAAGTCTTTTTTAAGATATTATTATTAAGGGTTGACGCAGTGGAATCTCTTGTGATCATTTGTTTAGCTTACATCATGTAATAGCATTGACTTCTTAAAATAAAAAAAAAAAAATTGATTTCTGTTTCACAATTGTTAGTAACAAATACTGTAGATGTTGCTTTCAAAATGACAATACGATGAGGGAAGGTATTTTCATACATGTTTGTTATCTTGACCGAATTAGAGTGAGGAAATAATTTTTATTCTAACAGAGTTTGAGTCAGGATGTTGGTTTTTTCTAGACCAAATAGTGGTCATTAAACACAATTGATACTTTTTGATTGAAATTCCGAATTCGGTTCGTAAACTAATAAACATCTCAGTAATCTTTATTTTGACTAAATTTGAGTCGGGATGTTGGTTTTTAGGCGCAATATCGATTCGAAAGCGCGGTTGATCTTAGCAGTGAAATTCGATCAGTAAACTAATCAACATCTTGTATTAAATTGAGTCTGAATGAATTAGTGAACAAATAAATGGTAAAACTAAAAATAAAATTTGTGTGTTAAGATCTTTTTTAGGTGTGAAAAGATTTTACTTAAGATTATTATTTAAGAAAGTTAATGATATCGTCGCAAATATCACGGTGGGTATTATGGCGTTGGCATGGTGGATATCTAGCTGAAAGTGATGATCTTTTAGTAAAAAGATGGTGGTTATTATGAACAAGAGGTGGTGCTCGGCGGCGGCGGACGCGGCTTAGTATGAAGGCGATGACGAGTCGACAAATTAATGAGTGTATCGCTTATATTAATTTCGGATCCACTTTGTAGGTTACATGTTGCCCTATTTATAGGCGGATCTCTAACGGCGGTTAGGCTAATTGTGACAAGACATAATTAAAAAATACAATTAAGAGATTAAGTAATGATAAAAAAGCGGATCAATGGGCTCGCTGGTCGCTTTGATATCCTCTTGTTCGTTGAGTCTTGTCCTTGCTAACGTCAAGTGTAGATCATGTTCGCTTTCGTGTAGTGAGCGCGATCCATTGATCGGTTCAGCAATTGGAAAGCGGCATGCTCGGCCCCCAAGCTGGGCAATGTTCGATCATGCGGACTCGATGACTGTTCGGCTTACTACCGAGGCGGTGGTGGCGATGAAGGTCGAAAGGCGATGTGTGGCTAACTAGATTGGGTCGGTGGTGGTCGATGGGCCGTATTCGGTTTGGTATATCGATTAAGATAAACATTTGTAACATAATATTTAAAGATAGACTTTATTTGATAAAGTTGAACTATCACATGGCTGAAAGAGAATAAGTAGGCGTCATAAACAAAGGTTTTAGTGTAAAACCTCTCAATTCTTTGTAAAGGTATTTTAGTTAATTTGAAATTCCTTTACCTTTTTCTTTCTTTTTAGCTTTTCTTTTCCTCGAGGTTTTGGAAAACCGGCCTAATCTCAAGCGTCCTAAAAAAAAACTGCAATGAGCCCTGAGCTTCATCAAAATCGTGTTTTAGTTTTCATCGCTTCTTGGCACATTTGAACCGGGAATAGCCACCGGTTAAGCGTCTACCTCCCGACGTGCCCGGACATGTCCCCGAGTGTCGGGGCGAGTCGAGACAAGCCCAGGACATGCCGGAGTCTCGGAGCAGGGCGAGCATTGTGCATGGTTGGGGACCCGATTTTTAGTGTCCGGGCGTGTCCGACCTTGTCTTGGATGTGTCGAAGATCGGAGACTTCGGTTTCAAAGCGAACCTGATTCGAGGAAGCGATATTGCATTGTGTTTGTTCTCAAGAAGGTAATTATCGTGATCGCCCGTTAATTTGTAATCCGATCTTGTTAAGTTGTGGTTCTTGGCTTTGAGGTTAGGGCTTTGTCAGTTTGTAGATTCGCATATGTTTTGGAAGTAAGATGTTGTTCGGTTCGTACTTCGGCTCGTCTTTAAGGTAATGAGTTCTTCTTATCAAAAGGTTCCATCTTTAGGTTTAAAGATTATATTTTAAGTTGATTTTAATATTGTTTTAATGCAACTGCACGAAACTAGACATAATTACGTGTTGCGGGTGCGTGCTTTAAGCTGCGTTTTGAGCGTTGTTCTATTTCTTGTTACATTTCTATAAAGCTGTCTTATATGTCTTGGTTACAAGTAGTAGAGATAGGATGTGAGTTCGGTGTTAGTACGGTCTTGGAATGTTCCGTAGGTTAGACATGGTCTTGTATGCTTTATGTGTGCTCTATGTGTTTATAGTTAGTGACCTCACGATGTCTTGAGCAAGTACCATGGTTTTAAGTCTCATGTCGGACGTGTGACTAGTTGTATTCCCATATCGTTCAAGATGATGTACGAGCGAGTACCGTATTGACCCACGTTGGACGTATGACTAGTCATGTTCCCGTGTTGCACCATGCCCTCATGTTAAGTAAGTGACGAGACAAGAATATTAAAAGCTCACGAGTAGGCTAAAGTAAGTAAGTAATGTAACTTAACAAGTAGTGCAAGATAAACCCGTCTGATAAGTAGGCATGTTTCATTGCATTAAATATATCTGTTGAAGTGGTATTCTTTATGTTTGGTATTGTTCACTAAAGCTGTTTTGTGAAACTAGATGAAGTGGATTCATGTCACGTCTCCGGCATCCGACATGTATGAATCTCTCTTTAATTTTCTTTCTCCTTACCGAGCATTTGGCGGTGTTCACTCCTTTATTTTGAATAAGAAGGTTGCAAGTACATGTTGATTTGGCGGCGAGCTTGGAGTCTTAGCTTAGGATGGAGCAATGAAGTTGTTTATGTTTTAGTTTCCTTTTGTAGTTGTTCCTCTTTTCAGACAGACAATTGTAATGAAATAGTTTTGCTTTTAGTTATTTATGACTTAGTTTGACAACAGTTGTTCTCTCGTTGATGGTTGTTTTGGAAGACCCCCAATTGTCTATTTTTAGTCTTCATCTTGTTTCCTTCCGTGCGAATATTTTATTACGACGAGAGGGCATGTGGGATTTAGGGTTTCTTATAAATGTCACGTCTTGAACGTTAAGTTTAGGATAAGGACTCGGTATCAGGAGACGATAGCGTTACATTTATGACTTAATAAAACCATATATATGCAACGATCCGATCCGGATTTAGCGGATTATCGGATCAGAATCGCTTGGTCGTGACCGAACTAAAAAAATCAAATCACAAAGCCTTTTATCTAAATATCATCATATAACGTTGTGTCGAAAGTAATATGATGCAAATGAAGCTACGTAAAACAAAAAACGAAAAAAAAAACAAAACAAAACGGATGCCTGGATTCCAAAGCCATGTGAGGATGAAGTTCCAGCTGCCCCTTCCAATTGCTAACTCGACAACCCCTCCACGTTAAAATAAAATAACAAAATTTCTCAACCAATAATTAAAACAATCCCGAAATATAACCTCACGATAATGCAAATGTCATCAAACTTAAATATCACAATAACGTAATCGATAAGCTCAGTCTGCTAGCGAACATGTAGTTCATGAATAAGTTTTGTATTTAAGCTCGTTAATATTTACGTTTGTTTAGTTTAACGAACCAAAATTTGAAGAAGATTAGCTCAGTTTTAAGCGAGCAAGCGAGAACTGCTTTCATGAGCGTTCGATTATGTTCTGGCCTCTTAGTCTTATATAGATAAACTCATATGCGACTTAACACTAACAAATAAGATCATAAAGCGCTATACTAATCCCAGTAAATCTTCTAGAATAATTTTATACAATATTTATAAAATTCACCAAATACGTTTGGTACTATTATGTGCTTTGTATTTTGTTCCATTTAAGCATATGCAATGTGAACCTCATGTCTCTCTATGTCATGTCTCAATAATTCTAAATTCAAAAATATTCAATTTATCAGAAGTCATAGAAATCGCCAAAGCAATGAGTTGAAAGTTAGAAATGTTATTTGCGAAATTTAATGCCAGGGTGCATGTCATATTTGGTTTTATTTGTTCATCTCTACTATTAGCATTACTTTGAGTCTCTATATACATGTAAGTATCGTATACCGATGGTTTGAAGTCAGAGAAATGTTCGATTTGTCGGGGGTTTACAAGTATATAACTCCGTCTATAACTTATGTATGAGGTGAAAGTTGAGATATGTTCAATTTATCAAAGCAATTTCAAAAGCATTGGTTCAAAGTTCAAAAAATATTCAAATGTCGTTCATGCCGAGTGCTTTTTGATGTGTTTTGTATTTTGTTATTTATTCATTTAGACTTATTGTACTTTAATGAGCTAAATTCAAATCGAGCTCGAGTTTAAAGACAAAAATTAATGTACCAAACAAAACTCGAACGTTCATAAACAATCTCATGGCGTTAAGTAACCAATCTTGAACATATGTTTTACATTTCATCGAACATATGTTTTGTTGAACTATTAACTACTTACTAACAGGTAGGAAGCGAGTTTATGGCGCAAATAGCTTGAAACTTTAATAAGTGATATTCGATTTGTACCGCCTCATTAACAATTCTACACTCATTTATTAACGTAAAGTACAATAATTGTGTCAAAATAAATATTATTATAACATTTTTGGATCATATATATTAGTATAATAGCAATTCATTTAAATGAGTCGACATAAGTTGCTGTGACATGTGACATGCTATGATGCTGCATTTTCCGGAAAATACTTGTGTGGGAGGGATTTTGAGTGACGTGTAAAACGATCAGAGCCATAGTTTGAATATAAAATGAAACTTTGTGGTTAATAATGTGCTAAATGGTATATTCACACGTGTAGAGACACCACGCAAGTATTCCACAATTTTCCTATACACGTGTATCGACTCACCTTCTTAACATGATTCTCTTAAAACATTACTCCCCAAACAAAACCAAGAAAAAAGCCTCCATGATCTATGGCTATGGCCGTTTTTCTTCCCTCCCCGGCGCCGGAAAAGCTGAATTCCCCTGCTTTCTGTTTAGTAAATATGCATAAATAATCTTCCTCGTCGATTTCCACATCATGGCGATTGTTAGCGGTGACAGATACCTCGAATCGCTACTCAAATTCGTGGAAAACAACGCGGAGCAGTTGATTGAAGGTACGTTAGTGTTGAAACTGAATCCGGTAGGGTTGAGGTATGTACAATCGAGGTTAGAAGCGCTTGCTGAGCTCGAGTCATTGCTTTCGGGAGCACCTGTGGATTATCTACGAGCTTATGTGTCTGACCTTGGAGATTATCGCGCTCTTGAGCAGCTTAGGAGGATTCTGAGGCTGTTACCGTGCCTGAAGGTGGTTTCAGTTGTTCCTTCTCCGGCTAGGGAGCCGACGCCTCTGTCTTTGCTGTATTTTGGGAGGTTGAAGTTTTTGGAGCTGCGTGGTTGTGATTTATCGACGTCGGCTGCTCGTGGATTGCTTGAATTGCGCCACACTTTGGAGAAACTTATTTGCCACAACTCAACTGTAATATTTTTCTCTCGAATTTGATTGCTTGATTTTCTTTTTCATGTGATTTTGTGTACACTTCTCTTTTGCTTCTCCCGCTATTTTATTAGCCTTGTTTAAGTATTTTACTTACCTTTGTGAGCAAATGTCGAATTTAAGTGGTGAAAGAATGCACGTTGTAAGTCAATTCAAATGGAGGGTTGTGCAGTAACAAGGGTTTAGTATCTAAGTAGTGGTAGAGCCACAACATACTTTACACCATGATCAATGGTGTAAAACTTTGTTTTGTGGCTGGTTCTGGTCAAATCATTTCGTTTGGCATTTAGTGTTGTGGTTTCCCATATTCGTGCAGCTCTCAACTCTTGTATGCTTTAGAGTTGTCTTGTTATACCTTTCCTGAAACAGCTTGAAAGTACAGGGTTATTTGAGTGCATGTTAATCTCTACCTTGGAGATGCATAGTTGGATATTTTGAAAACTAATACATGCGTCAAAAGCGAGCCAGCGATTTTACTGAAAGTGGAGATTCTTTTGTTCCTTTTCCGTTGATTGAAGAGAGACGTGATTTTACTGACCCTGGATTAGGAAGGCATATGCAGGGGCGGTGCCGCTAATACATGGTATGGGTCAACTGACTCCCAAACCTAAAAGAAATCTATGTATATTTTCTACTATTTAAAATTTTATGTACTAATATCTACTTACTGACCCACTAATTTTTTTTAAATATTGACCCTTGACCTTTATATATACTTGGATATTTCAATTATTGTATTAGAAACTTGTATTACGATATGCTGCTCTCGATCCCTGACCCGTGTCATAGAAATCCTGCAGCCTCCCCTGGGCATATGTGACTATTAGGGGGTAATCCCAGGTTGCTGTTTTCCAATTTCTCAGAAGTCATAATCTTCCAAGCTCTCTCTGGTGAATTACTCTATAGAAAATAAAAAAAAAAGAGGAGAAAAAATGACATTCTTCCTAAGTCTTTGCTGGTAATGACCTTATATACTGCTGACAATCCTAAAATTTATGGAGTTCCCAAAAAATGCTTCGAAACTTGGGCTTCATGTTCTTTGTAAATGCTAAAGTGACTTTCAACTGCTGTTTAGCTCCATATTTTTTCCTCTTTAATAGTTTGTGTACCTTGAATCTTTTCATTTGTACATATTTAATACAGGAGTGTAATACTCTTTTACACAATTAGTTATGGTTCAGTTATTACACAGGAGTTATTATGATCATTGTTTAATTATTCATCTTCTGCAAATCTTTTTCCCTCAGGCTGCACTAAGGCATGTGTTTGCTAGTAGAATTGTAGAGATAAAGAATTCTCCACGGTGGACTCGATTGACATATGTTTCATGTGCCTTTAATGGTCTTGTTCTCATGGATGAATCTTTACAGCTTCTCCCTTTGCTTGACACCCTTGATATTAGCGGTAACAAGTTTACCAAGGTAGACAATCTTGAAGTGCTCCAAATTGAAGCATCTTGACCTTGGATTCAATCACTTGAGGACAATTTCATACTTTCGTGAGGTGCGTTAAGTTTTTTCATTTTATCCTTTCTGTTCTGACAGGGTCATGTGTTAGCGTCAGTATTTTCTTAGGTCCTTGTCAGATTACAAGACTTGTTTTGAGAAATAATGCTCTCACCACTGCGTGGAATCGAGAATCTAAAATATCTTGAGGGGCTTGATGCCTCCTACAACATGATATCCAACTTCTCGGAGATAGAGATTCTGGCTGGGCTTCCATCTCTTCAGAACCTTTGGTTGGAGGGGAATCCTCTATGTTGTGCCCGATGGTACCGAGCACAAGTATTCAGCCATTTCCCTTTTCCAGATAATGTAAGATACGCTTAAATTTTCAGTGTTCTTTGCCGGATTGTTCTTGACTTGCACGTATGCCCCTTTTTTACAGGGCCCGTTTTGATTAATATGTCAAACCTAAAAATTTCCCTGTACTTTTTTATACATGTTTGATGCTTCAGTTAAGACTGGATGGGAAGAAAGCGTCTTTGAGAGAATTATGGAAGAGGCAAATTATTGTAGCCAGCAGACAAAACTGGCCTGCCAGCTTTGGATTTTATTCACCTGCCATAGATGCTGCTGAAGTAAAAGATTCTGCAAGTGCAAGAGGGTCTGTAAATTCTTTATCTTAAGCAATGAAGCAAGAAGTTTTTGTTTAATGTTTTGTTTCTCTTTCCATGCAGAAGAAGATGTCACGCTTGGTTAGCATTGAAAGTGAAAATCAAAGCACGTCATTGTGGTCTGATCAAGATTCATTGTCATGTGATCATGAAGCTCAAAGTAAAGCTGGCAATGCCATTTCAGGCGAGGAAGGTGAGATAGTTGAGTTGATGAACAGAATTGAAGTGATGAAAAAAAGAGCGCTCAGCTCAATGGTTGCAGGATATTAAGAGTGGATGGATCCTGCTGCTCCCAGTATCGCTGATGGTAGAAAATGTTCAGATGCTGCTTTAAATGGCGGCGGGGAAATAAATAGAGAAGAAATACAGATAAAGAAAAGGCTGAGAGTTCAAGCTATGTTTTACACTCTATTCAAGGTTCTGGAAATAATGGCAGTTATAGTGATTCTGGCGTTGATGATGATTCATCTTCCTCAAAATCTGTTCAAAGAGAAATATCTGATAGTGGTAGAAATTTGCACCTTGGCATTACACTTCCAGGTGGAGTTAGGATGGATGGAACTTTGTCTAACTCATATACTGTCATTGATGATGTTTTGGTTTCCGTGCATCCTCAATTGGCCCGGGATCTCCTCCTTCCTACAAAGTACATCCTACATCAGGCGCCATAACTTGGAAGAAGAGTTTCTACAGCTCTCTGCCAAATCCTTATCTGCAGTATCTTCTGATAGTAATACAAGTTGCAGCGAGGATGATTCTTCTGAACTCCAATCATCTATACCGCAAATGGATCAGTCTCATATTGAAAATATTGATGAGAGAGGTGGGAATGATTGCTTACTGGGATTTCCTTTGGATCATGTTCACCATGGTCTAGAGAACAACATTTCTCCATTGGGTGAAAATGGTGCATGTACATTTGATGGTGATGGACGACATGAAGCCGTTTCTTGTTGTAACAATAGCAGTTCTTCTCGTGTAAGGGTTCCTGCAGGTGTTAATAGTGGCACCGAACAACTTGAAACACAGGATGTTGACTTGTTATATAAGAGAGAAGCGCAAGCGAAAACCCATAAGGAGAATCATTTCACTCTCTGATGACTCGAGTACCAGTCTTGAGCCTAAGGACATGCATAAGTCCAATGGCAATTCTTACAATGTTACAGATGATATGAAAGATGCAGGTAGGCATTGCAGTATCAATGCCAATTTAAGCTAATGATATTATTTTGAACCTTTTTCATTCAAAAGTCAGCCGGATCGGGAGTCTGTGAATCTAGTAAAGAATTTGTGCGTTGCTGCTGTTTGCTTCAAGAGAAATCTGATTGGGTTGAGAGGTAAATGCAGTTTTCTTGGCATGGTGCATCTTGAACACCTCTTGGGGTGGGGGCACTATTGTTATTGATATTTAAACACACATTGTCATGCCTGATGGAAGCAGTTCTGCTTTTCAATGTGACTGGAGGGGGGGGGGGGGGGGGATCAATTTGAGGAATAAGTTTTGAATTGTTTTGAGAACTTTACAATGATGAATTGGTAGAGGATTGGGGAGGTGGGGGGGGGGGGTGGGGGGGTTCTATTTGAGGAATAAGTTCTGACTTGTCTTGAGAACTTTACAATGATGAATTGGTAGAGGATTCTTTCATCTGTTATGCAATTGTGGATTGAACAGACTAGATACAAAGGTAGAGGATTCTTTCATCTGTTATGCAATTGTGGATTGAACAGACTAGATACAAAGGAACATCACAGCTAAAAAATTTAGTATCGATAGACACAAATGGATCAATTAAACCTAGATCTCTTCACTTTTCTCCCAACTCATGCATATTTTCTCGTTGTAGTAATTATGTCATGAGTGACACCCAAAAGGCCTCGCTCTAGCTGCGTTTAGAGTCTAGTGCTTCTTTCCTTCTAAAGCATATAATACTATCACAGATAAGGCAAGCAATACTAGGTCTGTGTGCAAATTGGATGATTAAGAATTCTCCAGCATCTAGTTTACCACTAGATCCCAGACCCCAACCTATCTAGAACATTATAGATAAGGAATTACTTCACCCCAGATTCTTTTAGTGAATGAACAAGAAAAGAACAAGGCTCGTGGGACTCCTGAAATTCCTTACATAACTTTCGCTCATTTTAATACTTTTAGATTCTGATATTGTAATTACCAGCAAATGTAAGTTGTTCCAGGCCAATGTTGTGTATACATTTTAAACACCTGATATATCTCTTCATCGTTGAGGAGAGGTGTCAACATACACTCCTTCACTAAAGTCTAAAGGTCCAACTTGTTCACATCATACGTAAGAGAAAATACACTTCTATTTCATTGCTTCTTGTTCTCAGATCTTGGACTAGATCTGAGTTTCCAAGATGTTTATTGTTGGGGAGTATACAAACACTTCCGTTTATAACTGGGTGGTGCCTGTTCTCTCCTCCTTTTTGTATTTATGGCAATAGTTTGAGCCTTTGCTAATTTACGTAATTGCTTGCATATGCAGGGATGTAGCCATATTTCTGAGCAGCGAAAGTAAATTTTATGTACTACTTGTTGGTAGCAAAAGTGATGGGTCAGGTTAGGTTGGTTGTGGTACGAACCATTTTTAAACAATGTGCATTTCTATTGTCATTTTTATTTGTGTTGTTTTAACCGTACTTGTAACTGGAAGTATTATTTGTTTCACATTTCCAGTAACTGACCTACAACTAATGGGCTGTCATGCACTTGGAGATGTAAGCAAGGTTCTTGTTGGGTTGGGACTTCAAATTCTTAGGTAACTGGTTTTATTAATTAAGGAATTATGTTAGGACTCTTCCTATTTTATGATTGATTGGCTTATTTTATTGTAAATTTTGTAGGATCTGTTGCAAGGAAGCCTCATACTTGCTCATTACCAGGAGCATACAGATCTCAGAAATTGCTATATATGTTGGACGCTGCAGATTTGTCCGTAGTGCGGTCCATTAGTAGTTCTCTAAAAGGTGATCCAAAAGTCTTATTCATGTTAAACATATGATTTGATGTGTAGTCGAGTGGGCTTGAAGTAACGATTAATCTATTGCTGATGATACATACGGGAACACCTGAATGCCAGTTTGGAGCAGATTCAGGTTGATATTCTGGAGAGGGATGTCCTTGTAGTTCAAAAAACAAGCATTCTTCAGTATTCAATGGTGCTGTTTTCGCACAATAATTTGCCAGGCAAGTGATCTTGATTCTTAACATACCTATAAAATACATTAACGTATAAGGTTGTTTAGCTTCTCTTTCTCTCTTATTCTTATGAGGCCTTCAAAACAGAAAGAAGTGTATTCTGGTAGCTCCCGTTCTTTTTTTTGTTAGACATGCTTTTATGCTCTTCTGTAGATAGTAAGACGATCAGAAGTGGGTAATAGTCTTAAAATATGCTTCGTGAAATTTACAGAGGATCAATGGCTTTCAAGATCTATTATCGTTCTCAAGAGTCGCTTATTAGTGTGCAAGGAAGACATACAGCAGATAGCATTTCTTTCTGAGGATACAGCGCTGTCTTCGTACTTCATTCTGGATTCCTGGTGTTCTATCATTGACCTATCTGAAATGGTATATCATTTTGAGTGATGTGTACATATATTGAAATTCTGGTTGCTTCGTGAAAATGTTTCTAATAGGAAATATTTCCATACGAAAAATGTGTAGGTCATCGATACCAAGGAGACTCAATGTGTGACCTTGACCCTAAAATGTAGAACTAGAGGTGCATCAACGCTTTGCTCCCTGTTTGAGGCTTCAAATTGTCTTACCAAAGGAAAGAGCGTCATTACGCTTTCTTAAATGGAAGCTGAGGTGGTTCTGTGAAGGAAGTTTGTACAACTTTTTGGCATTGTTGAAAGCTCTCCATTCAGAGGTCACCGATTCTCCACTGCTAAATCACGTATATAACATAACAAACAACACTCGAGCCGAGCCGTATTCTCACTACATGGTGTCGGCTATACAGATCATATGTTTCTGTTGCATTCTCAGGGAGGAAGAAGAGGTGTCGGAGGGAGGGGTTTATTTGTTGTTTCCTTGGTTTTCATTCATTATTTTTATTCTGTGATGTTGATAGATATAGCTGGGGCATTCTTTTGTTCAAATTTGGTTAAATATTCATGTTCATTATGTTGATGTTAGTTTTAGTGTCTAAAATTGGAATGTATAGTGTACAGAAAAACAAGTTCAAGTGCATCTGAATCTTTTCTTTTTTTTTGTGTATATATTTTTGTATAATGGGTAGAGTCTGTTATCGCAATATCATGTAACTTGTAGAAGTACAACAAATGTGGTAAAATTGTAACATAATAATTTGAGAAAGAAAATAAATGAAGATTTCAACGTAATATTTATTGAATACAAATTAAGAGGTACTTTACTTGTCCATAACAACAAATACTAAATCCAATAAAATCAATATTCTAAAAAACCATAACTCCTTAACAGAGTAGTTTATCAAAACACCAAATCCACGAATACTGCTACGTACAAACGCCTAAAAAATAATGTAATAAAAATTATTATTAATATTTCATCCTAAAATGGAATGAAAAAGAAACAGAATAGCGGAAATGACCAAAGTCTCCTTCATGTGGACTATAAGCCCTGTTGCATCGGAAGAGCCTGTGCCTGAAATACCAAGTAAAACAAACAAACAAACAAACAAATATGTTAGTAAATTATTAATATAAAAAAAACTCCTAATTAACTATTTTTATTTTCAAAAGAAAAAAAAGAAGTATTTTTAATTACAAAAAAATAAAATTGAATTTGTCATTCAGATGAATTAAGAACTCACATGGTGCGGATGCTGGGCTCTGTGATAGAGTCGCAGATGCTACTGGTGAAACTGTTGGCATAAAAATTTATACATCAAATAGTGACTAAAATATCACTTTAAAAATTTTAAATAAAAAAAAACCCAAAGCATACACTCATTTACTATTTGCTATATAATTTTTGCCATGATTTTACAGAATATGGTTGCTATCAGATAAACATTTAATAAAATTAGACCACTTGCACTAAAAATACTTTACAAACACTATTCTAGAGATTTTAACTTCTAGATTTAAAAAAAAAAAAAAAAAGATTATGTAAATTTATTTTACATGTACCGCATTCATTCACATTCTATAAATTATCCCTTATAAATAATCTGATTTCCGTAAACTAGATAAATATATATATATTTAAAACCATAAAACATCATTAAAAAAAATCTAATGCAAGTGCTCACAGGATATACCGCTAGATTTCATATTAGGTGTTACAACATTGATAAATATTTGACAGAGATACACGGATATACCACAAAAAAAAAGATATCTCAATAACTAAAAGCTAAAAATAACTAAACATAAATAATTAAAATGAAAAAATATATAAATATACCAGCAAGTTTGTCACAAACAGAGACATCAGCATTGGCATGGCAATAAGTAGCAAGATTCAAAGCATCATTACGAGTAATATTATAGAAATTCAAAATGCCAGCATTATTTAAAACAGCACAAAGGCATTTTGGATTTGTAGCAATAGCATTTTGCAGAGGTATACAACAAGTTCCAGGTGGATTTGTCAGTTTCTTCCTCAATGATTCATCACATGGCAACAGTTGCTTTATACATGCTAAATCTCCACCACCACCACCGCCGCCGCCACCGCCGCCCGGTTGCTGCGCATATGATCCGGCGAAAACAAAGGAAGATATAATTACAAAGAAAATTACAAGGGAGGAGTAATTGAAAGACATTGTATTATCAATTAATTAAATATATAATTAATTATATATTTTTTTTTTTTTTGCTTATGGGATTGAGTGAGTGAATGTAAATGAATGAAGTGGGGAGGTATATATATATATAAAATTAAAATAGGTTTGAAGAAGGGTTGATTAGATAAGAATTAGTTTTTAAGGATTTTGAATATATAACGTATAATAAGCAAGATCTTTTGGGAAAGTTGTTAGTGAGCTTTATCCTTTGATAACAAATCGATCGACTTTTTATAAACAGTTAAAAAAAAAATAGAAAGATAGATAAAGAGAAAGGGGTTTGAATTCATTGTATATATAGTGCGCAGCAAGAAAAGAATTCAAATATATATATATATATATATATATATATATATTTTTTTTTTTTTTTTGCATGTTTAAACTATCTGTCAGAGCTACGGCTCATCATGCATGCTGGTGAAATCAGAGACTCTTGGCACTCTAGTGAGGAGGTCAGGGTTCGATCACCCCTCCTTTCGTTTAGAAAAAAAAAAAAAAAAAAAAAAAAAAAAACTATCTGTCAAAACCACTTAAATTTATGTCATGATTATTCCCATTATAACAATTTTCTTTTACAATTACAAGCATTAAGCCATGTCATCCCGCCGTATAGTCAAAAACCATTAAAAAAATAAAAAAAATAAAAAATGTGTATTACATTTATCATGTATACTTGCCGCCAAGGTAAACCCACGTATATTTCGTATAATGATCCACAAAAATAATATAGTACTAAAGTCATCAATAGATGTAATATGGGAAGACCACAAATACGAGAAAAATAATTTCAATGGGATAAGAAGACTGTAATCATTTGGCCGGTATTCCAAGCCGGTAATTATTTTGAGTGTAGCCCTTGGTTTATATCACATCCACTTCGTTTTCGTGATAAGTTAGAGTCGGGTTGTGTACATTCAGGTGTCTACTTTACTTTTGCCTTGATGTCATGAGTGTTGTGTATGTTTCGTAAAGTTGATCATTTGGTAGTGCATTTTAAAGCGCCTAATTTACTCGAGGGCGAGCAAAGGCTAAGTGTGTGGTGGTTGATGGGAGTCAGCTTTCTTTGTCTTTGGTGTCTTGATTTAACCTCGTTCATCACTTTATTGGCATGTTTTGAGTAGATATAGACTGTTTGAGAGTAATATCGAGAGTTATACATACGAGAGTTTAAGCTGTCATATCGATAGTAAACTCCGCCTTTAGCGATATTTACCTCGTTTCCGAGCACTTTTGTCTTGCGGAATTACGCGTGGTGTTTGTTCAGTATGTGTTATTGCGGGACTTAGGTGACTTGAGAACCCGGAAGGCGATGTTTTGGAATGAGAACTTGATCGTGCAAAGTAGCATAAAAGTGAAGAAAAGTCAAGTTAATCAATTCAAATTGGCATTTGCCCTACCTCAAACTGGCGTTTGACTCAAGCCTACCTCAAACTAGCGTTTGGCGGTAAAGCGGCGTTGATGGAAGCGGCATTGATACGAAAGTTGAGTTTTGAGGCAAACTAGCGTTGATTACCCCAGTGGCGTTTGGATGGGTTCAACCGAATCAAAAGGCTCATTCAGTCCAAACTGGCGTCCAGGATACACAGACGGGAGTTTGTCCCTCAAGGCATGATCCATGAACTGGCGTTCAAGGCTCGGCAAACGCTAGTTCACAGAAGATGAAACCCTAATATCATCAAGATTCCCAGGCAAACTAGCGTTTACTAAGATCCAAACGCTCGTTCGTGACCGACAGAAGCAGATTTTTGACCTACGCTATAAATATGCAGCTCATTCGGCCTCTACATATTCTTAGCCGACTTTAAACTCTTTCTTGGCGATTTTAGTGCGATTTTAGTATAATTTGATCACCGCTTCAATCCTTTGATCCCTAGATAACCTCCTTTGATTCTAAACACTTTTTATAGCTTAGATTTACCTTTCACGTTCTAAAGATTCGATTTTTGGTGCAATTATTTCTTCATAAGTTCTGGATCGGATTTTCTGCAAGTTATATGGTAATGACTTCTCTTTTAGTTATTGTCTTGAGTTTGATTCCAATTCTTATTTCGTTTATTAGTATAATCATGAGTAGCTAATTGCATTTGTAGTCGAATTATGTGAAAGCGAGCGAAAACCCTAAGTGGGATGAGATTGGGATTTGTGTAGTGCGTAATATTATGTTTTAACGATTAATCCACGTCCACAGAACTTATTTTAACATCTTTGAATTAGATTGATCACCTAGTTTCATCATCACACACATCGAACTTATAGGTGCATTTTGCGGTGAGATGTGGGATAAAGGGGTTTTAGGAGCGAACGCGTAGATTCGGCTTAGTTGTTAGGTCCATTTCAATATAGAGGTTTGTCATCGTTTGTCGAGCGAGCTCTCAAAGCTTAATCACGTTAGGATAATCGGTTTTCTAAAGGGAAGTCGGTTAGCTTTCACAGGGTGGTTAGATCGAGTTGTTCGATCTAATCACTAGATTTAGGAGTTGGCACTGTCTGGGTTTTATCTAAGGAAAACAACAAGTAATAAAATTTGTAACCCGGTATACCCCAAGTGTGAGGATCGTAGTAAAGTGATTATACCGGGTCGATCTCGAGAGGAACTGCTGTGATTGTGATTCTAGTTTTATTTATCTAACTATGTCACGATTATTAAACTAAAAAAAGCAGAAAATAAACTAACAAGAATGTAAAGTGGACGGAAGAACAAGTTAAAGCCAGGGAAAGCAGGGTTGCGAACCAATTAACTAAACTAAATCTAAACCTAATTATGCAATAAATCTAACTAAGCTAAACAATTCAAATTCAAAGGATTAAATCAAGTTATAACGAGCAACAAGCAATTGATCCACTATCCTATCAACATTCAATTCTAATTCGGATTACTTACGTGATCTCTACTCAAGTCTTGATTCACCTAATCGAAGGCATAAACTCCTACTCTCGTAGACAAGTTCGTTTTCTAATCTTTTATCTTTCGATGTTAAAGATTACGTCTTTCTAACCTAGGCGTGAAATCTTTCGATTTCAATCTGAAAATCAATCTAATAACTTTCGTTTTATTTAGATCAAAGATCAATCTTTTATCATGGTGATCTAAAGGTTGACACGACTCTCATCATATAAACAATCATCAAAGCAAGCATCCTTCGATTAAACATGCAATAAAACATACAAAACATGATAAAAGCGAGCTTGAAATAGAACTCACAAAATAATCACGAGCGAAGAAATCAAGCTGTTGAATTGAACGGCTTCACGCGCTTGTTCAAGAGGATTTCGCCTCTTAGCATCTTCTTGACCTTTCGAATTGATGAATAAAAGTACATGAAATTAACTAATCTAATCTAGAAGTTTAAGTGCATAAAACTAGAGAAAAAGCAGGAAAAACGCAGCCAAAGGCGCCCCTTTAGGGTTTAGGGTTGAATAATGTGTCATTAGGGTAAAGATCACGCTGTTTTATAGGAAAATCAAGTCGGTTGCTACAGTAACCGCTCCGGACCTTCGTTCATCATCATGGGCGCCCGTCCATGAATATTATTTCAACTTCGTAATTAATCCGGACGCCCGTCCAGGACCCAGCTCCGTATTTTGCTCATAACTTCACTTCTAGGGCTCGAATGAGGTGATTCAACATGCGTTGGAAAGATATTTCAATCCTCTACAACTTTCATCAAGACATTTTTCCTGAAAGTGCCTACAAGTGAGAAAATTCCCATGAAGTGCCTGGTTCGGTTTCTTCAATGATTCTTCACTTAAACATCTTTCAACTCTTCCATCTTCATGTGATCATCGTTTAAGCTCCTTACTCATCATGCAAGCGTACCTAGTAACATGATAGAAACATGCAAAATGGAACATCATACGGATAAACATGAAACACCGATAAAATCACGTAAATATCTCGATTTTGCATTTAAACACATTTAAAACTCGTTTACTCAATAATTCGATAAAACCAACACTTTTCTATAAAAAGTACTAAAATACCAAGGATATTGTTACTGGGAATAACGTCATATAAATCATAAATTTCACCCTTAACAACTTCACACTTAAGCCTTGCTCGTCCCGAGCAAAACAAAGCAAAATCAAGCTCGAGATAGTATAGACATCTCAACAAATATAACATATATTCAATAACTTAGAAGTTCACCATTGTGTGTGTGCATAGCCATAGAAAACTTCCACTAAATCCAAACTTGAGGAACTCAAAGTAAAACTAGCTAATACCCCCTCGTAGAATAGTAATAAATGACACTCATAAGATGTACTTTACAAACGTGACATATCCCGAAAAGATGATCGAATGAATCTAGGGCCTTTACGAAATACTCGAGGAGGATAATCCTACATCATATCTTTCTGGTTTATCTGAGGGATAAGATTAACGAAAACTAAGCCTTATATTCAATTCATAACACATTTCTCATGAGTTGATTTAATTATTCACTTTTATAAACACACATTAGGATAAGCTATTGCCCTCATAGTAGAATAGGACATTTCGAGATAATACCCTACCTTACTCCAATCATAAGGCGACTTTTCTTAAGCATGCCGTGAGCTTTTAGTCATCATAGTGGTATAGGACATACGTGGTACACCTACCTCACTCAAATCATCGACTAGCTTTCGACACACATACGATTAATTCATTAATTCAACTTTTTCACTTTGACAATAGCTACGTTTTACTTATCACATTCAAACTTTCCGGATATTCACGATTATAACATACTCGGAACTAAATACAAACTATCATAAATCTCAAGATATATACGTATCACTAAGTACATGACTTATAAGAAAATCAAAATCACTAATCCAAAATGGGGTATAGCTTTATAAAATAGCTCATCGTCACTCATGGCAAGTGAAAAATAAAATCTTGGTGAAACAACTAATTCACTAAAAATATGGTATATAGCATCAATGACTATAACAAACCGAACAAAAAGCGTGTATTGCCTACTCAAGGGACAAAACAAAAATTTGAAAATTTTACTCATTTTGCATAGAAACATCATGTATTAAGCAAATGGTAGATAGAAATCGACTCATTCCCTCCCCACTTTAAACTACAACATGTCCTCGTGTTGTGCAAAATAAAAGAAAAGAGAACTTAGCTGATTGTCTTCCGAAGGAGCAACTCTGGAATGATGCGCTTCACCCAGGAATGCTCTAGGATATCAGTAGATTGTGGACCATCCACTAGAAAACTGATATCGTCTAAAACTCACAAAAGCTAATGCAAATACCCTGCACTCATGAAAAACAAGACAAGATCTCGGGGAACAAAAGGGGAATATATCATGGCAAAATAGAGATAAAGAGAAGGATAAGGTGAAATCGAATCAACCGACAAGGCGAGTCACAATTACCACTAATTAGACTTAAGCGGAACAAATAAATCAAACAAAGAAATAACATAAAGAGAGTCCTAATATAATAAGGGATATCTAGGATGCCTCACAGTGGCGCTTTTGGTTAATGTCGTTAGCTCGACATTCCTTGAATCGACTGGATCGAGGCCATTTGACTTTCTACCGGCCACTACCTCGTTTAAGCTCCGGTCCGTAGTGTGGTTGTAGAAAGCAACATTTAACACATGGGGTTAAATCCTTTATAGCTCGCCATATCGTGTAATCTTCCCGTGGTCGATTTCTTCTTCTTTTGATGGCATTTCAACTTTTGCTCCCTTTCATACTCTTCCATGTCCCAACTACCGGCTAGAACTTTCTTGATTTATCACAACCGTCATCCTTAGAGAACAAATCGGGTGAAAACTTCGTCAAACTCGTCGACTTTAGGGTGCTACACCCGAGGATATCGAGAAATCGAACAATCAAAGGCTTTACCTTGGGTTCACCAATGTAGTGCTTGCATCTTTGACCATTCACTCGAACGGTTGATCACCATAACGCGCAGATTTAGAACGCCTCCGAGGAATGATTTGGAGAATCTCAAATGGACCCGGACCAACGTGTCCTCAACTTCCCGAGAAACAAATGTAACCTGGAATTGTATAGTAACACTTGCTCTCAACTTGAAATCTCTCTTCTTGATCTTTGCGTCATGAAGGAGTTTCATCTTTTCCTCATCGATCACGGCACTTTCGTAAGCTGAAGCCTAAGCTTCGTCCAACTCATTACAAGCTGCTGCGATCAATGTTTGCCACAGGATTGGGAATCGAAGTTAAGAAACTTTATAGCCCAATAAGCTCGTACTCTACAACTCAATCGGCAAGTGGCATGATTTACCATAAACCATCTGGTAGGGTGATGTACCATGGGGTCTTATAGGCGATTCGATATGCCCATAGTACATCATCCAACTTTAGACTCCGGCCTCTTTTATGCGGATCGTTCCTTTTTTTTCTCAGGATCTTCTTCAAGCTCTGGTTGCTTCGCTCAACGACCACTTAGTCATCGGATGATATGGTGTGCCGGGTTTATAGCGAACACCATACTTCTCGAGGACTTTTTCCAAAGGTCGGTTGCAAAAGTGTGTCCCTTCATCACTAATCAAGGCACGTGGACATCCAAACCTCACAAAGATATTCTTCTTGAGAAAATTCATGACCGTTTATGATCATTGCGAGGAGTGGCTATTGCCTCCACCCATTTTGATACATAGTCTCACGAGACTAAGATGTATTTATTACCACAAGAAGATGGGAATGGACCCATAAAATCGATGCCCCATACATCAAAGACTTCGCGATTCTAAGATGGGTTTCAAAGGCATATCAAACCGCTTTGTCGAGTACCCGGTTCTTTGGCACTTATCACAAGCTTCTGAAAGCTTCCGTGTCCTTAAAGATCGTGGGCCAATAGAAACCGGTGGAAGATCTTCGTAACCGTTTCCAAGGACCAAAGTGACCACCTGTGGGTCCACTATTGCATTGCTCGATTATATCGCATTGCTCGATTCGAGAACACACCTCTTAGCAAACCATCTTTCTGATTTTGAAGAGGTAAGGTTCATCCCAAACGAAGATTTCATATCAGAGAAGAACTTCTTCTTCTCTTGATAAGATATTCGAGGGAGTCAAGATAACGGGCATGAAGGTAGTTTACAATGGAAGAATACCATGGAACATCGGGGCGCAACCATCGATAAGCATGATGTTTTCTAGAGGAAAGTAAAGATCTATATCATCCGGTTCTGCTCTTTTCTCGAGTCAACAATCTTGAGACATGATCACCACTACGTTTCCTTTGCCCTTTTTGTCTTTAATTTGGACATCAAACTCTTGTAAGTCGGTATCCAGCGTAGCGCAGGCGTGGTTTAGCCTCTTTCTTGGTCATGAGATAGCGCAGGCGGCGTGGTCATCCAAACGGTGACTCGGCTCCCCACAAGTAACTACGGAATTTGTCCATGGCGAATACCATAGCCAACAATTTCCTTTTCGGTGGTCGTGTAGTTAACTTGTGCGGGGGCTCGATGTGTGGCGGCATAATAGATAAGTGGAATTTTCTTTGATCCTTTGGCCTAAAGCGCTGATGTATTATTTTTATATGATTAAATATACGTTATATTATTATTGTTTTGTTAACGTTAATTTTGTTAATTGAATATAAAATATATGAAATTATGGTATAAAATGTTAGTCTTTATAATTTAGAGTATTTAGTAATAATAATAATAAAAGTTGTAATTTTGTACCGATTTTAGTAAATCGGAGTGTCGTGGTCGATTTATGGGTATTTGTGATGTTTTATTGCGATTTATAACCCGAGACCCGAGAATCGACATATTAAAGTTTAATCATATCTCTGGAATGATTTAGAGAGTGTCACGAGCTTAAATGGTCAATTGAATAGCTTAGTGGATAAGTGGCCAACCAACTGGATAAGTGGTAATAGAGAATGCTCTTCGATAAACGAATGGCTCATCAAAACAACATTTTCAGAGAAAGTATTCTTCACGCAAGTTGTAGATTTTTCCGAGAGCTTTCCAATGCAATTTAAATTATGAAGATTGGAGGTCTACAACTTAAACAAAGGATCAAGTGGCTAATCGATTTGGATTAATAAAATCCCGTGAAAAGCTTTCGGAGGAACACGAGGTTATCAAGAAGGCGTTATATCGAAAAGAGTCCTTCATGAAAGTTGTAGAGTTTCTCGAGACCTTAATTTTGGCATTTCGCTTGCAATTTTTGGAGGGCCGTAACTCGAGATATGAATTTTAGAAGTTTAATAATTATATATATAAATAAATATCTCCATCGCATATGCTGATTGCAATCAATGAGTGGAAGCAATCATTAGTCCGACCTGAGCCGCCTAATACCGGACCGTCCGGCCTTGAGACCTTTGCCTATATAAGAAGATGCAAGAAGAATAAATGGAGTGTACCAAATATATATAAACCATATCATATATATATTCTCCTCTTCTCTTTTCTTTTTTAATTTTTAGTAGTAGTTGTAAATAAGGCCTTACGCCTGTAATAATGTAGTTTTAGTATCGTTATAATGCTCGGGAAAATCTCGGAAGTCGGTTTTGCTAAAGAAGTTGTAATGTCCGAAAATACGATTTCAATCAATCGCCGATTCGGGTAACTTTTCTTAAGTATTTATGTTTGTTTTTATATTTTTCGTTGTTATAATGTTTTTAGGCTAAATATAATACATCGCCAAAACTATGTAATCGGTTTTATTTCGATCTTTCGTTAAAGAAATGTTGTTAAGTTAAAATGACTAAAATTGAGTTAATTGAATCTTTTTCTATTTTGATCGTATTCGTATTGACATATTTAATCGATCCGAGGAATTCATAATCTAATTATGAATTGACGCCGTAGTCGTGGATATGAAATAAAAGATAGAAAACCGAGGGTAAAATTGGCCGTGTGAACAACGTGATAACGGAATCCGATTTCTACCCGGGGTAAATTTGTTTTGGGAGAAATGAATTTTATTATAATTTGTACTTAGATCGTAATAATGTTAAATCATCGCTTTAATTGAAACTTAAACCGAAAGTTAAATCGTCCGGCTTTTGACAACCGGAGCCTTTAAAATAAAATTGACCGCTTGACGAACGGAATGACTCCTTTTATCTAAAGGTAGATTTGTACTCGGACTGCTCGATTAATTCGCTTATCGTAATAGCTTGTGGACCTTGGATCGATGCATTGGACATATGACAATTTCATACGCCGAGTGAGAGAGAATTGTTTACCTCAGAGTGCACCGCTTCACTTACTCAATTGGACCTAAAATAAAAGGAGAGATCGAACACATTTCAATTAATCGAAAAGATCGTATAAACCAATTATATAAGTTTTGGCCACTTCTCTAAAATTATCTCATTTAATATATTGGTATCTATATATTTATATCTATATATATACTTTGCAATTTATGTACATCTATATATATTTATATATCTATATATATTATATTAGAATAACTTTTAAATTACGTATTTATTTTATGTTGACTAAGATAAGTAGTGATCTGTGTTATAAAATTAAGTATTTAGATCGAAAGTTAATAACACTCTTTGGTGTTTAACCACACGTAAAAGAAATTACCAAGTTCCTCGAGGATTCGACACTGACTCACCATACTAGCACCACAATTTGACCCGGCACATCGCATTGTTAGGGTTAGGATCCTGTTAAACTAGAAACGCGCTGTCAAGATTTTGGCGCCGCTGCCGGGAACGCCGCTAATTTCTTTTATGTGTCTATGGTTACTACTTGTATTAGCTTAAAATTTCTAGAATAAGTCAACACTTTTCTTATCTCATTTCTATTTTATTTTTCGTTGGTTGTTACCTTTTAGGAAAATTACCAATTTTACTACTATCAATTTCGTGTTATTTTCTATTTTCGTTAGTTGATGACCGTATGGTAAGGCCCTCTCACCCTTATAAGCCCCGACATAAACACTTACGAAAGGCGCTAAGAGTAGAGAGTAAACGCTGGTCATACTAGTCGTGAAATCCCACCAAGAATCATCTTCAAACAGTAAATACGAGAATGGTCAAATCATGATGAAACACCGAACAAGTGGTCGAACATGCTCTAGTGGCATGGACAAAACCCGTTAACCCTAATAATAATAATAATAATAATAATAATAATAGAAATAATCAAAATCGGAACCGTAATAATCGTGAATAATCCACCAAACCCGAGACCTATCTCGTGATCAAACCGTAAGAAGAAACCGGACTAATAATCCCATCCTTTACCTAATGAAGGAGCGAATAATTTCAAATTAAGTCTCATCTTTTGGTTTAATTGACGCAAGAGCCCAATTCCTAGGAGAGGATGATGAAGATCCACATCATCATCTCTATCTTTTGAAGAACTGTGCAACACACCCAAAAGTCAAGTGTGCTCATAATGAATTAACGAGGATGACTATGTTTCCTTTTTTCTTTAAAAGGACGAGCCCCCAGATTGGTTTATGTCTCTTCCACATCATTCACTTACTAGTTGGGAGGAGATTCAAACTGAATTTCAAACAATATTTCACTCGACTAAATTTGGAATTAAAAGTCGAGGTTGCTAACTTTAGACAAGGATCCGAGGAAACTCTCGGGAATGCGTGGGAAAGGTTTAAAAATTGTTAAGAGCGTGTCCCGATCATGGTTATTCCTTAGATATGCAAATTCAACTCTTCTCGTCGTCAGAATTGAGAAAAGACTCACGTGCAGATGTAGATCATGCATGTGGTGGTTCGTTAATGACGAGTGAAGCTCAAACAGCTTTACGATGCTATGTAAAAGATTTCCAAAAATAACAGTAATGTGGGAAACCGGTTCTAGCACCGTAAAAGTAGCTTTTGCAGGAGAATGCACGCCTAATACGGAAGTTCTAGCACACTTGGAGAATTTGAGTAGAAATTTGATGGTTTACAATGTAATAAGAACCAAAATTCGTAAAATAGTACACCAAATGAATACTCAAGTCATGATAATGTGTCATTAGGAGTGAAGAACCAACAGGATATTCAAGAGAGGAGGTGAGTTTTCTTCAAAGAAAGATAGAATTTGAACAATGCATACTCAAACTCGCTTAATGCTATTAAGAGATCATCCTACTTATCGATGGTCCTAAAACCCTAGTAAGCCAGACAACCGCCATATCCAACCCCATATAGAATAATAACCAAGTTTATCAAGAAAATACATCTAATCGAATTTACAATCATTACCAAGATCCTATCCTCAACATACCACTCAAAGTATACCAAGAACTCAGAGTTCAACTCAACCCGCAGTAAGGAGTTGAGAAATGGGAAAACTAATGGAAAATATGACGGGTGTAGATCTACTCAAGCTAAGAATATGGAAACAATGATGACTTCTATTGGTACAAATACTAAAGATATGAGTACAATAAAAACATCTATGAGTGGACATGATACCGTAATGAGAACAATAGAAGCCTCATTGAGGAATATGGAAGATCATTTGAGTAGGGAAGGTGAACGTAATAACAAGAGACCTCTGTGAGAGGATTACCAAGCAACAACCGATGATAAACCCAAGAGAGGTAAATGTTGTGTAGTTACGAGAAGTAGGAAGCTCATGGAAGCAATGGAGTAGAAAACTTCGGGAATAATGAAGTAGAAAATGATTTAGATGGAAAGAATGATGAAACTAAAGATGAAATTGAATTCATCGATGATGGAAGAAGAAATTATAAATAATTTCTTGAAAAGGAATAGAAGTTTGGAACCCGAAAATGAAGGTGAAAATTGGTAAAAATCCCTAGGATTTTGAAAGACCCTATGGATAAAGATTTAAGGAATTTATTCAAGGAACATGTCGTAATAGATGAGAAACAGAAGAACCGAAAAATCAAGTAGAGATTGATTCAGTGGAACAATTTAAAGGAAAAATTCAAGAACTCAAAACATGGCGACTAAGTAATACTCAAAGGTTTAAGGAAAAAGGAAAAGAGAAATTGACTAAGGAACCAAAGGTTATAGATTTAGAATCTTTACCTTACCCTCCTAAAGATCAAATCAAAAAGGCAAAACTCGATAAGAAGTATGCTCGCTTCCTTGATACTTTTCGTCATCTTCATGTTAATATCCCCATATTGAAGCTCTGATTAATATACCGCCTATGGAAAGTTTCAAAGATATACTATCAAATAAGAAAAATTAGAGGAATATGAGAATATATGCCTAAATGAAGAATGTTCGCACTGCAAAGATAAGTTACCACCTAAACCGAAAGATCCCGGAAGTTTTACTTATTCCATGTGAAATTGAGGATTTCTGCTTAAGAAAGTCTTATGTGATCTTGAGCTAGTATAAATCTCATGTCTTATGAGGATTATAAAAGCTAGGCATAGAAAGCTTACTAAGATCGAAATGACTCGCAAATGGCGATAGATCGATTAAGTACCCTAAAGGAATGATTAAGGATGTATCGTTAAAGTAGACAAATTCTATTTTCCAAGAGATTTTGTAGTTATGGAAATGGAAGAAGGATATTCAAATACTTCTTATTCTAGGTCGCCCATTTCTAGCTACAGAAGAACTTTAATCGATGTTCATAAAGGAGAGTTAATTTTGAGAGTCAATGAAGATGAAGTTGCTTTCAATATTTTCAAAGCTATGAACCATCCATATACATCACCGTAATCATGTTCTTTATGTAAGATATTCATTCTCATCTATGATAATCGGGCTACCAACTTTTGAAGACAGATTAGAAGAATGCTTAACCCTCGTCTATCTATAGTTAAGATGAGGAAGACATTGAAATGAAAGAGATAATCCTTTTCTCTAGATAAAGGAAGCTTTACTTTTAAGCCACCATGGCATAAGTATTTGGAGTTAGAACTAGAAGGACCAGGCCTAAATCATCAATAAGATCCGCCAAGAACTGAATTGAAGCCGCTACCTTTAAATCAAATATGCTTTTCTTGAAACTCGATAATCTATTACCGATTATTATTTCATCAACTTTAATCGAAAGCAAAGAAGAAGATCAATTAATAAGAATGTTAAGAAAGCATAAGAAAGCTTTTGGATGGACAAATGTTCGATATTCGAGGTATTAGCCCTTAGATTTGTGTTCATAAGATAATTTTGTTAAGATGCTAAACCTTGCATTCAACCGCAACGCCGCCTCAACCCGAATTTACAATTAATCGTTAAGAAAGAGGTGATTAAGCTATTAGAAATGGGAATAATCTTTCCTATATCGATAGTGAATGGGTGAGTCCAACTCAAGTTGTACCAAAGAAAGGAGGTTTCACAAAGGAAAGAGAATGATAAGAATGAATGGATTCCAACAAGTGGAAATTACAGTTATCGAATGTGCATTGACTTTAGAAAACTAAATGATCATACTAAGAAAGATCATCATCCGCTTCCATTCATAGTTCAAATGTTGGAACGCTTAAGTGGTCATAAGTATTACATGCTTCTTAGATGGTTATTCAAAGTTATTTATGATTTTCATTGCAAAGCAGAGATAGGAAAAGACTACTTTCACTTGTCCTTATGGAACTTTTGGCGATAAAAGAATGCCGCTTGGTTTATGTAATGCTCTCGCCACGCTTCAAAGATGTATGATGTCTATATTTTTCGATATGGTTGAGAAATTCTTAGAAATTTTTATGGACGACTTTAGTGTTTATGGAGATTCTTTTGGTAAATGTTTGTCGACTTAGAAAGAGTTTTACAACGTTATGAGGATACCAATTTAGTTCTAAACTGGAAAAATGTCATTTAATGGTATCGTAAGGAATTGTTTTAGGTCATAGAATCTCAAATAGAATTGAAGTTGATAAAGCTAAAGTCGAGGTGATTGAAAAATTACCGCCACCGCTTAATCTAAGGACTCTAAGAGGATTTCTTGGACATGCAGGATTTTATAGAGATTTATTGCAGATTTTTCAAAGATAGCAAAGCCTCTAAGTCATTTACTTGAAAAAGAAGTACCTTTTAACTTTGATAGTAAATGTATGGAAGCATTTAAGACCTTAAAAGCAAAGTTGATTATCGCACTAAAGATTGGTAGCACTGCATCGATTTGCCTTTTGAGATTATGTGTGATGCAAGCGATTTAGTTGTAGGAGTCGCTTTTAGGTCAAAGGTATAACAAAATTCTCAAAGCTATTTACTATGCATCCCACACATTAAACGCATTTCACCTTAATTATGCAACTACGTAAAAGAACTGCTATCGTAATTTTTGCCTTAGATAAGTTCAGATCTTATATTGTTGGTTCTAAGGTAATAATCTACATGCACCATTCACCAAGTATTTAATGAGTAAGAAGGATGCGAAACCACGCCTTCTTAGATGGATTCTCCTACTTCAAGAATTTGATATTGAAATTAAAGATAAAAAAGAAGTGAGAATGTAAAGAGCGCATCATCTAAGTAGAATGGAGACTCGAGGAAGAGATAGGGAATGAAATTAAAGATTCATTTCCGATGAACAACTATTTAGAATAGATACTCCTTCAACCATGCAGCTTATTGAAAATAGAATTCCTTCTAAGGAAATCTCACCTTGGTTTGGAGATATCATTAATTACTTAACCTGTGATTATATTCCGTCTCATTGACTTGGCAAATGTAAAAGAAATTTTTACGACTTAAAATTTTATTATCGAGGAACCTGACCTTTTCCGTAAATGTTCGGATGGGATAATCGTAAAATGTGTGCCTAATAATGAAATTTTAAGTATTTTATCGCTTTGTCATGATCGTGAGGCGAGGAGGTCATCATGGAGGATGGAAAATCGCTTTTAAAGTTTTACAATGTGGTTTTTATTGGCCTACACTATATAAAGATGCTTATAAATATGTTAAATCTTGTGAATCTTGTCAAAAATGGGGAAATGTATCTAAAAACATGAAATGCCTATGCAACCTATTTTAGAATGTGAGTTATTTGATGTTTGGGGTATAGATTTCACGGGACCTTTTCCTATATCGCTTGGAAAAGATTTATTCTTGTAATGGTAGATTATGTTTCAAAATGGGTAGAAGCTGAAGCTCTTCCCACTAATGATACCAAGGTTGTCATACGATTCCTTAAAAAGAACATATTCACTAGATATGGCATTCCGAGGGCGATCATTAGCGATAGAGGTTCACACTTTTGTAATCGACCATTTACTAAGTTAGTTGAGAAATATGGTGTAATGCATAAACTAGAACGCCTCTATCATCCGCAAACCGTTGGTGGTGCAGAGGTGTCAAACAGAGAGATCAAAAGAATCGTGGAAAAACAATGATTCAAATCGTAAAACGGGCAATTAAATTAGATGATGCATTATGGGCGTATGTATCAGCCTTTTAAAACACCAATTGGTTGTTCTCCTATAAGCTAGTCTTTGGTAAGTCATGTCATCTCCACTGCTTGAGTTAGAACACCGAGCCTTCTCGGGCTATTAGATTTCTAAATTTCGATCCTAAGGTCTGCCGGTGATCATAGATTGCTTCAATTGATGTAACTAGAAGAATTTCGCCTCGATTCTTATGAAAACGCCGAATCTACAAGGAACGCACGAAGTCTTTCCATGATAAGAGAATCTTTAAGCGTGAGTTCCATGTAGGTGATCGAAAGTGCTTTTGTACAATTCACGCTTAAAGTTGTTTCCGTGTAAGCTTAAATCAAGATGGACAGTCCATTTAAAGTAACACGGGTTTACAAACCTGAGCCGCTGGACTAATCGATGGAAATACAACTTTTATAGCCAATGGCCATGTGGTAAAGTTATTTGTGGAGGAGAAGGAATCACACCAAAGAAGAAATAATGCTACTGATTGATCCCCGACAAATTGAAAAGCAGAGGAAAAATGAAAACTCGAAAAGTAGAAACCGAATCACCAATACCAAAGCTATCTATCTTTACTCTACTTTCTCGTAATTTTAATTATGTTTAAACTCTTTTTCGCTTTTACCGGATAGACGAAAAGAACTGGATGTCTTTTTTAGATAGAATAGAGTTTTTATTTTACTTTTGAAATTAGGCCTTGATAAAGATGTCTTTTTTATGTAAGTTTTTAGTTTTTGAACAAAACAAGAAATTGTTGAGAGAGATCGATTGAGAGAAGTATGTAATGGAACATCAAGAAGTGCGATAAAAGAAGGGCAAAGTTTCTATGAGATGCGTAACTGTGGGAAAAAGTGAACATGTTGACGCTGTGGGAAAAACACAACCAAATCCTGTGATGAGTGTTTGAATATTGTTAGAAGCGGAACGACAGTGGTTATCCTAAAATCCCGATGGAATTCCGAGAGATAATTCAAATGCCTCGCTTTTAGGAGTTAGTTGATTGAGCGTTATATCGTAACTTTGGAAGATTTAAATCAAAGAATCAGAACCCTTAAGTTTCGAGTTTTTTATTTTATTTTATTTTATAAAATTTTCGCATAACTTCTGAGAATTTTATAATTGGATCTTTATGAAAATTTGAGGAGTTTTATAAAAATTTTATAAAAGTTGTTTTTTTTAATTTAAACGTTTTATAAGAGTTGATATAAATTTATTAAATTTTTATAAGCTTTTTATTAAAGTGTTATAAAGATTTTATTAAATTTTTAGAAATTGTTATAAAATTATAAAAGTTCCTTCAAATTTTATTTTAAGTAAATTTTATAAACTTATTTTTAAGATTTTAATTAAGTTTTATTAGAATTTGTATAAGTTTTATTCAAAAATCATAAAAAAT
This sequence comes from Gentiana macrophylla, assembly GCA_026214975.1. Classification (NCBI taxonomy): domain Eukaryota; kingdom Viridiplantae; phylum Streptophyta; class Magnoliopsida; order Gentianales; family Gentianaceae; genus Gentiana; species Gentiana macrophylla. Next base: position 86,341,775 of record CM047815.1, read on the forward strand.
CGAAAAAATAGAAAATTTGTTCACGGACCGATCCGCCTTAACCCGACCTGGTCCGGGTCGAAAATCATAAAAAAGACGGGACCTCTTTTTTCTTCTTCTTCTTCCCTAATTCTTCTTCCAATACCGCACCCCACACACCCAAACCCCACCACTCAAATTTTTTATCAATTCTTCCACAAAATTCACCTCTCACACTACCACTACTTGATTTCTTCCTCTTTTCATCTCTTCTTCTACACAAATTTAAAAATCAAAAAGGAGCAAAACAAGCTTCATTCATTCCGCGACTTTAACACTTTTCCGGCCTACTTTTCAACGTTTTTTACACTATAAGGTATAATCTAGTTTATTTAGTTGTCAATTTCAGATTTTTCATAATTTTTAGATTAATTTCAACTGCTTTTGATTTTTGAGTGTGTTGTGACATTTTTATTTTTTGTTGTTTTTGTTGTTGCTTTTGTTGTTGATTGGCATTACCAATATCGTAGAATGGCCGAGTCGAGTACTAGAGTCTCTAAAAGAGAAAATCAAAATTCCAATTTCAACTCCCCGTCGAGGTACGATGAATTTTATCACCGAGGAAGAAGCCGTAAGCTTTGAAAGAACCGCATCACCCGAGGCTAAGAAAGCGATAAGAAAATTTATAGTAAGTGTGATGTTCGTTGAAAAGGATTAGACTTGGATGACTTAGGTGATGAAGTTAAGAATATCTTTTAAAGCGTCGCTGGTTAGATTTAGCAAACGTAATGGAAGGGAGATTAACACGACTATAGTAGCCGAGTTTTATTCGGTTTTATCTACTTTGTCGAAGAACAAATTTTACTCGCTTGGAAATCAGACTTTACGAGCCGTAAATATTCCTTTTAACCTCGCCGCCATTAATGCAATCTTAGGAGTTGAGGTTTTTCCCGGATGAGGAGGATTAAGGTGGTAGTTTATAATTTAGATGATCTCGCTAGTTTTGAGCAGATCGCCTCGAGAGCCTGTGATCTGCTTTTGACCCGACCGCGGTGTGGGTTGAAAATCGGTTTAATTACGGAACTGCTTTTAGAGGTTTGAGGGCAATTAAAAGATTTATTAGCCATAATCTCTATCCTTCTAGTAAACATACCGCTTTTGGAAAGGAAGATGTTTGTATCGCTTGGGCAATGGTAAATGATGTTAGAGTGGATGTTGGAAAGGTCATGTTTAAAAGAATTTTTGAGAGTATTGTCATCGCTGCACTGTGGAGTCATCTATACTTCCCTTGTTTTATCTCTCGATTTATGTCGAGGTTGGGAGTACCATTCCCGCCTAATGACAAGTTATCTCTGGTCGATGGAAATCGATTGGACCTAGTTTGACTAGTCTTCCGGATGGTAGTATTAGCTCTTTGCTTGAAGACGCCAAACTCACCACCCACCGCTTTTACATCATCTCTTTTTCCATCTTTTCTAGTCACCTCAACAAACTCCTTTCTCCAACACTATCACATATGACATGTTTCAATCTTTAAAGTGATGATGTTGCACGTGGTCAAGCCAATGTGGCTTTATTCACGAGAGTACTCAGCAAAGGTGTGATGATATTCGTAGAGGTTTAAGAAGGAACGAGCAGCTTGCTTCAGAATCCTACTTTTGATGATCCCGCCTATCCACCTTGTCACCGCTTTATACCTTACCCCAATGGGAAACACCTATTCCACCACCGCCGAGCTTTCATCCATCGTCATATCCTTTGGAAGCCAATCTAGTGGGATGGTGTATTTTGGCTGTGTTCAGAGACCAAACATGTCGAGTTGGGGAGGATTCACCGAGTTTGCACATGTCACGACTGCATGAGTTCGATGGGTCTTGATAGTTCGGGCCAGACTACGACTACAGCTTCAAACCATCGCCTTCTCAATGCTTCCGAGTTCGAGTTTTCAAGTTGATCCCGAGGAAGACTACGATGAAGATTGAATTTAATAATTTTTGATTAAAACATTTTTATTGCACTCTTTATTTGACATTTATCATTTAGATATTGGTTTGTTTTCGCTTAGTTTGATTTTATAATCGCTTTTATTAAAATTTGGTTTGTATTTTAAATCGGTTTAGTTTTTATAAAACTATAAAATATCACAAAAATAATTTTTGTAGAATTACTAATCGCTTTATAAAAAATAATGTGTCGTTTTATCCGTCAGATCAAAGATAACATACTCTTTGTGAAATATCTTTAAAGGCATATGCAATGTTTCACACGTGAAGTAAAAACCAAAATACAAGTTGTCTTTCACCTCGTCCCTCAAGAAAAAGCAAGATGAGGCCGGACCGAGCCGCATATTTCCGACCGGGCCGTGAAGAAAAGAAGGTGAGTCATTCTTGAGTCCGTCTAATGCATCCACGTATGTACACTTTTTCATCTATTAAAGGAAGTAAGGGCATGAGTAAACATTCATTCACCGCTTTCCTTTTACTTTCAACTCGCTTTTATATAATTTTAAATGTCGAACCACTCTCACCGTCGGTTAATTTTACGAGCCTCGATACACCGGATCATCCGAATCTCAAGCTTCTAACGAATATCATTTTACACTATCATTTTGCAAATTCTCCAATCCTATTGGAGAAAGGTTTAAATTTAGATAAGCTTGATCAATGGGGAAAACTATGATCCGTAGTTGTGGTCGGAAGAAATTTGTAAAGACACCACGAGAGGTAGGATAATATTACAATAGTGCGAGAATTTTATTTCGCCTTACTTTCAACATCTATGATAGAGTCTACACAAATTGTTCATGGTAAGAGGAGTGGTTGTTCTCTCTTCATCTATTATAAATCAACTTTTGAAATACCACCAAGCCTACGATGCAAAAGACTTTGAAATAAAATGGGGACTAGACAATGCATACAATCATTTGAATAAAGTACACGAGTCTTTCCAATGTTCTGTTCTCGCTTTTTTGATACAAATCACTTACATGTCAACACGAGCTTTACTTCCACATCTAAAGGCGTGGAAGCATTTTATAAATTCTCGAGTTTATCCCACCTCGGGATTTTGGAAGTTTGGTGAGAAAGAAATGCTTCGCTTTATGCATTGGCGTTTGGTGAATTTGTTGACTGGGGTATATTGATTCAAGAGAAATGTGTTGGACTTTGCATCAACGAGAGGTAGTAGGGGAAACCTATGCCTAATTCATGGATGATCTCGCGTTTGTGTATTCTTATGAATGGAGTGGAAGAGTTGGAGACGGATGAGATTTTTCCGCCTGAGATAGTCGGTTTGGTTTGCTACCGGTTGATACACCGGGTTGTTCGTCTACCATTTAGAGAGTTGTTTGTTGGTTTTATTTAAATTTGAATAAGTTAAATTAAGTTAAGTTTGAAGTTTCTTTAGTTAAGTTAAGTTTTTCTTTTAAGTTTGTAATAGTGTATCTTGTTTAATATATATGTCTTAGTTTTTAAGTTTGTTTTAATACGCTAAAATAAAATCGTAAAATGACGTTAATAGATAATTTTAATTTTATTTTCAAACCTACTTTACTACTTATTGAACATCGACGATGCCACTTCGTAGTTTTGGGAGTAGAAGTTAGTTAGAAAATTCATTAAAATTTTCGAAAAATAGTCAAAAATAATAATTATATTATATGTCTAATTTAGATTTTAATAAGATTTTAAGTTTATATAATTGAGTAATTAATATTAGATATTGTTTTTATAAAATTATATAAGTATGTTGATATTTATAAGTAAAATTTTTAGAATCATTTTCAATATAAATTATGAGTTTGGAATTGGACTAAGTTTATTGATTTTTGACACCACAAAAATATAACTATAGCCAAATAACCTACTCAAACTTTGATTAGAGTGATCAAGACCTCACCAAAATTGTCAATTGTGATTAAATAACCGAGCTTTAGCTATTTTGGTCTACATTTCCTTGAAATACCGCAAGTTTGTAATGCATTTATAAAAGAGATGGAGAGACATAAAAGCTAAGTTTTGGTATATGCTTTGAGATTGGAAAGATTAGATAAGTAGTAGTATATATTCGATCTTACCTCATTACACTTGCAACATAGTCGATTTTGGTAATAAGTTCGGATATATTAATATTCTATAAAAGAATTAAGAACGAAGCACCATATTTACATGTAACTAATCAAATATCGTGATCTTCCTTATCTGTGATTAACAACTTAAAAATAAAAAGAACAAATCGGTTGTAGCTACCAATGATTGGAGTGAGTAGGTATTATCACTTAAATGTCCTATATCACTACGAGGTAATTAAGCTCCCGATTGCCTGATGATAAGTAGTCCAAATAGTGGTATTATCACTTAAATGTCCTATTATTGGGAATGAGGGCACAATATAAAATGAAAGAGGAAAAGTTGAATCATAAGATCTCGTGAATTATTACAAGTTTAAGGAAACCGGACTTGTAATTTTCGATCGAAAAGAGTATTACTCCGATCAATCTTGATGAAGCAATGCCTGTAAGTTTGATTTTCTACACACACTCACGCTTTTAGTTCTTAATCTTGAAAAAAAAAAAAAAAAAAAAAAAAAAAAGAAGAGAGAAAATCAAAAGAGATGCTATTAATCGAGATTATGTTTTTTTTTCAAAATATGAAGATGTATGACGCACGCACGACTTGCTTCTTTTTCTTTTGATTAACCAACATCTTGAACCTAAACTCTATAAGCCATTTTTTTCGACTACTTTATCAAGTTTCCGATTCCGCATTTCATAATAGTTGCGATTAAAAATAATTTCAAATTTTATTTATACTTCTTAAGTATTACATATATAATTTTATCTAAATAATATTTAATGCTTAAGTTTATTTCAGCTTATATACTCTTTCTCATCTTCTTAAGATTTTAAATTAAGATAGATAATATATTTATAATATTGACAATATAAAATATAATCTCAAAATTATACTATCTTTTATTATCGCTTTTTTGCTTCTATGACGATCAAAAGTTAAGTTGGGAGTAATTTGATGTATTATTTTATATGATTAAATATACGTTATATTATTATGTTTTGTTAACTAATTCTATATAAAATATATGAAATTATGGTATAAAATGTTAGTCTTTATAATTTAGAGTATTTAGTAATAATAATAATAATAAAAGTTGTAATTTTGTACCGATTTTAGTAAATCTGAGTGTCGTGGTCGATTTACGTGGGTATTTGTGATGTTTTATCATAGATTTATAACCCGAGACCCGAGAATCGATATATTAAAGTTTAATCATATCTCTCCGGAATGATTTAGAGAGAGTGTCACGAGCTTAAATGGTCAATTGAATAGCTTAAGTGGATAAGTGGCCAACCAATCTGGATAAGTGGTAATAGAGAAATGTCTTCGACAAACGAATGGCTCATCAAAACAACATTTTCAGAGAAAGTATTCTTCACGCAAGTTGTAGATTTTTCCGAGAGCTTTCCAATGCAATTTAAATTATGAAGATTGGAGGTCTACAACTTAAACAGTGATCAAGTGGCTAATCGATTTGGATTAATAAAATCCCGTAAAAGCTTCGGAGGAACACGAGGTTATCAAGAAGGCGTTATCTCGAAAAGAGTCCTTCATGAAAGTTGTAGAGTTTCTCGAGACCTTAATTTTGGCATTTCGCTTGCAATTTTTGGAGGGCCGTAACTCAGAGATATGAATTTTAGAAGTTTAATAATTATATATATAAATAAATATCTCCATCGCATATGCCGATTGCAATCAAGAGGGAAGCAATCATTAGTCGGACCGAGCCGCCTAATACCGACCGGTCCCGCCTTGAGACCTTTGCCTATATAAGAAGATGCAAAAAGAATAACTGGAGTGTACCAAATATATATAAACCATATCATATATATATTCTCCTCTCTTCTCTTTCTTTTTTAATTTTAGTAGTAGTAGTAAATAAGGCCTTACGCCGTAATAATGTAGTTTTAGTATCGTTATAATGCTCGGGAAAATCTCGGAAGTCGGTTTTGCTAAAGAAGTTGTAATGTCCGGAAAATACGATTTCAATCAACCGCCGATTGGTAACTTTTCTTAAGTATTTATGTTTGTTTTTATATTTTTCGTTGTTATAATGTTTTTTAGGCTAAATATAATATCGCCAAAACTATGTAATCGGTTTTATTTCGATCTTTTCGTTAAAGAAATGTTGTTAAGTTAAAATGACTAAAATTGAGTTAATTGAATCTTTTTCTATTTTGATCGTATTCGTATTGACATATTTAATCGATCCGAGGAATTCATAATCTAATTATGAATTGACGCCTCGTAGTCGAGGATATGAAATAAAAGATAGAAAAACCGAGGGTAAAATTGGCCGTGTGAACAACGTGATAACGGAATCCGATTTCCTACCCGGGGTAAATTTGTTTTGGGAGAAATGAATTTTATTATA